>CM021102.1:165347623-165936120 GCA_007115665.2 Sequoiadendron giganteum | reverse complement strand
TCCCTTTCCCTCTGTCTTTGTCTCTCTCTCCTTCTTCCCCTCTTCCCATCTCCCTTCCCCTTTCTTCTTCTCTACCACTCTCTCTCCCTTTCCCTCTATCTTTGTCTCTCTCTCCTTCTTCCCCTCTTCCCATCTCCCTTCCCCTTTCTTCTTCTCTCCCTCTCTCTCCTCTCTCTCTCTCTCTCTCTCTCTCTCTCTCTCTCTCTCTCTCTCTCTCTCTCCCTTTCCCTCTCTCCCTCTCTATCTCTTGTCCACCCTACACCTCCTAATTACTCTTGGGTCTGTGTGCTACAAATTGGATATCCATTTCAAATCGGATATCCGTTTCAAATCGGATATCAGATTTTTGAAACCAAAATTTTACCACCATAATACATTTTTAAATGTTTTCAAATATCAGATATCTGATTTTTTTTACTTTTAAAAAGCAAATATCTGATTTAAAACGGATATCTGATTTGTAAAACTTAGGCTTGGGCATTGCTATGGAGCAATGTACTGACACCCAACCCAAAATAAAGTCAACTCGGGATTTCTACGTTTTTTGGTGAGTGAAAAATGCTACTTTTTTCTATTGCCACTTTTTGGCCCATCATGATCCTGCACATTCCCTCATCTCTCATATTGATTTGCACACTAGAATACATATATTGAGTGCCAACCTATCCAACCAATCAAGCCATCAATGGTCATCAGGATAATAAATTATCCACCTGCAAGCTTCGACTATTCCCTAATAACGCGCACCGCTTAATCCGCAAGCATCGAGCCATGCAACATTAAATCTAGTCACAGACATATCCGTCAACCTCCATTCAATAATGCAACCCAATCGCACTCAGGAAATAACCATACAACCAATAAGATCATAAAGATCTTCCACGTGTCACCATCTAATTCGTTGGTCGCTTTGACAGTCAAGTCCAACTCGGTCAATCGAGCTCCGAGCTCCTACCGTGTTACCACCGAGTCCATTCGACCCAACCACGGTATGGTGGTGAGCTCACGAAGCTCACCCAAGTCTTTACCATGCTCCATCTCTTCTTTGTCTTCGGCCAACTAGATGCAGTCAACCTGCCATGTGCTAACCTGTCATTCGCCTGTCGCACTGTCACCGAGTCCAACTCGGTCAAACTCGGACCCGAGCTCATCTGAGCTCCTATCACGTTACCGTAGCCCTATTAGCATTGCCTCATGGTATGGAGATAACCGCCCAACATTCCATTAGCGGTCATACCGCGGAGACCGCCAAGTCTCAACGCAGTAGAGCGGTAACTGCTCTGGCAAACCGCCAGTGGTCATACCGCGGCCACCATGGTCACACCGAGCACTGACCGCGGTAGGGTGGTAACTGCCAGGCAGACCGCAACGGTCTCACAACAGCCATCGCGGTGAGTGGACCCACCGCCTATGGTATGGCGGTAATCATCGGACCCGACCGCAGGTGGTCTCACTGCGATGAGTGGACCCATTGCCCGCGATATGGCGGTAATCGCCGAACTTGACTGTAAGTGGTCTCACCGCCTGTGGTATGTCGGTAACCACCAGACCACTGTCGACGGCTTCACCGCAACCACCGTGGTGAAGGTCTTCACTGACCACGATTTGACGGTAACCACCAGACCTGTCACTATGGTACTGCCAGGGGCATAAATAAGTCTGGCACGGTATGGCGGTAAACTCCATAAACAGAGGAAAAATGCCAAGGCCGAAAGAGAAACAAGCTAGAAAGCGAAAAAACCCAACAGGTTGCCTTCTCAAACTAGAACAAGATTTAGAGACCACAACACCATGAACAATCTCCACGCACACAAAGATGCATCAAGAATACCCAATGGAGGAAAAAACACCAACCTCCTGACAATGTGGAACCTCGAGGTCCACCCTCCATTCTAGGAGATAACACAAGGTCCCACACCAAACAGACAACCGGGAAGCAACAAGTTAACACAATCAAGGGTTATACATGGAATTCAACACAACACTATTAATAACACCAACATCACTTACAACACTTACTTCACTTCTAGAGGCACTCAACAATAGAAGGAGAAAATACGACTAGGGAATGCTAGACTACAATAGGGAGGAGTGTCATCACATAGCTTGATATGGGTTATCCTAGTAGATCTTCTAGGCCCCAACCCCCATCTCGAGTTATCCTATTGGCCTCTCTCGATCCCTGGCCGCCATACAAACTCATACGGAATCAATGTACCTTTCATGAGGACAAGGCAGTTGATCTTTCCATTCCAGTCCTTCCCATCTCATCTCAAGCCTAAATGAGCACTTGAGCCATGAGTGAGGCATACATTATATTAATTAATGTGAAATATACCCATCCCCCTAATTCATTATTAAGGTTATCATTGGATTAACAAAATCTCCAATGGGTTATCCTGGGCACCATTTTGGGTCCTGGCCCCATGGAGAGCCACTTCCCCTAATTGCAACTAGTAAACCCTACACATCAAGCAAGGCATGGACCATATTGCACACATATCATAACCTCATGAATCCAACACAGAGCAAGGCACTGACCATCTTGCAAATTTATCATAATCACATGGATCCAAACAAAGATAGGAGGCATCGCCCTTAGGGTTACATTTCCCACAAATCACATAACTCAAAAAGTTTCCAAACCACTTCCAAAGTGAAATAATCATAAGAACCATTCACACATCATAAACCCCCCTCCTAGGCCTTTGGAAACCAACCTAAAAATACTTACACAAATGACACCCCTTTTTAATAATTACATAAACACTTAATCATACCTTGTTAAATATAAAATCAATTCACTTTAATATTTTACCCAAAACTCTTACCTAAACGATTTAAATATTCTTTCTTTGTAATAACCGTCCGATTAAGAATTTTAAATTAAATGACATTCTATTTTTACAATCTTGCACATACAAAATCACTTTTCCATAATTCACTTATATACATTATAATATATACCTATATATATCATAATATCCCTAAGATGCACTCAAAAATAATATTATATTATATTATATATACACATACACATATATACATATATATTTACATATATAATACAATCATAATATTATTTAAATCCATTCGATAAGTATATACTACCAATAAGAATGAAACCCTAACATTATCTATTTCCACCTGATAAGAATCTTATTAACCATAGAAAGGAAATCATGAAAGAAGACATTATCAATGTCATTTATAATATAAAATATATCAACTCATAGAATAAAGAATGTAGTAAATAATTCGCTATGAAAATGCCCACCCAGACCTATTAAAAATACATTCATAAAATGCAATGTAAAGATTTAAATCATATGCAGTTTATAAACTATCAAATTTAAATCACAATCATACTACGCATTACCAAACTAAAACTATTATGTTGGGTTGTGCACCATAGACCAGGCAATTAGACTGATGAGCGAAGTAGCCTCAAGAAGACCACGACTCAAGGGACGGATGTGAGCAGGATAAACATAAACTATATTTGCTGAAAATACTTGCAAATCTTTCAAGGAGGTGAAATCGGCTTGGGGTACGCATTGAATTTTGAGAGAAGCCTTAGAAACTTTCAAACAATAGTAATTGGTTTGGGAAGACTCATGACTTCTGAATATACACAAAATGAATTTTTGAAAGATTAAGGAACTTTCAAGCAAATGCGATGGATTGGGGTGTATACACCAGATTCCACTATAGATGGTCGTGTGTGAGTGAGAGGATATCAGGTTTTGATCTTATATTGCCCTGGTAAACAGGTATGCAATGAATGGCGACATAGTGAATGCACCAAAACTCTTTGAAAAAATGCCTAAAGGGATGTAAATTCATGGGAGGCATTGGTTGCAGGATAAACACAAAATGGATTTGTTGAACTTTCAAGCAATTGCAATTGGTAGGTGTGAAGCTGCATAGGTATATTTATGTATGTGCATGGGTGAGTGAGACATGAACGTCTCATGTCGTGGTTTCAAATATCCTAGTAGGAATGCATGGAAATACCCACAGAGAAGGCATTTGAACTATTTGACATACGGCCCCAAAAAGATCTCAACACATGGAATGCAATGACAACAGGATGCACGCAAATTAGATTTGTTGAAAAGGCCTTATAAACTTCAAGAAAATGCGATGGCTTGTGTAAATAAGCGCCATACCATGGAATGCAATACTTGCAAGATTTGCAAATACATTTATTGGTTGGTTTTATATGAGAATCAATAAATAAAATTCATCAACAATCAATCATTTATTTCCAATTGGCAGATAGAAAGAGGACAATCACATTGATCAGATACTCAGAGAACAAAATAAAAGATCAAAACCAAGCTGGATCCAACGCTAGCAGGAGGAAATTTGATGTCGAGCTTCAGCGTCTGCTTGCAAATCTAGTTTCTCCAAATCCTCGATCCAATTCCAAAACCCCCCAAAAATAAAAAATAAAAAAGAATTGTTTTTAGGCTATTCTCCCAAAATTCTCCACCAAATAATCCTTTCATCGATAACTTTCTTCCAATAAAAAACATTTTTCAGATTTAATTTATTAAGTTAATAGTTTAAGCAATTAAAAATTATTCGTTTCAAATCTCAATTTGGGTAACTATAAACTATTTACAAAGAAATATAATAAGCACCTAATTTACACAACTAGGTGAAATCATTTACCGTACATCAAATAATTACTTAAATGCCCGACTTAATAGTATCTTATTTATTTACCAATTTGTTATTACCTATTAATTATAGCATTGTATTTTAATTTATTTTAATTTTACATTACAAATTCATTTTACTATAAACTATAATTACTTATTTATGTATATATATATTTTTATATTTATTTGGCAAGGGTATTTAACGATTTATTCTAATGCATAAAATAATCAAACACATGTAATTAGACAATCAAAATCAAATAAACTAAATGCCAAAAGAGTTACCTGACCATTAACCAAGGTGAAAAGGAAAACTTTTAACAACACTGACTCACTATTGACAATATTGACAAGGTATCAAACCGAATACTTATCCCCTTCGAGGATGATGGCTAGGGTAGGGGACCAAGTGCTATCTTTGAACAATTGTTCCATTGGGTTTCAAGGCACGCTTAGACCTGTCAAATCATGTGGAGTTGATGCCTAGTACCTTTAACGTACACCACACAAAACAATTGTGAATGTACATATCCATATACATAGACACATTGCAAAAAAGAATCACAATGTCGAAGGCTACTCACAAGTGATTGATGCGACATTGTCCCCTTCACCCAAGCACAACAGTAAGAACGACATCAAGTAGTCAAATAAACTCATATAAAAATCAGTTACATAACAATCGGGATAAGAATAGTCACAAGATAATCACATAATAGTCATGATCAGATAATCACATAGTGCTCATGATAGGGTTAGTCCACATAATCAAATAAAACCATATACTAATCATAGAATGTGCTTAAAAGCTCAAGTATTAGAAATGTCATCAATGTATCATCATAGCAATAAGTCCAACATCAAATAATGTATCATAATGTCTCATCCTAAACAAATCAATTGTCATTCTATCAGAGAATAGTATGAGAGGCACTATAAGATACAAGATCTTGACCAATTGAATCATCAACTAGTTATTTGCATGAAAATATATGCACTTCAAAGTGAATAGGAGTGGATTGATTACATATTATGATATATATTAATAAAATGAGATGATAAGAGGTCAAGTCAAACCAAGGGGATTAAATTTTATTTAGAAAATTTTCTCGCAAAAAATTACAAAGTACTTGCTATGCAATGGTTGCCTATTTACCATCTAGGGTTACCCCTTATACCAATCAAGGTCACCCCTTTGTTAAGCCATTTATAACAGTCTAAAAAAATTAGGGTCAACCCTTTACTAGTCAAGGTCCCCCAAGACACCTAGCCTTGGTAAAATAGGTTCATTCAATATAAAGGTTTTTAAAATTAATGGGGGCCTCATAATTAATAATTACAGCTAACAAGAGTTCTCTGAAAGGTCTACAAAACCACCAAACCCTAAGGATTAGTTCCAATTTCACAATGAAAGAATTGATTATAGATAAATCAAGACAAGTATAGGGATTAGCACAAAACAAGCCTTTTACAAGTTAGATGCTAATGAGGCATACCCACCTCGATCCTAGTGTTGTTTGAACATATATTAAAATAAATACTTACTTATGGCTTAAGGATCAAATCAACATATTTAAATTCACCAAAGACAATAGTTCATTTTAACCCAAAACTTTCTACTATTTTCTAGCATACAACCACTTACCTCGTGTATAACACATAACATACATGATGAGTCTTACCTATCACAAGAGTTGAATATAAGAATAAAATCATGATTCTAAAACATATCCATAGGATAAGATTAATATACCTTATCAAATGAAAGTAAACTCTCTATACATCATAACTAGGATAGACACATCATAAGATTCCATTTCCATACTACATATTAAACAAAATGATAAAAAATGAAAGAATACACTATGAAAGCTCCATCATAAATGTGGATAATTCACCAAGGATTTTAAATTTGAATCATATATCTAATAAAAAATGAGAAATTAATTGAAAAAACTCCCCATTTACACATTTCACATAAATGTTATAGTAAAAGTCTAACCATGTCACAATAAATAATAAAATATAGATGCTCTTTCAAGAATAATTGTAGATCAAGCTAGCCCCAACAATGGTCAACACTACCCAACCATATGGAACCATTAAAAACACCCCTTTGAATAGAGCTATGACACTCCCATTAGGTTTAAAACCCAAAAGGACAACCTAAAAGAGGCCATTGGTAAAAACCCACAAGGACACCAAATGTCGGTTGTTAGTGTTTGTTTTTAACTTAGGGATTTATATTACTTAGGCAGTTTTCCCATATCGGGTAGTTTTTCAACCGTCTCATTTCTCACACCTTTAAAAGGCTTGTACATTATGTATTTTAGCATCTCAATTTCTGAATATCATCTTGGATATTTGGTAGAATAGTCTTTGTGCTTCTCTCGTGTATGTGTGAGGGTGATTTTTTTTGTAGGTTGAGGATCTTGGGAAGGAGCTTCCATCTCCTACATGGTATCAAAGCTCCTCCTCTCGTTCACCCTTCAGGAGATTTGTTGTCAAGGAGATCCAGGAATATTTTTTTCCTACTAAGGATTTGCCACTGTCTGTTGATGACAAATGATCATGTCAAAGGCCATCCAAAAATTAATGGCAACTACCAAAATATGATTCACGAGAAAAAGGTGGGTTGCGTGTGTGTGAGTGACCAAGGCACGGCATGAGTATATTTGAAGTTCTCAATGGAAAACTTTCCATGCTTGGAAACATATTTTAATGTGTAGCAAATTTTTCATTCATAAGGCCTACAAAAATTGATGTCCAAAGATGGAGTACGACATTTGGGCGTAAGAGTTTGTTGGAGATCAGTTTGGGAAAAGATTATTGCTCTCCTAAGTTTTCCCCTAAATATTCATTTAGGATTTCATTTTTCCTTGTCATTTTCTTGCTAGGCGTAATTTGATTCTTGTTGGGCGTGTAAAAAAATCATTATTTTTTAAACCTTGGCACAAATATTTATCCCACATTGGTGAGAAATTTGTTATCAACACTGGTTTTATTGACCTATGCCTTCATTGTTGCATGAGCTAAGGCTCACACAGTGGTCTTGGTTATCTTTCATTGGTGCAAATCAAGCTATTTTTTCCTATGTGGATCATGGGTGGCTTGGACAGGTGGTGTTTTATCTAGCATGGAGGTGACGATGTGAATTTCTTTTGAGCAATGTTTTGCTTGAAAGGGGATAAATAATCCCACATTTTAAATCTGCGAGCTTTCATTGGTGCTTGTATACAAATCTATGCATGTGTTATTGTGAGAAATTCTCACAGATTGTGAAGAGGCTATCTTGCACGTAGTATTGTGGTGACTTGTGCATGACATGATAGCTCTTGGTGCATTCATTTGGCTCTCATGTGGCATGGAAACCCTCCAAAAAATGCCTCCTAAGGTGGTTAATTTTTGTCACATTTTTTTTGAGATTTAGGTACATTTCAGTCCTTTTTAATTCTTGAGTGATATTTTTTTGGATGTTGGAAAAATAAATATCGAAAGGCTGCATTGGTTGATATTGTGATCCCTAAAATGTTCTACCCTTATTCTAAGATGCAAAACTAACTAATTATGCACTAAAAGTAAAAAACAAGAAATACTATTCAAGATTAGCTTAAGAAAATATCTATGCAAGAAAGATAAACAAAATAAGAAAATAAGTTGTTATACGTTTTGTGTTGTAGATTTCCTTAGTCGACCCTTAATTTTTGAGAGTTTGTGTGCTCCTTGGATGGCTATGGAGATGAATGGATGCAATATGCAAAATGTAATAAGATGCTAGTGGCTAAAGGATTTGGTGGATTGATGAAAAATGCTTGCAAATGGATAAAATGCTACAAATGAAAATTGGCAAGAGTTTGGTAGCTAAAATATTTTTTTTTTAAATGAGAGGAAGGATGGGGTATTTATAGAGGGATTTGAATTCTCTAGGGAATTCAACGGTTGAGATTAAACCAACAACGCCAAGATGGAGGGCTATGGTGAGTTGAGGACTCACAAGCCCTCACATCTTGACATGTGGAATGTGAGATGGCTTAGGAAAAGATGATGTGGAAGTGAGGTGGAAGAAAGGTCCATGATGTGGATGAAGGACAAGTACCTTGGGAAAGGGATGACGTGACCTCTCAATGATCACATAGGGAAGAGGAGAATCTTGGGTGAATAAAAGTGAATTAAAAATTCACATGATTGGGGAATCTTGTGAATAAGACAAGGTTCCAAAAGGAGAGGTGGAAAGTATCTTGGATAAAACAAGGTCCTTAAAAAGGTAGGATTCACCCACATGTGACTTGATGTGACAAGTCAAAGGTTCTAGAACTTGCATGGGGAAGAGAAGATTCCTTGGAGGAATAAAAGTGAATTAAAAATTCACATCGGAAAGGGAGTCAAGGTCAAGAAAGGCAAGTGGAAAGGTTGACTAAAAAAGGTATGCTAAATGTGGCTAATGACCTTGATTAAGGTTGTGCAAACACAATATTAGGATAATTAATGAGAGATTAGAAGAAAGTGAGAGATTATGGAGGATGTGACACTAATCTTGATTAAGTGGTGCACATCCTAATCATAGATTAATTTATAGAAGAAAGTGAGAGATTATGGAGGATGTGACACTAATCTTGATTAAGTGGTGCACATCCTAATCATAGATTAATTTATTTAATCTATGATTAGATGAGGATTATGGAGAATGTGACAAGGAGAGAGAAAATGAGGAATTAAAAATTGATTTTTAATCAAAAGGTCAAGTGACTAAATTAAATAAATTGTCTTATTTATTTAATTTAGAGAAGAAAAGGTGTAAGGTAAAGTATTTAATTATTCAATTACATACTTTAGGAACCTTAGGCAGAAAATGAAATAATGATTAAATAAATTATTTAATCACTATTAATGAAATAGACTAATAGAGTACACAATTTTGACCATGTGGAAGTCGTCAAATTTAGATGTTTACATTTTTCCCCTCTTCGAAGTACTGTTAGAATAACAGTGTTTCGAAGAAAAGAAAATGCAGGTAACTCTATAGAGGAAGTAACCAAAAAATGATCCCCCAGCATGGGGAGAGAGACCTGAGCTGCCCCAAACAGTAGGGAATGGATGAAGATGCCCCAATCCTACAAAGGAATGACTATGACAAGGAAAGTAGATAAATGGGAAGGGTATGTCCCCTCGAGAGGATGATGGGGAAAAAGAGGGGTCCCAAGCGATTTCTTGATAGGAAGAAATGGATGGTATGGTTAGAAAGAGTACAAAAAATTAGGCAAGTTTTCCTTTTGAGTGAAGTCAATTGGACAAACGGTTTGCAAATGGCAGCCCCGGGAAGGGAAAGGATTAGTTGGAGGAAAAAAAGGTAAATAAGAGGTAAAAAATACCCCTAAAAAAGGGAGGGAAAAAGAATATAAGTTAATTTTAGAAATTACCTCACCTCATTTGCACTGTAGTAGTTGAGAGAAGAGGAGAGGAAGCAGACGAAGAGCGAGGATGCCGTAGGATAATGACATCGAGATCATCCACTGGATGGACGAGGTTCGACGAATCTACAGTCAGCGGGGTGTGCCCCACCAGGTTAGCAATGAAACCCTCTATGCATTGTGTTGGTAATTTAAATGCATTTTAAATGTTTTTTTATAAAATGTAAGAAACAGGTTTTGTGGGCAGGTTAGAGAAGAAAAATGGGTAGATGGGAAAAAATAGGGAAAAAGGGGGTGAAAAATCGGGGGGAGAGAAAAAAGAAAACAATCGATTTGTCTGTAGAGGGGTGAATACGCCCTTTTGCGGGAGGGCGGGTCCACCCCAACATAGGGCGAATCTGCCCTGGCGCACGACACGCATCGCCGTGTCCAACGGCGACAGCACCCGGCTATGGGCGAAGCCACACCGAAGTGGGGCAAGTCCACCCTTATGAGGGGGGGGGTTCGCCCCACGGGCGGGGGAAAATCCACCCCGACGCAGGGCGGGTCCGCCCCACGGCCGAGGGCCAATCCACCTCGGCCGTGGACGGGTCTGCCCTATGATCGGGGGCAAGTCCGCCTGGCGGTCGGGGGCGGATCCATCCTAGCTTGGGGGTGAGGGGGGAAGCGGGGGAGGGTGCGAAGGAGTGAGAAGAGAGAGAAGAGAGAGGAGATGCGAGCATATATGGAGAGAGTCCCGGGGCCACAAAAAAAAGAGATTAACAAGGTGAGTGTTTATGATTGCAGAGTTTTGGTCGATTAAGGACACATGAGCAGAGGCTAGAGGCACTAGCGGCGACCATAGAGGCCATGACTGGGGCAGACCACACAACATTGGAGCAAGCAGGGTTACTGCACTTAGTGTAGTTTTCGGTGATGAGAGCACATTGGGCGATGCTGACAACATTGATAGAGAGATGGAGTTCAATGACATTGACCTTCCATCTTTTGATAGGGGAGATGCCAGTGACACTAGAGGTCATATGGCGGATTCTGAGGCTTCCCATAGCAGGGCGGTTAGTGAGCGAGGTGGTGTCCAGAGGAGCACAGTTGGATGAGACCATCCTGGTGTTATTTGGGTGGGATGATTTTGTGATACAAAGGGGTCAGTTAGATGTAGATAGATGTTTGGCCTTGGGGTTGCCATCATTACCACTGTATTTGTGTTGTTTGATTAGTGGGATACTACTGCCAGACCGGAGCAGGCGATTCTGCAACTTACGGTATATGGAGGTGATTAAACATATTGTCGAGTGGCGGGAGGGACAATTTTCGTAGGGGTCATGTATATTGGCACAGTTATATCGAGACATGCATGCCATCTGCTATCGGGGGATGCAGAGCATGACGCATAGGACACTATTACAGGTGTGGGGTTGGGAGCATATTATGGTGACGAGACCCATAGTGGTGAGGAGAGGAGAGTTGGATGAGAGAGAGTCGGTGGCTTGGGGGTACAGGGGAGCCAGGGGTTGTGTCCTATGGTATGAGATGTAGGGAGAGATAAATGAGTGGAGGAGAGCGTTTGATGAGTTACGGAAGGAGGACATAGTATCACCTCAAGATTAACCTTAAGGAGGAAATTGCAAAGAAGTAAGATAACAAATTGATAAGTGATTATACCTCTTTTGCGCTGCTTCTTCCTTGGTTGGCCCTTGATCTTTGAATGTTTTGTGCGCTCTTTGGATAGGAAGCTAAATCAAATATGCAAAGTGATATGCAAGATGAGTGAAGACATGGTAATGGTGAACTCAAAATACTATGGTAAAGGCAAGTTAAACTCAAATGGAGAATTTTCAAGAGTTTTGATAGCAAAAGATTGATTCCCCAAAATTAGAGGAAGGAGGGGGTATTTATAGAGGGATTTGAATTCTCTAGAGAATTCAACGGTTGAGATTAAGTGAACAAGGTCAAGATGGAGGGCTATGGTGATTTGAGGACTCACAAGCCCTCACATCTTGACATGTGGAATGTGAGATGATGTGTAAGTGAGGTGGAAGGAAGGTACATGATGTGGAGGAAGGACAAATACCTTGGAAAAGGGATGATGTGACCTCTCAATGATCACATGGGGAAGAGGAGAATCTTGAGTGAATAAAAGTGAATTAAAAATTCACATGATTGGGGAATCTTGTGGATAAGACAAGGTTCTAAAAGGAGAGGTGGAAAGTACCTTGGATAAAATAAGGTCCTTAAAAAGGTAGGATTCACCCACATGTGGTTTGATGTGACAAGTCAAAGGTTCTAGAGCTTGCATGGGGAAGAGAAGATTCCTTGGAGGAATAAAAATGAATTAAAAATTCACATGGGGAAGAGAGGAGCCTTGGATGAATAAAAAGGAATTAAAAATTCCTTGGGAGATGGGGAGAGTTGACCAAGGTACTGATTAGGCTTAACTGATTAGTAATTAGAAGATAATTAGTGGTTAATAAGGATTAAAAGCCAACTTGCAAAAGTAGGAGGATGTGACACATCCTAATCAAGGATTAGGAATGTGCACATCCCTAATGAAGAGATTAAGAGGTTGATTAAGATTAAGTGAAGGATGTGACATGTGGAGAATTTAAATAAATGTCATATTTATTTAATTAATTTGATGAAAGGGGAATTAAAAGGGTAAAGTATTTAATTAATTAACTAGATACCCTAGAAATTAGAGGAACTTTAGAGGTATTAATTAAATAATAGTGTTATTGTTTAATTAGACGATAAGGGGATATTTAGACGAAAAAGGGGTAAATTTGGACAAATGAAGTGTCCAAATTTAGGTGTCTACATTTTTCCCCTCTTTGAGATGGTGTTATGAAGTAGCATCATTTCAAAGAATATTAAAACATAGAAACTAGAAGAAGATGGTTAGATTGGAAAAAATGCCCCAGTCATTCAAATGAGTGACTTAGGAAGGAAAAAGAAATGACGAAGATTAGCGATTGAAGATGCCCCCTTGAGAGGACATGCATGTTCAAGAGAACATGGGTGTGCTATTGAAATGGATGAGATGATGATGTAAAGTGATGGATAAGAAAGGAGGATAAGCAATGGGAGATGAAGGTGAGCACAAATGGATTCTAGGACAAATATGAGGTTGCCCTAGTCAAGCTACAAGCCAGGTTGGGCAGATGGTTGATGGAGTGTTGTGGATGAGAGAATGATATATCCCAGAACAACAAAAGGATAGGGAAGGATACATCCTAATAAGGATGAGGATGAGTGTTGTTAACGAGGGAAGGATACATCCCAAAACAACACCAAAGGATAGGGAATGATTCATCCCGATGAGAGTGTTGTTGATGAGGGAAGGATACATCCTAGAACAAAATAAGGATAGGGAAGGATACATCCCACAAATGATAATGATGATTGGATCAAGGCTTTTAGCAAGGTTGAGAACAAGACCAAGAGTGTGATTATATTATTTGAATGGATGAGGATGGGGGAGACATGCAAGATGATGGAATGGAAAAGGAAATGCAATCCTAATACAATTTGCCATCTTCAGAACACTTTATTTTTTCTATAGCATAAGACACCAAGTGCCAGGGTATGAAGAATCAAGGCGAATTAGTGTCCAATGCATAAAACAAACACAATAGACAAGAAGGCTATTCCAACATCCCAAAGTCACGAAGACCTTGGTCGGTCCAGGTATTGGAATAACCACAAGCACAAAAGGATGCCCCAACATAACTCAAGACCGCGAGGATCTTGGTGGGTACTACGCAGGACAACCGAGAAGATGACAACAAAGAAAATATCAATATACGCCCCTATGTTTACTAGTCAAAGCACACCATGACAAGTGATGATAGGGAGCTCAAATGATAAAAAAATTGTCAAAAACATCAAAAGATCACAATACATCCTTTGCCATAGGATCAAAGGGATGGATGGGGTTGATGCAGTCTGTTAGGAAGGATACATCCTGTTGAGACCAAATATGGAGGATAGATTGGTTGATCGACATGACACAAGATATCTGAAACCGATTGAACCTCACAAGACTAATGACCTTTATTTGTGAGCACCAGCTAGGATAGGGACATTCTTGATGACACAACAGGATGACAGGATGACAGGATGACAAGACAAAAGGCAATAAAAACCATAAAGACCCAGGGGCTCGAGGGTTGATCAAAGATCAACCTTGCCTACGTGAAAGCATAGAGCCCTCGTAGTTCAATAAAAGAACATGGATAAAAGTGGAAAGAGGACAAGATTGACCAATGATGGATGGCGAAAGACATGAAAGATACCCTAGGTGCAGACAAAATGATTTAGCCTTGCCTACGAGAGAGCGCATGGGCGACATAGTTCAATACAAGGCCAAAGATAGACGATGGAGGATGACAAGATAGACAAAAGACAAAACCCTGGGGGCGGATCAAATGATCGACCTTTCCTACATGAAAGTGTAGGGGCAACGTAGTTCGACACAAGACATATGACATACAATGGATAAGGGATGATGAGATGACCATGATAAATGAATGGAGTTGATATGATGAGACAAAATAGACTTGAAGGATTGGATAAGACAATGGTTGATATGTGTAAGATATGTATGATGTGAAGCTCAAGGATGGGATATGTATCCAAATCATCAAAAGATGATTTGGGAGGAGAAAACAATGGATAGATGAATGATGAAGAGTGATAGGATATGGGATAGATTTGAGGAATAAATAGGAATGATGAGAGGGAGGTAGCAGGGCATTGGATTGCATTGGGGTAACCTATAGCTAGATACCAATGATAAGGGATTGTGAGATAGGAGGAAAATAGAAGTAAATGGATGGATCATGGATAAAGTTGGGGAGATAGAAAGATGCTAGGATAGGTGGATAGAGGGATAAGGAATTGGAAGGATGGAATGGATTAGTGGATGGATAAATGGATGGGAAGATAAGAATGAGAATATGGAAAAGGACTAGTGGATGAGAGTATAGGAAGATAAGGATTTGGTAGATGGAAGGGATGGCTGGATAGATAAGTGGATAGGGAGGTAAGGATGGGTAGGATGGGGAGATGGAGAGGATTACCTAGAGGAATGGATGGACAATGTCTCCAAGAACCCAATCATAAATAAGTGGATGCACCCACTTTAGATGTGTCATGAATGATGATGCAAGAGGGATAGTAGGATGGGTGGATAAGGGAGTGAGATGGGAAATGTAAGATAGATAAAGGTGGATAGGATGCATGGAAAATGGAAGATAAAGAGAGGTGGATAAGGAATATGATAGTGTATAGATGAGGGGAATATATGGCAAGAGGTTTCCAAAGCATGTATATAGGTTTTCCCCTATCTTTATCAAGATCACAAGGAAGATAGAGGGACTAGGATAAATGGGATAGGATGGATAGGATGCAGAAGATAGGCAGATGTAGGAGATGGAGGAAAGTAATGCGTAAGTGGAAGTTGCCCCCAATCGTGGAAGAAGACTAGATGGGGGATTTACGCATGATGCCTGTTTTCTAGGTTTTCATCATGGTACATATCCAAGGCGCTTGTTTGCCAAATTTTCACCATTGGATGAATGATTTTCTCTTTACTATTTTCTTTTTTTTTCGTTTGTTTTTTCTCTTTTCTGATTTTGTTTTTTTTTTGTATTTTTCTGATCTTTTGGACTAGGATGTGGATGAAGATGTATAAAGATAGGGATATGGATATGCAGATTTAGAGGATAGTTGATAAGGAGATGGATGAAGGACTCAAGCATGAAGTTCCATATGAGTTAATAAGAGCCCATGTTTGAAGAAACTATTTGGATGTTGGTACAACCTTATTAGCAAGGATGGATTATGCAAGAGGATGGATTAAAGGGATTTGATGGGGTAGATATGTGAGATAATGGATGGGATTATGGATGGGCTTCTAGAAAGAATATGGATGGAATGATGGAGTGAATGTGTGATGGGGGACCATGTTCAGGATCAACATTGGCACATGTGATGGTGGATGAATGGATGGAGAGTGTGACGATAATGAAGGAGTTGGAATAGTGAATTTTGGAATGCAAGGGCCCAAGATAAATTTAGGAGATGGAGGAGGTGAATGATTTTGTGGTGGACTAGCAACTTTGGATGTTGTTATGGATTTTTCATTTGAAGGTATGGCATCTTTTGTCTTTGGGATCCACATGGTTTTGATTTTTTGCGTTAGTGGGCCTTTGTGGCCTTTTGGATTGATTTTGTTTTGGATTTGATTTTTCTTTTTGTCAACATGTCTTTTGGAGGGGACATGAGGAGCTTTAGATTCATGTGGACGTTTAGATTTTTATATTCGTGCTTTGGCATCCAAAGTGATTTTAGTAGCAATGGGATTGGTATGGAGAGATGGATGATGCGGAGAGGACGTGGGTGGAGTGATAGAAGTAGGTGTTGGAAGAGGATGTGTGGATGGAGGATGCGAGATAGCATGCATGGAGTGGTGCCTTTGTTGATCCTAATTAGGAGTTATGAAGGTAGGATTTTTATGTTGTGCATTAGGGATAGGTGATGGATGGAGAAAAGGATGAATAGGATAAGATGGATGGGGTGAGTTTGGGATATAAGGACCCAAAATAGATTGTGTATATGGAGGATGTGTGTGGTTTCATGGAGGGATATAAGAATCCATAGTAGATGGAGGATGAGCAATGATGGATAGAGGGACATAAGAACCCAAAATAGATTTAGAGGATGAAGGAGGAAGATGGACGGTTGTTTTGTGGTAATATGATGGAGGAGGGGGGATGGCAGCAAATGACTTGGTAGAATGATGGAAAGTACCTCTTGTGCCTTTAGAAGAGGATCATTTATGATGTACGAAGGTTGTACCAAAATCCTTAGAATGCAATTTTTGGGAGACATATCTAAGACCATGTGTGCCTGGATGTTCTTTGATGTGGATGGGCTCTAAAGTACCTTGCCCATGAAGGCCTAAACCTTTTCCTTTATATTTCATGTTCTTGAGCATATGATCGAGGGTAGGATGCTTATTCTGTTGGAAGCATGATGTGAGCACATTAGTAGGTGGAAGAGGTAGGGTGGTGCATACACGTTGTTTTTCTTTTGTAAGAAGGCCACCATGGATAAGTGTAATGTGACCAAGGTGATACAAAAGTGGCATTGGGATGGTAGGACTAGATGGCAATGAAGGATCATGCGATGGAGATGAGGGGATAGCAACATTAGAAGGAATCAGTGATAAGGGATCAGGAGAGGAATTAGGGAGTATGATAGGATCTGGATTTATGGCAGTGGATGATAAAGGCTCATGAGATGGAGTGATTGGATCGTGAATGCAAAGGGGATCATAGGATGGAGTGGATGATATAGTGTGATCTTGAGATGGGGTGGATGGAGGACACGATCATGACTTGGTTGAGGATATGGATCATGAGATGAAATGGATGGAAGACTATGTTCTAGAGATGGAGTAGATGGGATGGAAGGATCTTGATTTGGAGGAGGGGATATTCTTGTATGCTTTGGATCAATCCCTTGGCATGACTCATCTTGTGTGCGATGTATGATGATGGAAGAGTGTTGGAGGAACTCCTCAATTGGGGGAGATAGGAGGATGGAGGATTCATGAAGGTCATGGGATTGAAGTTTGTGAATATTAGGACTGGGAGGAGGGGATTGGATGTCTTCAATTGATTGGGTGGATCTAGCAGTAGAAGATGGGGATTTAATGGATTCAATGGGTTTGACCGGCTCAACCGTCTGGACGGTGTCAGGGATGGTGATGGGAGGGATAGGTGTAGGATGGAGGGCATCATCACTAGTGACAGTACATGATAGAGTGGGAGGGCATGGTGTCTCTTTTGTCACGAGTCCTTGGGAAACATTTGGAAGGGATGTAGGATTAGGTAGAGTGATGGGAATGGATGGAGGATTAGGATTAGGGATTGGTGGATTAGGATTAGACATGGGGATGGGATTGGATGGACGACTAGATGGAGGATTAGGATTAGGAATTGGTGGATTAGGGTTAGATGGGGGGATGGGAATGGATGGAGGATCAGGGATGGATGGAGTATTAGGATTAAGGATTGGTGGATTAGGATTAGATGTGGGGATGGGATTGGATGGAGGACTAGATGGAGGATTAGGATTAGGAATTGGTGGATTAGGGTTAGATGGGGGGATGGGAATGGATGGAGGACTAAGAGGAGATGGAGGATTAGGATTAAGGATTGGAGGATTAGATGAGTGGATGAGTGGATGAGTGGATGAGGATTATATGTAGAACTAGGAGGAGATGGAGGCTTATGCTTAGGGATTGGAGGATTAGATGAGTGGATGGGTGGATGAGGATTATATGTAGAACTAGGAGGAGATGGAGGATTATGGTTAGGGATTGGAGGATAAGATGAGTGGATGGGTGGATGAAGATTATATGTAGAACTAGGAGGAGATGGAGGATTATGATTAGATGAGTGGATGGGACTGGATGGAGGACTAGGAGGAGATAGAGGATTATGGTTAGGGATTGGAGGATTAGATGAGTGGATGGGACTAGATGGAGGAATAGGAGTGGTTGGAGGACTAGGTGAGTTATGTTTAGATGGAGGATTAAGATATAATGCAATGAAAGGGAGAGTGATGTAGGAAGATGTGGATGTGTGATTAGATTGGGAAGATTGGGATGGTGAGTGATAGTAGGAAGATGTAGATGAAAGATTAGAATGGGGAGATGTGGAATTAATGTAAGGTTATTGGGATGGGGGATTGTGATAGGAAGGTGTGGATGTTGGATTAGAACAAGAAGATTGAGGTGGTGAACCACCATAGGAGGACATGTATGGTGGGTTGGCATAGGAGGATATGGATGATGGATTAGGATAAGGGGATTGAGATGGTGGAATAGGATAGGAGGAATATTCGGATGGGGGACTGTGATAGGAAGGTGTGGGTGTTGGATAAGGATGGGAAGATTGGGATGTGGGATTAAGGTAGAGGTATTGGGATTGTTGATGATGATGAGGATAAGAGGATGTGGATGTTGGATAGGATAGAGGTTGAGAGGGGGGATATGATGAATATGTCGATGGTGAGGATGTTGGATATCCCTTGTCAAGGGTAGCATAAGGACCATTATTAGAAGTGGATGAAGGCATGGTGGGATAGTTCGAAGAAGTAGTAGGATTTTTGGAGGCGATTGGAGAGAGCTTGCTAGCAATGATAGCGTCAAGGGGATCAATATAACAATCTTCATGATCAACAAGATTTTCGTTATCGTCATCAACGTATTTAGGATTCCCCTTGAATACTATTATTGGTCGTGTGAGAGGGGGATAAAGATTCATGATGGATACAGATTAGCAAGAAAAATTAGATGATCGATAGAGAATTAGGATGGATTGGAAGCTCATATGGGGGTTGGATGAAAGCTCATATTAGGATTGAATAAAATCTTAGACTAGGATGATGGGATTAATGCTCATATTAGAACTGGATTGGAGCTTAGATTGGGATTGGATCAGAGGATATGATAGGATAAGTTTGTTTTGGATTGGATGATGAATTAAGATTGGTTTATGGAAAGGGTATTAAACCCAATTCAGAAATCACCCTAGGTGACTTAATACATTGGTTGATCGGATTAGACTAGCTAAACCAATGATCACGACACCGAATCTGCCTTGAGATAGAAGGGGATTGATTTGGGCCAATGATGACTTTCAACACAAATCTACCTTAGGATAGAAACATATTGATTAGGTTGAAGATAATGATTGATATGTAGGGTAACGATCAAACTTAACGCTTGGGTCAATTCGAAAGATAACTCCTAAAACAAGGCTTAAGGGATTTTGTGTTGAAATATGATGATGAATGCAAATGAAATATGTCTTGATGGTTTTTTATATGATAGGGGTGTTGTTGAAGTGTTCCTTTTGGAAGAAAGGCAACTCTTTAAGTCACATGGTAAGATGGTAGAATAGGTACCCCAAATTGTGAAATGATCAATGGGAACATGATAAATGGACATTTAGAAAGGTTAAATGGAGGCTTGGAATGGTAAAATGGATGTTTGGATTGGTTAAATGAATGTTTAGGATGATCAAATGGTCAAACGAAGAATCAGGGTGGTTAAACAGAGGCTTGGAATGGTCAAATGGGGTGAAATTATCTATTCAGAAGGGCATATCCACCCCTCTGTAGAACAACAATGGACCAGGGGGGCAAATCTGCCCCTCTACAGATCAACATTGGACCAAGGGGGAAAATCCGCCCCTCTGCAGAAAAAAAGGAACTTGGTTTGGATGAGAAAGATGATGGAAAGGACTTGAGATGACACAATGACGCTGATTTATCAAGATTTACTTGTTTCTCATAGAAAAACACTTTAAGCAAGCACAATCCTATTATTAGTGTTAAGGGGTATGGCCAAAAAATGTCTTAATCTATGATGCACAAGGTTTCTAAGGAGTCCTCAATATACTCTTGGTATGTGAGGCACAAGCTGTGAACACCAGCCCATCACAAGCGTGAGTCGAGAACCCCAGCAAGATACTAAAGGGCTCAGACCAACTCTTCAAGTCTATCTAGGTATCACCCTAGCTTCGATGCTCTGCCAGACATGACGTGACTGGATTGGGGTACAACTTTGTCTCTCCCTCCTTTTTATACTCCGTCGGTACGCGTGGTTGGGATCATCCCTTGGGGTGATGAAATCCCCAAGCAGGTCCCTCTAGAAAGAAGGCACTAATCATTTCCAACTACTCCCCCAGTTCACACAAAGTGCAAAGGGGAAGGTGAAAAAAAACTAATGCCCCATTTGGGTAACACAAAATAGGCACACCACATAGTAAATATTACTTCCTCCTAATTAAACTATGTACCTTGATGAAAACAACAATAAAAGATTCTTAAAATTTGAGTAAATTAACGGCTTTGCAAACAAATGTTAGCTCTTTTATCCTTCGTCCTTTGTGAATAACCATAAAATGCTGCAAAGAATTAGTAATAAATCCAACTACACCTACAAACAAGAAAAGTTAGGGGGTTAGAACTTCAAAACAACAAAAAAATGAGCCAAAAATGAAGCTAAAATGCTTGTTTTTACCTTCAAAAACATATTGTTTAGGGAAAATCCACCCCTCTTCAAAAACATGCCGTTAAGGGAAAATCTGCCCCTTTGTAGTGAAAAATGTTGGAACTGTAGGGCGGATCCGCCCCTTTTCAGTGAAAAATGTTGGAACAGCAGGGTGGGTCCACCCCTCTGCAGTGAAAAGTGTTGGAACAGCAGGGCGGATCCGCCCCTCTACAGTGAAAAATGTTGGAACAGTAGGGCGGGTCCGCCCCTTTGCAGTGAAAAATGTTGGAACAACAGGGTGGGTCCGCTCCTCTGTAGTGAAAAATGTTGGAACAACAGGGTGGATCCGCTCCTCTGTAGTGAAAAAATTTGGAATTGTAGGGCGAGTCCACCCCTCTGCAAAAAAATTGTCAAAAAAGTTGGAACATGAGGGCAAATCCGCCCCTCTATAGAAAAATTGTCAAAAACATTGGAACAGGAGGGAAAATCCGCCCCTCTGCAGAAAAATTGTCAGAAATGTTGGAACAGGAGGGCAAATCCGCCCCTTGGCAGAAAAACTGTTAGAAACGTTGGAACAGGAGGGCAAATCACCCCCTCTGCAGAAAAACTGTCAGAGCGTTGGAACAGGAGGGAAAATACACCCTTCTGCAGAAAAACTATCAAAAACGCTGGAACAGGAGGGAAAATACGCCCCTCTACAAAAAAATTGTTAGAAACATTGGAACATGAGGGAAAATCTGCCCCTCTGCAGAAAAACTATCAGAAATGTTGGAACAAGAGGGAAAATCCGCCCCTCTGCAGAAAAACTATCAGAAACATTGGAACAAGAGGGAAAATTTGCCCCTTTGCAACACACGGGAGGGCAACTCCGCCCCTCTGTAACCTGGACCTGCAAACAACCTTAACAACAACAAACATGAAAGAAAGAGACCCATTTGTGGGTCCCACCGGGCGTGCCGGAAATGTGATCCCCAAAATGTTCTACCCTTATTCTAAGATGCAAAACTAACTAATGATGCACTAAAAGGAAAAACACAAGAAATACTATTCAAGATTAGCCTAAGGAAATATCTATGCAAGAAAGATGAACAAAATAAGAAAATAAGTTGTTATATCTTTTGTGTTGTAGATTTCCTTGGTTGGCCCTTGATTTTTGAGAGTTTATGTGCTCCTTGGATGGCTATGGAGATGAATGGATGCAAGATGCAAAATGTAATAAGATGCTAGCGGCTAAAGGATTTGGTGGATTGATGAAAAATGCTTGCAAATGGATAAAATGCTACAAATGAAAATTTGCAAGAGTTTGGTAGCAATTTTTTTTTTTAAAAAATGAGAGGAAGGATGGGGTATTTATAGAGGGATTTGAATTCTCTATGGAATTCAATGGTTGAGATTAAACCAGCAAGGCCGAGATGGAGGGCTATGGTGAGTTGAGGACTCACAAGCCCTCACATCTTGACATGTGGAATGCGAGATGGCTTAGGACAAGATGATGTGGAAGTGAGGTGGAAGAAAGGTACATGATGTGGATAAAGGACAAGTACCTTGGAAAATGGATGATGTGACCTCTCAATGATCACATAAAGAAGAGGAGAATCTTGGGTGAATAAAAGTGAATTAAAAATTCACATGATTGGGGAATTTTGTTGGTAAGACAAGGTTCCAAAAGGAGAGGTGGAAAGTACTTTGGATAAAACAAGGTCCTTAAAAAGGTAGGATTCACCCACAGGTGTCTTGATGTGACAAGTCGAAGGTTCTAGAACTTGCATGGGGAAGAGAAGATTCCTTGGAGAAATAAAATTGAATTAAAAATTCACATGGGGAAAAGAGGAGCCTTGGGTGAATAAATGTGAATTAAAAATTTACATGGGAAAGGGAGTCAAGGCCAAGAAAGGCAAGTGGAAAGGTTGACTAAAAAAGGTATGCTAAATGTGGCTAATGACCTTGATTAAGGTTGTGCAAACACAATATTAGGATAATTAATGAGATATTAGAAGAAAGTGGGAGATTATGGAGGATGTGACACTAATCTTGATTAAATGGAGCACATCCTAATCATAGATTAATTTATTTAATCTATGATTAGATGAGGATTATGGAGAATGTGGCAAGGAGAGAGAAAATGAGGAATTAAAAATTAATTTTTAATAAAAAAGTCAAGTGACTAAATTAAATAAATTGTCTTATTTATTTAATTTAGAGAAGAAAAGGTGTAAGGTAAAATATTTAATTATTCAATTACATACTTTAGGAACCTTAGGCAGAAAATGAGATAATGATTAAATAAATTATTTAATCATTATTAACGAAATAAATTAATAGAGTAGACAATTTTGACCATGTGGAAGTGGTCAAATTTAGATGTCTACAAATATTTTTTGGAGGTTTCAGTTGTATCAGTTTGGTGTATTTTGCTTTCTTTTGGTGCAAATTTTTGTCATGGCTACTCCCGATTCAGTTGAAATTTTAACCCCCCATAACTATCATAACTAGAAAATTAAAATGTTTAGGTTTCTCTAATCTATGGGTTTCTAGTCCACACTGAATGATAACCAACCCACTTTTACCAGGGAGTATGAAATATTTTCTCACAAAAAAAAGTGTGATGAAGCTATGGGTTTGATAACCTTCCATGTTTCTAATAGTCTTCTTTTCCACATTGAGGAGTGTAATACACCCAAGGAGGTATGGGATGAGTTCAAAACCCTGTTTGGTCATATCCGTGAGTTATGTGCTTTGCAACTAGAGGAAAAATTAACTTCTCTTTCTCCTAATGAATTTCCTTCCATTGATTATTTCCTAGTCAAGTTCAAATCCGTGATGTCACAATTGGCAGGATGTGGGAAGGATAAAATTGATAAGGAGTCCATTTTTTTATTTTGTCTAAGTTGAGAGGTCCATTTGCAATTATTTCTTCTACATTATACTCTACCATGGATGCTTTGGGAAATTCATTCAAAATGCCTTCTTTTGAGACATTATGTGATCGTTTGATGAGGGAGCAAACCAAACTTTCCTAGTTAGAGGGGGTCTCTATGAATCATGCATTAGTTGCCCAAGCATCTCAGATAAAAGGGAATAAGAAACCTAAGGCTAGGATAGATTCTAATGAGGCATCCACCTCTTCAAAAGAGGATAAACCTAAGAAGGAGAAGTTTAGTTGTGTGTATTGCAAGAAGAAAGGCCACGATGAAAACCACTATTATACGAAGAAGATTGATGAGCTTCCACATATTGTTTAGAAGAACAATATTCCACTGCCCTCATCTGTGAATCCTTCTTCTACAACTTCTCCATCTACGTCACCTTCACCTTCATCCAAACCTACACAATCAAGGAATGTAGGACTTGCAAATGGAATGAAAGGTAAAGAAGATAAAATCTAAGGAAATACATTGATAACTTCTATAGTTCATTTTGGTCATGATAGATGGTTTTTGGATTCAGGAGTATCTCATCACATTGTTTTTACTCCCTATCCTTTTTTGGGTCTTCATCCTACTGATACTTCTAATATTTTTTTGGGAGATAATAAGTTTTTGGATGTTGCGGGGATAGGCAATGTTGAGATTGGTGATGGTTGTTTCAGATATGTACTATGTATTCCTAATTTGCACATAAATATACTTTTCATCTATCAAATTACTCATAGTGAGGTACCTAATATTGTAGAGTTCACTGCAGATTTTGTTTTCATTAGAGAAGTTGATATTGACAAATCCATTTTTGTTGGTGAAGCTGATCATGAGTCTCATCTCTATGCATTTTCTCACTTTTTTGATGATGATGATTATGAGCCTCACACCCCTCTTGCTAGTATTGATAGAAATTCCTCAAGAGAGATTGGTCATTTGAACTTTAGTTTTCTTCAAAACTATGTTGATTCATCTCCTATTACTTCAGAGTTTGGTTCTTCAGCACAATAGGATGTTTTTTATCCTTCAGATCATTCTTTGTGGGATAGTCACTTGATAGGTCTTATAGATTTGTTTTGTGAATCTCACATTTTTTATTTGGATGATGCATTTGAGGGTATATCTCTTCTTTTTTATGACAGTATATGCATTGTTGTCACACCATTTGTGTCTTTGGAGATTGTTACTCTAGAGCTTCCACATGGTCTTGTTGATCCACCTTCTTCAACTGAGGTTGCACTTGATCATGATGTGACATTCGGTTACATGGAGGCACCGAGACAATTTTCAGAGGCATATTTCATGTTGATTCTTCCTCTCCTTTGTCTTGTTTCAGAGTTAGAGTTTCTCTTGCATCAGTGGTTGTTTTTCCCTAAAGGGAGGCATGTTGTTTACAGACATGGGATATTCTTTAGACTTCTAGGATCAACACAAGAGTTTCTTCATCACGGGGGGATCTTCAACATTTCTAGTCTTTTCTATGGGGGGGCTACATGGTCTCTCTCCTTTTGTATTTTTCTAAGATCGGTGATGTGGGAGTTGTCCTTGGGGGGTCTTGTGAATTCCTCCTTTCACTTTTTCAGCTTCTTTTTCTCTCTTTGGGAGAAGAGTTTTCTCCCACATATTTTTTCCCCTTTTCTCCAATTGTGAGAGATTGCATTGCATAGTAGTTGTGCATGGGTACCTAACGTGGCCTTGTAGCTAGGACCCATCTTTCATTTTATTTTTCATAATAATCTCCCTAATTTTGCACTTAAGGGGGGGTGTTAGTGTTAAGTTTTTAACTTAGGGATAATTACTTAGGCAGTTTTTCATATCAGGTAGTTTTTCACCCATCTCATTCCTCATGCCTTTAAAAGGCCTGTACACTATGTATTTTAGCATCTGGATTTTTGAATATCATCTTGGATATTTGGAGAAATAGTCTTTTTACTTCTCTCGTGTATGTGTGAGGGTGATTTTTTTTCATAGGTTGAGGATCTTGGGAAGAGCTACCATCTCCTACATTGGTAACTTAAGATCTAACACATTCCTAAATAAGAAAAAACCAGTTAGATTTATTGTAAGTGAATAAAATATTAGTGTGGTACCTATGGATATCTTGTGGCAGCACCAATGAGGCACAACAATGAAGGAAAGTGAATAGATATGTCCCTATATGTATATATGAGCATATATGTACCATATAAAGTTATATAGTGGATATAATATCATATACCATATATTCCATAGATACAAGATGGTGAGTAAAGAAATATAGAGAGATCATTATATGAGAGGAAAAATATGTACTGAGAGATTGATGATGGATGCATTACTATGTTTTATATTATGTTATAATAAATATATGAAGGTTTTTGGGATTTGATATGTGTATTCAAATGGTACATAAGCACATGTTTATTTTTCTTTATTTATTTTTCATTCTGCTACATTAATCTATAATCCACTACACAAGTTTTAATTTTCCTCCTTATCCATCACACTAGGGTAAACTATAACATAAAATATAAACATATCATATCGTTAATCTATGATTTCTCATCAACATTGGTTTCGTTGTTGGGAACCTAGTTGTTGGTGGTAAGGAAAGGATTAAACATAGGAAGATTATTGTTGTGATGACTAGTTTAGGGAGTTCTTATAAATAATTAGGGAATCAATGGTGATGCGCAATAGCCCAAACTAGCTCCTAGCCCTTGAGGAAGGTTAGGCACTTGGGGGTGACCAATGGAATGGGTGGAACTTGAAAAATATATGAAAATTGAGGTATGTCTAATTTGAGACATTGGGGATAAGTAAAAGGATTAATGTAATTATAAATCATTAACAACCATGACCAATGAAGATAGCAAGATATTGAGGTAGAAATTGAGGTGGATATTGATAAATAAAAGAGGTTGAAACCAATTCAATAGAGAAATGAAAGATACTACAAATGGTTTAGAAGTCTAGGGAAGCCTCATTAGAGTGCACTATGAGGGATGCTACCAAGAGTTTGGATAATATGTAAATAGAGCACCACTCGATAAAATGACCATTAGAGAAATTATTTTCCCTAATTATATAATCTAAAGAAGATCTAATCTTGATGGAAAAATAATTGATGCAGTATGAATAATTATTTGAGTTGGATAGGAAATGACTTAGAAGCAAGACTCATTAGCTAGTGCCTAGAAGTAGGGGCCCACTTATCCATTTAATTTTCTAACTAAATATATAAATTTTTATCTAGATTTGTACAATCTAAAGGTAACTATTTATGAAGGGTTTGAATGATTAATATCCCCAATTTATAAATTTAAACCTCTAGTTTTTAGTCTGGAGTATTTAAATGATTTAGTGAGTAGGAATGCAAGCCTACAAAAGGATGAGGTGTTGAAAACTTAGATCTTCAAGAAAGAAGGAAAGTGAAGGAAATTGAACTGTTCAACTATATGTGACTTTCCATGCATACCATAGAAGCATTTGAGGAATCTATATTATAACTTAACAATATTTAGTGTACTAATTAATGATGATTAATCAAAAGACATATCCCTAAGAGGACCTATGAAGAAGTGACCCTTCTAGACTAGGATTCAACATCCATGCCATTTAAAGAAATAATATTTTATTCAAAGGATATATTTAGTGGACTATTCCATATGGAGGAAGATGAAATAAGAAGAGAGTTCATGTTATAGTGTGAATAAATTTTGCGAGAGGGTTGAACTTTGATATTGAATTTCCTAGAGATAAAGATAAAGAAAGGAAATTAGTAAAACAACATAAGAATATTAAGGCTAGAAAAAGTGTTGATAATTTGATGGAAAAGAGACCTATAGAAAATAATAATACAAGGTAGATAGGTGAGAAAAGGAGAAAAATTCAAAGGAACCTACTATTCTTAAAGGGAAAAGAATAAGAATAAATTTCCCATGTTTGGTAGGGATACCAAAGAGACAATATAGCATATATTTATTCTAGACTCTACTTGAAGGAATAAAATAACCAAAAAGTAGAAAAACCCCTATGAATTTGTGGGGATGTTCAAGGATGAGGCACACAAGTGGCATATGAACAGGTGTCCCCTACACCATAAAGAATGGACAATTTGCAAGAAGAATTTTAAACAACTTATAATACCTATCTAGGTAGGTCCTTAAAAAGTGTTAGTAAGATTCTAGGGAAATGATACAAAGAAAATGAGAAGCCATAAAATTTTATGATTTAAAGGAGTGATGAGGAAATTACAAGAACCATTTATTGAAAATAAGATAATCATTATTTTTATTTCTAGACTGTTACATGGGGTTATAACATCCCTAGATAATAGATTGTTAAAACATACACAAAGGTGGTAGAGTTAGCTTCTATAAATTAAGTAGAACCTTGGAGAAGAAAAAATGAGAAAAATGAGAGTGAATAAATAGAAAAAGTAAAATAAGAATTGGAGTGTAATAAAACATTAAACAATAAATATTTTCCAAAAGAGAAAATCGCAAGGAGACTTCAACTCTTGTACAAATAAAATATGGGGAAATTTCTATTCAAATGAATATCACATGAAACATGAATGCCAAAAATTTCAAGGAATAAAAAGAACTGAAACATTAAGATTAGATTTTAGAGAGTCACCTAGATAGTTAACAATTATTTTTATGCCGAAGGCATTCCTTATTTGAAGAAGACCAAGCTAAAACAATTATGTTGAAGGTATTCCTTATTTGAAGAAGACCAAGCTAAAATTTAGATCAACGGTTCAATCTATATTAAAAGGGATGCAATACGATTCAACTGTTATTGGCCGCTCATTTTCCCTTCCTTTTCTCACTTAGAGTGCGGTCCCATAAGGGGACTTCAGGATCTATTTTCATGAAGCAAAGGGGTCCCATGAAGCAAAAAAAAATTATGCTACATTAATTCGAGAGGATCTTCAACCAACTACACATGCAATCAGAAGACTAATGAACCCTTAGTCCATGCAAGTCTCCAAGTAGAAATCACATGCTTATATTTAGTGGTTGTGGTATTGATCTGCAAACATTTATTCCAAAATAAAATTGTATGAGATCTAAAGATCGAGTATGGAAAAAAAACTATATTTGAGATTCTAAAAGCAAATGTTTTAATTGGTTTTATTTTTGTAATGTTTGGACCAAGCTCCCTTTTTAACACATCTCTCTGCTTCACCTTTGGATGAGGCAAGAAGCTTTTGAAAGAGATTATCCCAAGCAATAGAAAAAAAATCTATGCTTCCCTCCTCATCCACCTCTATCTTTATTATGTTTTCTTATGAATTCAATTATAGGAAACATGTAAGAGACATACACAATGAGCTTAGGAGGGAAAGAAAATTGTACCTACATACCTTGAAATAAGTAGCCAATACTGAGAAGTATTGAAAAAATGGACTTGGATTTTGAGGGAAATCAAATCTAAATCCAAAAAATCATCGCTTATGTAGCTTCAAAAAGTTCTAGAAGGTGAGAAATTTGCAATCTTTCATTCAATAATATCCCAAACAAAGAATAAAATAGTAATTTGTTTTGTTAGTGTAGAATGAAATTAAAAAAATGAAAAAGATCTAGTTGCATACAAATTCCCAAAAAAATAACTCACCAAAGCCATAGCAATCAATCATGCTTCTATCAATCATGTTGATGAGAAAAAATGGGAATAGTTTGCAGATAAAATATTACAAAACTGTACCAAAGCATATTTTTTCTAGAATGAGGCTGCTACTTCAATATTTTCACAATTAGAGGTACAAGATTATTGAGCTCGAGACAAAAATTTTGTAGCCTTTTAAATGAAAATTTTGGTTTCCAATTAAAACACTTTGTAAATGAAATGACCTTCAAGAAATCTGGAACATGGAGGTGGACATATAAGAAGGCTATCATGTAAGTGTGCAAGTGGAAGGGAAAGGAAGTTCCAGGTAGCGCCTTCTGTGCCAAACACATATCTTATAGTTTAGATTGAAAAGAAAGGTTCACTCCTTTCCTCTGACAGTTGTTCGAAAATGAATGCAGGCTCATAGTGTTTCTATTTTTTATTATTGAATATTGTGAAGATAATTTTTTTTTTTATTAACCTACATTAAACCAGGAGCAAATATTTGAAAATTTAAATACAAGGATATATGGTAAGTTTTAAGATTGATATGAAAATATAATGTTGATTTTTTTAAATAATACCCTATAAAAATATTGTAGATTGATTTTTAGTATTAAAAGTTTAATTTTAATTATTGTGATTTAGTATTTTAAGTTTGGTTTGGATTATTTCTATTTGATTTAACAAGTGAATTGATGTGAAAGGTTGAATTTACAAAATCTATGTTTAAAATTTTCTCTTTTTTTTTAACATTTGAGATAATTAAGGTGATTAATTTTTAAGTGAAAAAACATTAAGAATTTTGAATTATCTTTGCATCTATATAATATCATCACTCCCAAAAAATGATGATATGACTTGTTAATGTCTTTGTAAGTGTTTTGAAAGCATACATTCTTATGTCAAATAAAACGTGTCATATTCTATTATAAAAACTTTGGTTTAAAGTTAGTTTCTTTTTTCCTTTTTTTTAATGTCCTTGAAGATATCCTAACATCTTACAAGAATTTCCTAATTAAAAAAAATGATTACAATAGTCTCCAAATAATCTTGGTTTAATATAAATACATGGTGCAAAATGTAAGTCAATAAAAAGATGTTGACATATGATGTTATTGATAGTGCCCCACCCCTTATATAGATGGTTTTTGGCAAGGCTTCTTAAAAACAAACTATAAAGTCAAATGTTGTTATAAATCTATTTTGGGTAGGTAGAAGTTAGCCACTCAAATAGTAATTAGCCAAAGTCTTTGAAAAATGTGTAACATATTCACTATATTTTTCCTTTGTCTTACTCAAGTGTTATGCTTTATAGTGGTACACTGCATTTTGGTTTAAATTCTTATAAAAATTATTCAAATTACATGCACTTGGTGAGTCTCATGAGAGTTGCATCAATATGCCAACTGACACTTGTAACATGAAGACGTAGAGGTCAATGTAAATGCTTATAGAAATTATTCAAATTTAACAACTTTGCCAAAGCTTGCAGTCTCCTCCTTATGAATCATTATACAATGATAAATAAATTCAAAACAATACCAAATATGCCTAAATTTCTAGTTTGCACAAGATATGGTTTGGACATAACCAAAGAACCTTGAGAAAAATCTTTGTGTTGTTAAGGGGGCAAGAGAAAGGACGTGGACCTTCTTCCAAGGAAATTTTGCATAGATCAAATATTTGGTCAGGTTTATTATGCAAGAAAGTGTACATGCACTATGGAGCTCTCGAGAACATATCTCCACTTTACATGACTAGATATTTGAGATCTACCCAACACATGATACCTAATTCATGTAGGGAGAAAAATGTCAATCTATTTTCAAATAGTTGTTAAAAGGTGAAAAAAAATTTAAAAAGCATTTTCAACACTAGGCACATTTAGTATGTGGCATTCTTAAGCATTAACAGCTAAATCATAAAAACTTTGGCTATATTCTTATATGTTGGTGTTGAAACATAAGAGGCACATGATTAAACTTTATCATTGGAATCATTGACAACACAACACAGTTTGTGAAAAATCTTGAGGTAAGTCACTTGTCATGGTTTCAATGAGGTTTTTTATTTGCATAGCCAGATCAATTTTTGTTGTATTTTATTTCATTCTAAAATAATTATGTTGTTATATGTTAAATGGAGGCATTAGTTTTATAGTTTTATCTATGGCTCTTTCATATATGATTATATGCCAACTACAATCTTTCTTTTGATCCTACTTCAACTTGTACTCTCTAACATGCAACTTACTAGCTTTAGTAATTTTTAGGATTTTTCTCAGATGCCTCTTTCAACTACCACTTATCATAACTATGGAGGAAGTGGAGGGGAACCATTTTACACTATTATTCCCTTCAGACTTGGTGGTTCTCTTTGTATCATGGAGGTCCTATTAGGAAATGTTGTCAAGATAAATAAATTTTCTAAAATCGTAATTTTTTTTAAAGTCCATAGCCAAATAAATGGGTTATCTTTATGAATATTTAAGGATATGCACAACATGTACAAGGCAAGTATTCCATTAATTATATGAAAAAATGTAAGGAATACAAGTGAAGCCTAACCATATAACTTTTCTTGGATTTCTTCATGCTTGCTACCATAATGGCCTTGTAGTAGAAGCCCATTAATATATTTTTATTTGATAAGAAGGGATCATGGTATCATACCAAGAGAAGAGAATTATGCTTGTGTGTTTGAACTCCTTGGGCACACTAGATAGTTAATTAAGGCCAAATATTGTATCGACTCCATGCCATTTAAACCTGATAGTATGGTGTGGTAGATGTTTCTTTGTGCTTGTGCAAGCTATGGTAATATAGAGTTAGGAATTCACACTACTAAGCATTTGATTATATTGAATCCACAAGATGTTGCAACATATGTACTTTTGTTCAAAATTTATGAAAAAACTAGCAGATGGGATGATTACAAAAGAGTAAGAAAGCTTATGAATGGTGGTAATATAATGAATGGTTTTATGAAACATGAAGGTGGATTATTTTAGGCTAGAAAAGCTAAGTTGGATTTATTGGCATTACACATTTATAAAACATACTTGTTTGTTTATTTTTATTTTGGTACTATGGATAGGAATGATTTGACACCACCTAGATTACAAGCATCAGGGCTTCAATCAACAAGCATGATGAACAGAAGGATTTCAAGAGTAGAAGCTATGAAGTATGCCATGATTAAAAAAACCTTAGGGGGTCATGTGAGCCTTAAGTTGGAATATTTCCTATGCCAATATTCCAGTAACAAAGAGTCAACACCTCTAACCATGGAGGGCATGTGTTATGCATGTATTATAGATAGGAATACAATACATGCTTTTATATTTCTCTAAAATCTACATGGATTCTTCAAAATTTTATATGTGAAATGTCTCATGGAATTTCTTGTGAAGTAGTCTACAGGAACATTTTTGCATTTATTTTACTATAATCATTTTATTTATGGACATATTGGGTGGTGATCTACAATATAATGTATAAATGCATTTTCCAACTACAAGGAATGCTAGTCGCACAAAATGCATTATAAGAAAATTTAAGGAAAATCAAATTGTAATAGATATTTGTTATGAGTTACTTGATTTACACTTATATTAAAATATTTGAGGATGGTCAAATAATTTGAAGGTACATTTAATATAAATACTAGTTGTACATAATGCATTAAGAGAAAATTTATTACAAATGAATTAATGGTGATTGCAACTGTTCACTCAAACGACATGTTTGACAACCAAAAAAATAAAATCTCTCAAATGTGTCTTCCAAATTAAATCATATTTTATCTTAAATCATGGATTTTGGTCTATAGCCATTTAACCGACTTGATTTAGTATATTAAGTTTCTCCTGTAGGGGAATAGATGGGAACAACTAGGTTATTTGGTACATTAAGTGTGACAACGTTTTTTGATAGTTTGGATAGTGTTAATAATGGACATAAAGTATCTAGTTTTTTTGAAAGTGAGGAGGAGAGTTTTTGAGTTTTTTAAGCATCACAAAAACATTCACTGCATTTGAAGCTTGCATTGTGAGTGTAACATAGTATATCTTTGAAGAGTGATGATAGAATAAATGTTACAAGAAGGTTAACTTACATCTATTAGAGTGGGTGATTTGGTGAATTAGTTCTATTTGTATTAGAAGGTGATTGGGGGAGTGGTACTGCAAGGAAAGAGGAGAACATTAAAATTGGCCTTAGAAAGGTTTGAAGAGATTTACTACGTGATTAGGGCCAATTTTTTAAGAAAGGGAAAGGAGTTGGTCTTGGAGTGTATTTATTGAGGTTGGTGTTGTTGACAAATGAGAAAGATGTATGGTGCTTAAGCAACAAGGAAATCAAATGTGGTCCTCACCAAGCATAATGCAACTAAGTCTATCCTTGCTAATAGTTCTCTACCTTTACATTTTATTTGAATTGCACATTGTATAAAATGGGGAATATGGCATGGAAAAATAAAAAATTTTAAAGAACAAAAAATATATGGATAAATTATTTATACTTAAGCACATTTTACGGTATGCATTTCTAATGTAAAGTAGAAGAAAACTATATGCATATATGATAGTCAATCAAAGGTAAAAATATGTCATATGGTGAGGAATATAAGCTTTTGACCTTAATCGAAAGATAAAATTATAAAACTAAATATCTCTACCTATTTTGTAGCCATACCCAAATAATAGCTACAAAATACTTCCACACACATTTTTAGGTTATAATATATTAATTAAGAGAAATAGTGAGAAAAGGGCTTAACTAAAATTAGATATTAAAAATTGTGACAAGACATAAACCTTGCACAGTACAGATAATCACATTTCAAACCCATAAAAGAAAGCATTTGTTCATAACAATTACAAAAACAACAACAATAACAATAAAAATAGATTGAAATATTGGTCTATCTCAAATGATCATAACATAGTAAAATTGATACTTACCCCTCTATCTCCCCCTCTTTCTATCCCTATCTCTCCCTCTAAACAATATACCTAAATTTTCCCTAACCGGCCTTCCACACCTCTTTGATGTACCCATTGCACACCAAGGTGCGATTGGTAGTTTATAGCAATTGTGGAGAATGAGATGAGCATGAAATCATTAATTTACAATCATTATTGTTCTATTTATGAGATGAACATTAGACATGATGAAATCATAGGGTAAAACAAAATGAGCCTATTTATAGGGGAGTAACAAGAGCAAAAAGATGGTAGAAAGACCCTTCCAAAATTAGGATCATGGTTATTTCCAACCACCATGGGGAGGGTGATCCCACAATAGTGGGTTACACTTTTTGGCCAAACTTGACATTGAACTGAACTTTTTTAACTAAATTTTTTCTATAGATTCTAAATATATTTTTTAATTTTTTTTGGAATCAAATTGCATTTCATTTTCCATCTCCTTCAATAACTAGTTTTCAACAGTAAACACCATTTTTAAAGAGTGATGTTCACTGTATAACACATAACTTTTTTCTATGAAGGACAATTTTTTTTTTTTGAATTTAGATTTGTAACTACGATATCTAGTACCTTCATTTGGTTTCATAGTGTTTTCTTAAATAATTTTTCCTTAATTAAGTTTTGAAGTCAAACCAATTACAATTTAGACATAGGTGTACTGTATAACACATAACCTTTTTTGTATGTATCAAAATTCAATTTTTTTGTTGGATCAAGGACAACAATACCAAGCGCCTAGATATTTTTCAAATTTTTTTTGGTAATCTAATATTTTTTCGCATGTGCAAAACAAAGAGCTTGATTTTTGTTGAAAAACCTATGTTTAATTAAACTTAAACAAAATACATAATAAAACCAAAATATATTAAAAATATACTTTATGTAGAACTCATTTCAAGGACTATAATCCTCCAGTTGGGTTTGTCAAGTTGATTCCGTTTTGATCCTCAACCTTGGCCTCGAAACCCAAAATTCTTCATAAAATTATAGATGGATGGGGGGAAGGGCAAAAAATGAGGTTTCTATCAAACCCCCCTTTGATTAAACCCCTTGTACCCCCTTCAAGTGAAGGGGTGTTCACTAGAACCCCCTAAAAACAACAATAAAAACCATTTTTAATTCAAAAATGGTTGACATGGGGTTCGAGAAAACACCCCTTCTAGAAAACCCTTTAAGGGGTTCTAGCAAACCCTCCCAATTTTTTTCATCAATGCAAGGGTAACCCACTTATGTGGGATCGCTCGAGAGAAAACCAAAGAACAACCTATAAAATTCAACAATAAATACTTAAGATCCAAGATGAAGGGTGCTTCACTAGCTATAAAGACGATTCTTCATAAGGTGGACATAGATAATGCCATGTAATAAAAAAAATTGAGAATGCGATAGAGGAAGAGGTCAATAATAGCTAGAATAAGGGAGGAAGTCACTTGCCTTAAATGTAGTGAGTTGTTAGGATTAAGGCATCATTTACCTCTATTATTCATGTGTATCTAAATCTCTTGAAATACGTCCTTGGATGCATAAAGTGTAATTATAAAATGAATTTTTAATTGTAATGTATGAAATTCAATTGTTACAAAGGAAGATCAACTTTCCTTAAGAGTAATCTCACACAATACACTAGGATGAAGCAACTATTTAAAATTATTTTAAACTCATACAAATTATCATTTTCTAGAAGATTTATTTTAAATAGAAAACTAAAAGTAACTAACAAAAATGTTTTAAGGAAAATAGTAGAAATATAATTATCACTAATTAATTACAAATACATTTGGAAAATACAGATATTGAAGAACTTAGAGTCTGAAGGAGAAAGTCACTGGATATGATGCCAATGTGTTGTGTGAATGTCTACATGTTGTGTTGTCCTCTATATGAATGATGAACAAAAACATTCCTACAAAACATGAAAATGCAAATTTATGATTCAACTAACTTGTATGACCATAAATAGAAAACATGCTAGAAAATACAGTATAATAAAAAAACAAGGAAATAAACTAAATAATAATTTTTAAATGATTTGATAAGAGAAATGAGAAATAAAAAATCTCATGTAAACCTCTACACGAGTAATCTCAAAATACTTGCAATAACAAGGAAAAGAAAACATATTTGAGGTTGTTTGGGAATTTGTCTCAGTTAAATCCCTGCTTTAGTATTTCTACATCCACAATAAGGCTAAAATAGAGAAATAAAAGTAAAATAGTGTGTGTATTCTCCTATCCAAAGTGTGTTTGGGAATGGTTAGAGCTATGAATGTGCAATAGTGTAACTAAAATGAAAGGGGGTGCAATAATCACAAGGTGCTTGGGGGAAAAAGAAAATAAATATTTGTAATAATAAAAAATAAAAGAACAATATTACCTAAGAGGCTTGAGAAAGCCAAATAGAGTAGGAGAGCTAGAGTGAATTTTGTGAAAATCTTGCGAGTGTTGTGTGAGATCTTGAGAGAGATAGCTTGTATAAATGAAAAGATAGATTTAAAAATGAGAATAGGAGGGAAGAGGAAGAGGTTGATGAGCCATTTAGAATCATACCAATCTATTTTCACACTTAGGAATGACCATTAAATGATAAATTGTCATAGGATACTAGCACACACAGATGTTTGCGCAAAGTGATAGTGTTTAGATTATTTACACTAAAAAATGATAGGATAATAGAAAACATAAAGTGAACACAAAAGTGACATGAAAAAATGACCACAATAAAAGAGGTCTAAGCACCTTGAGAATGAGAAAGGTTGATGAAAGGATTGAAATAAGCCTACACAAACACTAAGAGAATAAACACCAAAGTGGACACTAAATATAACTGAAATTGCAAGCATATGCAATTTTTGACACTATAATAATTTAGATTCTCTAAGAATATTGATATTAGTTTTTATATGCATTCATGAAGGAGGTGGAGTTGCTAGTGGTGGTTATGATGCTATATTTAGCAAATACCTCAACTTGGGTGTGAGAATTGGGTAGTGGAGCATCTTGAATAATATTAGTGGGTCCCATATGAGTTGGATGATGGTTTTGGATACCTATCTTAGGATATTATCCATTATGGAGGAGTTACAAGTTAAATATGACATTTATTGTTAGTAAAGGTTATTTTTTCTATTCATGGCTCATTGTGAGTTATATTTACTATGCTTAGAAGAGATTGTTCATTTTGGACATGGAAGTTTTCTTTTGTTACCATGACTTTGTGGTACACAATTTTGAGAAACTATTTGTTGTATTCCTCTCCCATTTCTATGTAAATTAGAGGCATGCAATCATAGTTTTATGAGATTATTTTATCTAGGTACATAAGTGTTGTTGAAGTGCTATTTGAGATCAAATTGTTAGTGTGTGGATGTATCTCTCCTTTGAAGATTAATGAATACTTGTCCACTTTCTCTTGTGGAATTTTTTCTCAAAAGGATCTCTCCACATAAATCTTGTGTTATTTATGGTTATCTGATTTATCTCTTATTCAGGTACCTTATTTCTCAACATGGGCTAGGTCACTATGCCAATGAATATCAGGAGGAAAGAAAGAAGACTTGTGATTTTTACAATGACTTAGTACATGATTCCTTCAACTATTCTAAGTAGCACAATATTATAAAATTGATAGATACTTATGGGTAAGTGCAAATATATGGGGGGCCAAAAAGGGGTCTTAAGTGGCCACTTTTTTGAAATCAGGAAATACTAACCTTGGACGTGAAATTGAGGATAGTTACACATGCACATGTTGGTAGTCATAATCATTTAGGCACGCCCCCTAGAATGTACTGCTCAATCTTGCATTACACTCCTCCGCATCACCCACTTTAATCATTTACAATAATACACTAATCAGTTCATATTTTCTCATATTTGTAACTATATTTCTAATCTTACTATTAAATTCATGAAGAAGAATGAATAATGAATAGTATCGCAAAGGAATATGGCTAACAGAAATATAAGCAACACATACACATTTATTGCCTTCCCCATCATCTCTGCAACTCCAAATCTCTAGATGTAATGTATTTTGTGGATGCAAAATAATTTAGTCCATAGAGAGTATTTATACAAGTGGAAGTTACATAAAGATCAATGTAATCTCCTCATGGATAACACATTTTAGTTGGCTTTGATATTCCATAGTAATACCACAAATTGTCCTATGTGTTTATATAAAAAGAGAATATGGTATTGAACAAGTGTATTTTTCGAGTGTATTACATTTGGATTCATTCCTAAATTTGGAGCTTGGTGCATATGGTAAACCCCTCGCCCTATTAGAGGGGTGCTCTGCTAAAAAATGGAATCAATGTGGTATACAAACCTTCCATAATATCCTAGAAAATGGGAAAATCAAAGCTTGGGACAATCTGGTTGTTGAGTTTAAATTAAATATTGGTAGCAATAGAACTTATAATACTATTTTTAAGCTTGTAAAGATGTTAAATTTCCATGTAGTGTTGATGCTAATATTGATATTGTTAATGATCTAATTTGGGATGATGGCACCCCAGTGATGGAGATTAAAGAAAAAGTTATTTATAAAATGCTAACCAATGATATCTCTGTCAGGGACTGTGTTAATAATTGCTAGGGCATGAACCTCTCGTACAACTATTGGAAAAATATATTTTTCTTCTATTTAGCATAATATAAAGAACCCAAAAAGACTTGTTTCAAATGGAAACTCTTGTTACATAAACTCCCTTTTAAAATTAATCACACTGATGTGGATTTGTGCAGCATATGTAAGACACTGAAAACAATTTTACATATCTTTTTTGATTGTCCATATGCTAGAGAGGTTTGGAATATCTTTTGTAATGAAATTACAATTTAGAATAATAATGGAAAGGTGAATTGGTATGAGATTTTTTTTACCCCTAGGAAATTAAGAAAACATTTTCATGTTTTCTAGTATTGCCTCTCTACTAAAATTCTTTGGCATATTTGGAGGGCAAGGAATGAGGAAAAGTTTCAAGGTAGAAGAAGGGGGCTTATTGAGTCTAACAAGAGACTCACATTCCTCTCCATTGTATTGCAGATAACAACGACAATGAAAATCTCAATGGCCAAGTTTATGAGACTAATCATAGATGGGGTTATGATGGTGAACAAATTATAAGTTAAGTATGGGCACACTTGGCATCACAATCAAGAAGACTCAAAGAATTTTCTTAGGGTGTTAAGGGAGTTCCAAAGGGTGTTTAATAATGTTGTTGTGGGAAATGATCCTTCTATAAATCTTAACAGGCCTCAGATGATCTATAATGTTGTTGCTCCTCTTGTTTTTGAACACATCTTCATGGCGCCACCTAATGGCAATGAGGCAAATGTTGGTGACTCTAAAGAATGCAACAAGGGTTACGAGAGTTAGTAGTGGGTGCTGGTGTTAGTGATGGGCTCTATATGATAGTATAATTTCATAGTATATAAGCAATACTCTATGAATTGATCTTGGTATATATGAAAATATGAAAATTTTGATTTGATTTGAACTATAAATTTTGAGAAGTATAGTCTAAAAAGACTCTAAACTGTAAGTTGAAAATGCACAATATGATGTATCTATGACTCATTATCTTATTATCAATACAAAAAAAAAAAATATTAAAAGAGTTAAATTAATTATATAAAATATTTATATGTATTAGATTATATAAAATATAAAATTATAATTAATATTTATAAATAATTTATTTTTATATCCATTTAGATCAAACCTTCATAATTCTTTTTTACTCACTTTTTAAAATAATTATTATGTCAAATCAACTCTCAAGGTCCTAAATATAATCACTTTTAAAGGCTCTATATCCAATTCGAATATTCAATAGAATGGTTCATTTATTACTTAACCCATCCATATAAACTAATATTCTTTATTATTCCAAGATTATTACTTGAATTGACTTTATTGGCCATATTGAGCATATATGCACCTCCCTTAGGTAACAACAAGCATGGGCCACTTCCAAGAGTGGACAAGTTGCAATGGTAAATATGTATTATGGGATAAAGTATCTTGCATTTTTCAAAAGTTTTTGATGTCAAGAAAAAAATGAAGGAAGGTGGAGCAAACTTTGATTTCATGAACGTAAAAACAATGGCAAGTTAAAAGGGCAAACAAAAACCAGCAAGAGGAATGGTGATGATTAAACAAATCAAATTGCATTCCTATATGAAACTCTAAGTTATCGATAGACAAAATGAGCTCAATAAAGCTAACAAAGGAAACACCTTTGATGTAATAAGACTAATTATTTAATTAACCTTCCCAATCATCTTCTAATCATTAATTAGTTAAATCCAAACTATTTATTTAATTAATTTAGATCCTTTATCTCCCCTTTCCTTTATAGTTCACCCTTAAAATAAATTCACATTTATTTAATTAATTAAGTTCATCCTTAATATCCCTTTCTAAAGATTATTAAATAAATATATCTTATTCATTTAGTTCCCACCTCAAATTATTAGTTTATTAAAAAAAATTAGCTAATTATTTCTTTGCATATTCTTATGTATGATTAATCTAATTAATCACTTGTCACATCCTTTAACAAAATATCAACCATTCATTTATCATAGAAAATCCTCACCATCTATTCTAGGCATGTGACTCTCACACATGTATGAGATCCCTCACTTACCAAATCCCACATCCCTATTAGACCCTCACACGTGAGTGAGAGGACACATGTCACAATCCCTCTTCCCTATGTGATCCTCACACATGTGTGAGATGACACTTTTTATATCACTCTTCCCCATGGTCCTTCTAATACATGTATGATAAGGTTCAATGTCCCCCATTTTATCAAAATAAAGTAATCCTATCCCTCTAAATCCTCTCAATTCTTCCCCTCTCCAAGTGTACCAATCACATGGTTCCACTTGGAGGTCTCACCTTCCTCCAATCCTCTTAACCAATCTCAATAGTTGATCTTCAATTCAAATCTCACCTCTTGATCATACATCTTGGAAATATGTAAATCGAACTATTGGCAAGCCAAAATCATCAAGTTTCTCCAATTCAAAGTCACACTACTAGTTTGAAGAGAAAATGCATCCTTCAATCACACATCTTGATAAAAAACACACACACTTAATGTGTGTGTAACAAGAGGTTGTGGGTGAGAGATCATTTATTTTTCTTTTATCACTATTGTAACTTGTTAACTTAATTAGAGTTGTACATTAGGTGTAGGTTAGGGTTTAAGTTTTTTATTTGAATCCTTGTTTTGTCTTTCCATATTTTATTTTCCACAATAAAATATAACCTTTTTGAAGAATTATGTAATAAACAATTTAATCTTATTATTATTATTATTATTATTATTATAATACAAAATATTTTAGACATTATCTAATGCATAACTTAATCTTGCATTTCTCATTTTTATACAACACAACCTATTCCAAGCATTACGTATTGTATAACCAAACCATCCACTCCTATCCCTAACATCCCAATTATTCTTATCATACATTCTAATGCTACCAACTTATGCAATTAACTCATATAAGGAATAATAGTACATTTGAACAAATGACCAACATTCCAAGGAAAGAACACATTAATTCTATGGAAAAAATCATATTTCACAATATTATTTTATTTCAAAAGTTTCAAATTTCAAAAATAATAATGTGATATTTTTCTTTCTTTTTTCAAAATATCCATGCTCTACCATTTGATGGATCCTTCAAATTTTCATTAAATTAAAATTAAAAAAATCTTAAAATTCTAACCATACCCTCTTGTCTTAAATTCTAATCCACAACCCCCAAAAAAGGAATAATCAAATGCACCAATAAAACAACACTAGTTCATGCATCAAGATTTTAAGATATCTTATTTTAATTTATATTCATTTATAAATAGGCTAACAATAAAAACCCTCAAGAAGTGATAACAAACAAGAGCTACAGAGTAGTGAAGTTTCTGCCAGAAAGTTTTAGAATAGTTTTGTTTGTATTTGTTGAGTTTGTTGTGTTTTAGGAACAATTGGTCAAGATAAAGCAGTTGTCACCTAAATTTAGGATTTTGATCATTGATAGAGTCAACTTTGTCTTCCATTATAAAATAACCTTTATGACAAAAGAATTTTGCTCACTTCAAAATTCTGATGCTTTGGTTGTGCTTTTAGGTCATGAAGAAAGCGCAAATTTCATATTTCCAACATTATGTAAATATTTATGAGTTCAAATATTTCCTTAACCATTCAATAGATAAAAAATCTTCTTTAAAAAAAAAAGATCTTTAGAACTTTTATTGTATGTAGAGTCGTGTATAACCAACTTGCTTAAATGTTATAGTCCCAAGTCCTCTTATAGGTGTCTAATGTCTCCAAAAAATGCCTTACCATAGAAAATGATCTTTTCATTCTATTCAATAATAGATAACTCATTTATAAGCCTAATAAAACTTATAATGTGAAGTGTATTGCAAAATACCTGAATCAAACATAGAAATCTCAATTGAACTCATATGCACATTTTGATGATAAAAAGGGAAAAGGCAAGATTCATCCATCCTACTAGTCAATTGATGATAAGCCACTATCTACTTTCAAGTGCAAAATCGTTTTCAATTGGAAAACTACCCATCTAATTGCTACAACAAAAATAATGGGAAAACACAAAAAATGAAATGTAAAGAGAATTTAAGAAAAATAAAATAATTTAATCATTAAGCACCAAATTTTTACAATGAAAACAAAAGCTTCTATGTAGTTTATCCAAAAAAAAGCATTGAAAATTTAATTTAACTAAAATGATTAAGAAAGTTCATTGACAATTGAATTTAACCAAAATTATTACAGCTATTAAATTTTGAGAAAAGAGTGTTTAAAAAAGAAGCTAAGATAATCTTAAAACCAAGCCAAAGGTTAACCCAAAAGAGGGGTGAATAGGCAAAAAAAATAAAAATGAGGACCATAAAAAACAATTGAATTTAACCAAAATTATTATCAAATTCTTAAGTTAAGGGAAAAAAGTGCATTTTTGAAATTAGATGATCTAAGTTTTGGTATAAAAAAGTACACATCAAAAGAAAATTCAATCAAATTGTTTTAAAAAAATGAGATTAGAAAACAACTACAATTAACTTAAAATACCGTAAAAAGGTTACAATGAAATAACAATAAAATTGAGAGAAAAATGTAGTTGACATAACAAAACCAGTAAAAATAAATTAAAAAATGAAGCAACATTGAATTTGAGAGTGAAGATGGTTGAATTTTAATAGCAACTATTACAAAAGGATTAAAGTTTTTTATTTCTTTATAAAGTAAAACACAAAAATTGAACACAAAAATCATTTGAATGCAGGCAAAGCGATAAAAAAAATGTTAGTTTCAAAATTACACTAAATTTGAGACAAAAAATACTCGAGTTTAACCAAGACATTAAAAAAAAAATTATGTTTGAAAAAAAAGTAAGTTTGATAGCAAGAAACACCTAGGATATAGCCAAAACTTCAGAGCAAAAAATACATGAATTCAGCCAAAACATTACGATTCTGAAATAACAGGTTTACCAAAATTATAGTAAAAGTGTTGAATTTTGGCATAACTATGAATTTGAAAGCCAAAAAGGGTTGAATAAATGAGAGAGAAAAACAATTGAATTATCCACATCTAATTAAATTTTAGTGTTACCTTTCTGATGACAACAAAGAGAATGTTTTAACCAAAGCTAAGACAACAAAGTCAAGGCGATAAGAAATATAACTCCCAAACTGTTGAGAATTTAACTAAATGGGTTGAATTAACTCGCCAGGTTTTCCATGGAGGCTGAGATTTATGTATCCGTGTTATTATTTATTAAAGTTTGTTTATATTAATATTTCAAAAAAGAAATTTAAAATAATAACTAGAAAAAATCATAAGTTTATAATTGTAATAGACAATAAACATTTAAAGAAAAAAAATTGGTTATTTTTTAAAGAATTCTTTGGTAATAGACCAATAAACTTTAGAATGATACTTAAATTAAATGGATAAGGAAAAAGATTTAGTTAATTTTTTAATTTTAAAGAAATCTTTAAACAATCCATTTTATGATAGGAAAAAATATTATTTTTAAGTTTTTCTAATTAAGGAGTTTATATGAAATAAAATTTAAAATGCAAAGTACTTGTTTCTAGTTAAACTAATTTAGCATTTAATTTAGTATTAGCAAAAATTATATAGTTTAATTCTTACAATAATCAAATTATTTTAAAAGTAATTATATTAAAACTATCTAAAAATTAATTATTTTCATATTGTATTTGTTTAAAGAAAATTAGTTTACTTCAATTTATCAAATTTCAAAAGAAATTAGTATTAATTGATTTTATATTAAAAAAAATATTTCAAGAAATATATTACGAATAATTTTGTAACTATTAAAAATCAACAATCTCTAATGGATGCTAGCATTTTAGAACTCCTTTTTTTTTGCTTTCTTCAAGTTTCTTTCCTAGAAAGATGCGATAGTAACATAACACTTTAAAATAGATATTCCCAAATAGCTATATTAGAGTTGAGAAATATAATATTTCTCGAATAAATTTATTTTTTCTAGTATGATTATTTGACCTTTTCAAATAAATAATCCATGAAGCATATCTTAATCCAAAAATCCTAATTGATTTCTTTTTTTACATATCAAGTAAAATACATAAATGAAGCTAATTAAGATCACCAAAAAGAATGCATATCTAGGTCTATCACATAAGGGGATCTAGAATCATGATAAATTCATATATTATTTTTTATGTTTCATATTACTCTATACTAATTAAGATGGGTTTACAATGTTGAACACACCATGTGTATCATCTGTGAAATTAAGATTTTACTTTTTTCCTAGAAAGTCAAGTCTTGAAAACATTGCACATACTTGTATAATATGTAACAATAGCCAAATCATAGTAAATGTCACAAATTGACATATAGAATCCACATTTTAATCATAACATTATATTACGACATTCATCATTATGATACAATTATATACAATTTAATCATTTACTAAAATAATAAATAAAAATAAATAATCACAAAGTTAACTAACTTACATATCATTTAAATGAAAATAGTGAAGCTAAAAAAATATGCAACATTAATCTTAAATATAATAACTTATATATGTTAATATATCCAAATATAAATATCAATTATCTAAGTAGCATACAAAATATCATTGAATATTATCTAAGTAGCAGTACAAAACATCATTGAATATTATATAAATAGTCTATGGGCATTATAGCTTTCACTTTCATTTATTACGCTGAAGGCGTCCCCTCAATGATGTTTGTCAATTCATTTTTTACTATCGACGGCGTACAAGAGAATGCAAGACCATTTAGAATTAATCTTGATCGTTTATTGATTACGCTTGTTTTGCTTCTGTCTTATTCGTGTATTTACTATGCTTGGAAGTTGGTCAGAATTACTGTGCTTGGGAGTTGGTCAGAAATATCCGCCTTCTGCCTTCTTAGATGCGATGGGAGTCGGTCAGAAATATCCGAGTGTTTAGACCAGTACAAATTTGAAGTAGCCTCGTTTATTGTTAATAGTTTGAAGCGGTAGCTCTAGGGCATCGTTGATGTTTGCCAATTCATTTTTTACTATCAACGGCATACAAGAGAATGCAAGACCATTTAGAATTAATCTTGATTGTTTATTGATTACGCTTGTTTTGTTTTTGTCTTATTCGCGTATTTACTGTGCTTGGAAGTTGGTCAGAATTACTATGCTTGGGAGTTGGTCAGAAATATCCGCCTTCTGCCTTCTTAGATGCGATGGGAGTCGGTCAGAAATATCCGAGTGTTTAGACCAGTACAAATTTGAAGTAGCCTCATTTATTGTTAATAGTTTGAAGCGGCAACTCTAGGGCATCATTGATAGCATGACACAACTTGTGCAGATTCTTGCAGTTACAGTGCTATTGCTGGAACCAGAGTTTAGGTGGTGATCATAATATTGTGAAGATCCCTGTGGACGACGAGCAAGTAAAGAGAAAACTATGACAGAGGTAGGAGGATATCGTTGCTGACCACATTGACAAGGAATGAGAGAATCAGCCCACGGGTATTTCACCTTTCTTGCTTATTTTTGGCTTTCCATGGATTTTTCTGGTAATAGTTTAGGTTTTGTTTACTCCCATTAAAATCATGGGTTTATGCTTTAATTAGGCTAGCGGTCCAATTACAGATTCCTCATGTAGACCAGCTCCATGTTATGTATCAATCTGGGATGTTCAAGTGAAGAATCATTTGGGTTTTCCCAACTTTAACTGTTCTGGTAATGGTTTAGGTTTTCTTTACTCCCGTTAAAATAATGGGTTTATTGTTTAATTAGGCTACCGGTCCAATTGCAGTGCGCAGGGGGAGATAAACATCTAATCTTATATTCATTCAGAAAATTTTAATGTATTGTTGGATATTTTTCCTTCCATTAAAGTGACGCACTTATGCCTTAAGTTTCATCAAGGTTAGGGTTAATAGTATTGGTGTGAGGGTTCTTTGATCTTTCTTAGGAAGATTTACTGATAGGATTTAAGAGCAAAGTGGCAATTAAGCCTCATTTAGTATTTTACAGATTCCTCATGTAGACCAACTCCATGTTATGTATCAATCTGGGTTGTTCAAGTGAAAAATCGTTTGGGTTTTCCCAACTTTAACTCTTCTGTAGTACCTATACAAACCTTAGAATGACCATCGATTTCTTAAGGGCATTGGGCATTGAACAATGGATTTGTTTTGAAATGTAGAGCGAACTAGGTTGGGGCATTCTTGTATGGTACACTCGATGCACCAAGTCATCTTTTCGAAAGGAGTCTTTCAATAAGCACATGCATTGTATGTTCTATTTGATGTGGCAAATCATCTACCTGAGAAAATTTTAACAGATATGGGAATGGGCATTTCTTGAATGGTATGTTTGAAGTAGCAAACTATCCATTTGTAGGGAATTATTTAACAAATATGGCAATGAACATTCGACCACTTGCTTCATTAGGCCACCAATGGGAGGAACCTATGTGATGATGAGTATCTGTATCTATATCTGTGTCCAAATATTAAGAGAACGTCATAGAAGATCAAAAGCATAGAGTGCTTAACTTGAACATCCCAATCCCTTAAATGAACCCAACATTGGATATAACAGAAATTTTATCTGCATAGGTAGTTGCATAAAAGGATTCAAAAGGAAAAACAACCATACACAATGGAAAAAAAAAATGTCATAATGACATATTCTGATTTTTCTTATAATGCTCTTTAGGACATCACAAATCACAATAGTGAATACATGGCCCATATGGCTGCATAAAACAGTCACATTGGTTTTTTGGATTGGTTTTGTGAGTAGCCAAGATTAGCATGTACATGGTTGGCTTGTCTCTAAAATTATAACTAAGTAGAATTATAGGTTCCTTGACAGACTTTATAGGTTGAAATTTCCAATATGCCCTCTTATCAATGGCAACCCCCACCATTTAGATACATGCTAATTTTATGTTAAACTCATAAAAATTCTGCAAAGACAGTCATTTTTGTTCAATTACGGCATAAAGAACCATAATTGACAATTGACAGTAAGATATCCTCCAAATGAGTAATCAGGCTTCGCTTTGTGAGCGACCCTTAAATACAGGCCACAGCGAACATAAGATACAATGATAAAAACATAATTAAATGGTTACTACTGTTAGGATGAACATCGGTTGCTAATTGATGGATTTGTAACCCATGAGGTTCTTCAAAAACACAAAAACACTGCAGAGATATTATGTGTAGTTGAGCTAGCTTAATCTTCTCTGTTACATTTACAACCTTATCATTTTGCTGCTGCATCAATATATCTCTTCATCAAAATTTTGCTTGTCCAAAAATGACCTAAAATGCAAATCTTCCTAAAAAGATCAAATCATAATCTAAACAGGCCTTGCTATAGTTTATCTTCCACTTCTGTAATTTGTTTGTTTAATATTCTCTCATTTTCTGCATATTGTCTTTTGATGTAAATTTCATTTCACTGACCAAAGTAGCATTATAGGGACATTGGGGATTGAATGTTTACTTCGAGACATAGAAAGCAATAAAAATAAATTGCATCCTCTCTGCCTAATATCTACTACCTAATGTACAATAACAGTAGAAGTTATATGTTCTGTTTAATATCTACTTGGAACAGGGTATGAACATCTATCAAAGCAAAAATTTTGTGTCTGAAATCTTTACTTCTTTTATTGCCATGGTCAGGTTTTAGGGTTCTAGAGTTAGTCACACTTAATGGAATTTTTGCAGCCCACATTGTGTACTTCATTTTGAAATTTTTGAACATATGTTTTGGTGGAAATGAAGAGTTGCCTCAAATTTTCCATGAAATTAAAAAGATTTGTATCAAATTTGTCTGAAATTAAAAGAGTTGCTACAGTTTCTTTAATATTCAGGGTTTTGGTTCAAAGTTTAATGCTTCATCTTAAATAAAACTATATGACGGAATTCTTGAAATAAGATTTAGTGGAAATGCTTTTGTATGGGAACTTTTCTAGCATTTATAGCTTTTTAAGATTTTAAGACTTGTAAGTAACATGAAGTGATCATTAGTAGTATGTAGTTGGAGATTACAAAATTAACATATAATTTATAGAGTAGAAAATAAAGACCAGTTATTACACATCAAAGCTATAGAAAATAACTTAAAAAATATTATATTTTTATATATATTTTTGGTTTTTATATGTTAGTTTATAATATTATTTTGTTATGTCATGTTCGTGTCTATTTTTGGTTTTTATATGTTAGTTTATAATATTGATTTCTTATGTCATTTCCGTGTCTATAGTGATGTAATGTGTGTGAACAATTTTTTTTGATGTTTTGTGTTTTTTTTTAACAATCTGACAATTTTTTTCATAAACTCCAAACTAGATATGACAATAGATGGTGAAGTGCCATATCCTTATTTTTCCCCTTCTCGATAAATGATAGAATGTGCTCTCTAAGAGACTTATTTCATGAACAAAGGAAAATAGACTCAAAAAATATTACATTAGGTAAATTAGCTAAATTTTTGGTTTTTTTTTTGCATATTTTTGTGTAGTATATGAAGTGAATTGGTAGGTCATTTAGCAAATGATTACAAGGATTCAAACGTGAGTGAAATAAAACCTCTAAGATAATTAGGCTCCATTACCAACAAGTTCATGTCATGTTTGCAAGATAATCATGTAGATTTTAGGTGATCAGATTAGAAAACAAAAACAATTTCAAATTCAACACAAGAACACAGCCAATACCCTAGGAAAACCCGCGAACTTGATTCTTCTCCGAACTTGATGATTTACACAATGAAGGATATCACTTATATATATCCTATTTGCACCCCTTCATGAAGAGATGTCATCCTCAAGAGTAAGGACGCCTTCTTGAGAAGGTGCAAATTCCAAGAAAAGTCGGCCCCAATAAATAATATTTATTTATTATGTCTTTTATTATTTAATCTTTTACATATGCATTAAAGCACCTCTTTAAGCAAATCAATTAGGTAAATTTAAATAGCTCTAAGCTACATTTAAATTTAATCTTCAATATAGATCTGGAAGTTTTTCTCACGTGGCTGCATGTAGTCATCAACAAATCAGACTTATAGAATGGTTTTAAAGGTATAGATTCATTTGAGGTACAAGAAACCAACATATGTGCCTTATCCAACTTTTATAACAGTTTTCACCACCTTTTATGATTATACATAGGTGATAGATTACCTTAAATGTTATCTCTTTTACCTTGATGCCTCTATTTTCTAACCCCATCATCTTCTCAAGAAACAAATAATTACACAAACAAGAATGCCAATAACTTATAACCCAACCTCAAATTTTGAGGGTTTTTTTTTACTCTTGTTTGGATCCTTCTGAGTCGATGTGCTCATCTCAAATGAGTGATGCAAATTTAGATTTCAAACAAAATTAATATATGAGATCAATTGGTAGGTCATTTAGGAAATGATGTTGTTTGTGCAGTTCTCAATGGAGAATTGAACAAAGGCTGGTCCGCTAGATTGCTTCACAATGAACAGATTTACCTACTATCTGGAAATGTTGCCTTCAGGTACAAGTTATTGGATTGATGTGCTTAAAGCATCAAGGTTCTATCAAATTTAACACAAGCTAATCAAGGTCATCATATGATAGTGAGTAATTTGTGATTGAAATTTAATTATGTATAAACAATTTAGATAGAATTTCTTGCAATGTCTTACAACAACACAAGTTAATGTCACTCCTAAAAATTCTTCTAAATATTAATATTGCATTGCTTTGATTCCCAACAACCCCTGTCATGGAAAATCAAGTAAAAATCTTGCAAGCAAAGCGTTCTCATCGTAACCATCTCGAACGATTAAGGTACCATGCAAAGAAGGATTCTTTTAATAGAGGGAGACGAGAAAACCGTCACAACCTCCATGCTAGAGCTTCCACATCCACACCCTCTCTTTCCATTAACCCCTCCCTATTACAATCACCCGCAACACATATCAACCTATATTACATCCCAAATCCAACATCCTCCACTATTTCCCCCAAACTATTACATTGCTAGGAATTCCTTCAATTCAAAGTTGGACAGCCTATCAAACATCTCAACATGCCAAGTATGCTTGGAACGATATCCAAGAATAAAAACTAGGCAATTTAATGGTAGTATTGCTTGTTCAAGGTGCATTTTAGAAAAAAATGGCAATCGCTTCTCAAAGTGGAACAACATGGACCCTGGTGAACAACCTGCATGTTTGGAATGCCTTACTCAAATCGAGGACATGCTTATAGCCCGTGTCAGCCCTATCCTCCAAGTTACTTATGCAAGAGGAGGCCAATTAAAATACAATGGCCACACTATTTGTTTTCCTCAGGATATTACTGTAATTGCAACTTATTTACCACGACATATACATGACCTTGATATACTCATAGTTAACAAAAAAAATGTTGCTTCCCAACAGTATAACTTCTATGTTTGCAGAACACGTGTTCACGAAGCTTTACAATATAAGATCTATAATGAACATTACTACAAAGATGTACAGTTAGATGAGGCATCTCTCTTATGTTTGCCAATTGCCTCCACTGACATCTCAGACCTTCTATGTGCAACAACCTCAAATTCAAATCCTTCTAATGTAAGTTTACTAGAAATAGATCATGCAGATGAAGAGCAATTGCAACAAAATATGCAAGCAACAACATCGTTTGTGGCTAACCTTCCCCCTGCCCGTACAGAAGTGGAAGAATTGCGAGCCTTGTTGCAATTAGGGGAAGGACCCTCGACTCCTTCGATTGATTGGCCATCAGTTTCTTTGACACCCATCAATGAATACACCACTGATGGATTATTTGTTATGGCATTCCCCACATTGTTTCCAAAGGGCACAACTACATTCAACCAAAAAAATATGAAAGAGGTCAAGCTACATGAATATGCTCTCCACCTTCTTAGATACCATGATAATAGGTTTGGCCAACACCCACGATTTAGATACTTCATACTTAATATTCTTATGCGCCATCGAAGCCAGTCCACAGCTTCTGTTTTTGTTCAAAAACACTTGGAATGTAGCCTATCGACAACAATACTTGCCCTGCGACAAAGATTGAAGGACCTTCCTGATGAAAAGCTTGCAGACTAGGTTATGCGGTTTGGTTCAGTTATACGTGGCACACGCCCCTTTTGGAGTCACCGTAGGGGGGAGCTATCTGACATGGTTATTCAAGTTGGTTGCCCTAGTCTTTTCTTTACCCTCAGTGCAGCAGATACTAAATGGCTTGACCTACACAACATCATGTCGTCTACTGCACCAACAAATCCTTCAGCTGCATGTCGATGGAGGATCCAGAATATAGTGCAAAACCCACACCTCTCTGCACTTTACATGCATCATAGATTTACTGCTTTTCGTGAAGAAGTTTTGGAAAAGATTCTTTGCACAACTAACTACTGGTACAGGTAAACATATTTCACATCTTTTAAAAAAAATATTTTCCATAAACCAATTGCTTACTAAGATCTCCACTCTCCAGGTATGAATGGAAACATCGAGGATCTGCACATGTCCATGGCTTTGTTTGGCTCAAAGAAGCACCTGATTTTGCTAAACTACAATGGAATAATCTTGCGTCAGTACAAAATGCACTCAACTACATTGACAGATATGTCTTTGCATGGAACCCATGACCCCATCCAATTTCAAATGAAAGGGTTCAAAAGTCTACCTTTGACAACCCCTGCTTAATGGACAGAAGAATGATTATGTTGTCCAACCCTTCACATGACTACAATGAACTACTCAACTACATTCAATGCCATACACATTGTACATTGAACACATGCTCGTGAAAAAAAGGAACCACCATTGAATGCCGCTACAAAGCCCCTTGGCCCATCCAAGATACCTCAACCCTTTCAATTGAGAGTGGCTTGCCAAAGCACACCCCTGCTCGCAATGATAACCATTTGAATCTTCACAACCCCACAATCCTCTCTATTTGGAGAGCAAATGTAGATTTCCAACCTGTTCTCTCAATAGATGCAGTGCTCAAATATATAGCGAAGTATGCAGCAAAAGCATAAAGCAAATCCGAAACATATCATGCAATGCTTTCTCGTATTTCAACTAGCTTAGATCCTAACAAGCCAACACCTATAGCTTTTAGAAAAATGCTTGTTGACAACCTTGTTGACCATGATATAAGTGCCCAAGAAAGTTGCCACCTTTTATTGAAATTACCCCTTTGCCTATCCAGTAGGACGTTCATTTCTTTAAATGTAAACCAAAAACACTATCAACGCATTCCATTCTCACCCACATCCACATCCACAAACACAGACTACATTGATGCATACATGGCTCGTCCTGCTTGTATGGAGACATTGGCCCTCATTGATGTCACACAAAAATGGAGCTTCAAAGCAACTCGTAAAAAGAACCAATGGAAAGAGCGTGCCAAAAATGCAATTGTTTGAGTATCCCCACCCTTCACAAGCATTCCTACAAGGGATGACCCACAATTTCACAACTTTTTTTGGAGGGAATTGCTTCTCTACAAACCAATTCGTAACATTGCATATGACTATGGATCATCCACCGTTGAAATTATTGCTAACTGGGAGAGGCTGGCATGCAGTTACCATCCATGGCATGTGCGTCGCACTACACCAGAAACATCCGCCAATCCAGAACCGGGCACTCCTTCAGACAATGAGGAACAACCACATCAATGCAACCAATCTAAATGGCAAGTTTTGTCAAGTGTACACCCAGGCCATCCGATCCAGCTTGCTGAAATTGACATGTTGGGTGACTCTGAAATAGACCTTAATCATGATTGGGAGACTCCTTCCATAAATCCACTACATCATAGCATGGCTACTAGCTTTGTAGACTCTAACCGCACAACATTTCAAGTCCCCCACCCACTCAATGTAAACACCACGCATGCCCTTTCATCTGAACAACAAAAAACATTGGATTTAGTGTTGTTGCACCTATCCTTCAACACTTACCAACCACCACTAAAAATAATTGTTCAAGGAACTGCAGGCACCGGAAAGTCACACCTAATCAAAGAAATCAGGTTTGCACTCAATGGTTCAACTCCAAACGATCAGACTCCCCTCCTACTTCTTGCACCTACAGGTGTTGCAGCTTTCAACATTGGAGCAACAACAATACATTCCACACTTCGCATACCCATCAAAGAGATGGCTCCCTTGCAAGGCCAGACACTAGCAAACTTCCAAGAAATAATGTCTTGTGTTCGCTACATTTTGATAGATGAAATGAGCTTCGTTGGTCCAAAGCTGGTAGAATGTATTGACATTCGCTTGCGTGAAGCCTTCCCTTCACATAACCAAACACCATTTGGAGGCCGTTCCATCCTACTCTTCGGAGACTTGGGCCAACTTCTGCCTGTCAAAGACATTCCTATGTACTCTTTTTCTTCCTACGGTGGGACACTATGGCGTAGCTTCGAAAGAGTGATTACACTTACCAAAATGTTCCGTCAGAACGGTCAGGATCCCACTCAAATTCTATTTCGTCAACTCTTGTGCAATTTAAGGGGAGCTCAACCTACAATTGTAGATTGGCAGCTGCTAATGTCACGTTCAAACTCAACACTAACGTCCACAGAACAAATTCCTTTCTTATCATCCATACATCTTTTTGCAACCAATGATATGGTGTCACTCCATAATAAGCGCATGTTGTTGTCTTTGGCACAACCAATTGCCCTATCCAATGCAAAGCAAATAGGGAGCTCATCACACTTAAATCCAGATGATGAACAACTCCAACCTAAGATTCTATTATGCATCAACCAAAAGGTTACGCTAAGTTGTAATCTATGGACTGATACAGGCCTTGTCAATGGTGCTCTTGGACAAGTCAAACACATTATCTACAAAAAAGGTGAAAAACCACCACAAATCCCTTTGTTTGTTGTTGTTTATTTCAAACATTACATAGGGCCTGCTTGGGATCCAAACAATCCAAAAGATGTCCCTATTACTCCTTTGAGCCGTGGTGGCCGGTGGCAAATTCCACTAAAAATGGCATGGGCCTTAACAATCCACAAATCACAAGGCCTTACACTTGAAAGGGCCACCATTGACATTAGCAACATTGACCGGCAAGGGTTAACATTCATAGCAATTTCTAGAGTCACTCATCTTGGCGGTCTTCGTATCCACCCTTCATTCACATTCCACAGATACACACGCATGCAACACAGCCCTTATGTTGCACGAAGGATTAAAGAGGAGGCTCGACTGTCAACACTATCAGCTTCAATATAGGTTGGTCATATAATTATTTACTCCTTTGGCTTGCAAAATCTACATTGTTGCCACATACACAATTGTTCCTACATCATGTGTTCAATCTCTTACTCACTTTCAACGTTGACTTTTTAGGCCCGCCTCCTTCAGCGATTCACCCTCTAAAAAAGGTTTAATACAACCTTGATGCTTCCTTTTCCAACATTACATTGCTTGCATATTTGATCATCAAGATAGGGCTCTGTACACACAACTCAAATGCAAACTAGTTGTTCTACGAACATTATATTGCTGGAAACTACACAATTAAAATTTCAGCTTCTAATTCTAAAGCTATTATGGTGCAAATTATGGTTTAAATCAGTAAATCCTTCTCCCTTCTTTTAAATTCTTGATTACTCTTCATTCCTCTATAAGTTATAGATAATTGCATCTTCCTTTCAAATTTATTGTGTTTTCGTATCATAGTTTATTTATCATTTTCTTTCTATACACTCACCATGCCTATCATCCCCATTTTTGTGCAAAGAGGGAGGATAATTTCATATGTAAATGCTGAAAAATACATATCTTCATTATACTTAATTTATTCTGCTCATTTTCAGCTCACCTACACTTGATTACAAGTCTCCTTTCAAGACTACCATAAAGATTTTTCCTGCAAACTCTGCCCAATTTTTTCTTTGGCATCCTTGACAACTCAACACAATGTGTGTTGAATCTTAAGGTAACTCACTTGCCATTATTTCAGTCAAAATTTTTATGAGAATCTATACACGACCATATCCCTTTTCTTGTGTTTTATTTTATTATAATAGTTATGTTAAATGAATATGGTTTTATCTTTGGCTTTTTCAATATATAATCCAACTGTAATACCTACTGTTACAGCTTTCCTAAAGGAATATTTTAATGATAATCTATACACTGCCAAATCACCTTTCTTGTGTTTTATTTTATTATATCAGTTATGTTAAATGAGGATGGTTTTATCTGTGGCTTTTTCAATATATAATCCGCCTTTAATACCTACTGTTACAGCTTTACTATTGAATGTATAGCAGATGTAAATGCAATGGTAGCCATAGCCTTGTTGGTAACTCAACTTGAGGTAACTTGGCATTAATTCTGTGAAATATTTTAAGGAGGTCTGTACATGGCCACATCAGTTTTGTTGTTATTTGCTAAATGAAGGCTTTAATTTATGTTCATTTACCACCATAAATTTTTCACTCACTTTCTTTTCCTTCTTCTTTAGGCTATTTGGCTGATGGTGCAAATCCAAAGGTTGCCAGAGCTACTTTCACGATGCATACAGTACAGATCAAATCATCTTCATATGTTCAGATTTTTATGGTAATAGTTTAGCTTTTCTTTACTCCCATTAAAATCATGGGTTTATGCTTTAATTAGGGTAGCAAAAATACCAATTATACTACTTCTTGTACTCTAAAGACAAACTATCAAAAGCAAAGGAATTGGCATGACACAAACCAAATATTATTTATTCTTCAATGTATTGCAGATGCTGGTACGACAGAAGCATTAATGAAAAATAGAGCTTAATTCATCTTCCTATCTTACCCTTAATACATTGTTCTTTACAAAACTTATGAATTATATAGTGAATTTTTCCTCAAATAAATCTGCCATTATACTGCTTACTGTGATTTGCAAAAATACCATAAATTAATATAATAGAATAGAATACCATAAATTAATATATTACTCTCCATATATCTTCGACGTACCCATTGCACACGAAGGTGCGGTTACTAGTTTATTTTTAAACAAGTGTCCTATGGTAGTATTTTTCTTGTAATTTATTTTATTTGTGAAATAAATTTGTTTTTGTTTGGATGAAAATGTTAGATTTTACATGTGAATTTAAATGTTTCAATTAGAATGCACTTTTTTAAGCATCTTGAGATATAGAAATAACATTAAAAAATTTATAAATACAATCTTTACTAAACATAAGATACATACAAAGCAAAATAAATCGTATGAATAGACTACAATATAATTTATATAATTACAATTTCAAAATAGAATTTATATCACTATTTTGAAATTTACTAAAAAAAGTTATTTAATTAATTGTATGAAGTTTCCACAGTTCATGATTAATTAGTGCTGAGATTTCAGATTTCTGGATTGTAACTCTTATGTGATCTTTTTTACATCAACGTTTGGGATCATACTCCATGCTCGACATCAACACTAAAGTTATTTAATGCTATAAAATATTAGAAACAAAAATTTCACCTATAAACCCCTACATTTCATTATAAAAAATATTCCAATATTTTAAAATAATAGAATTTAACAAACTTTAAATACTAACTAAATTAAAAAATCATAAAAAAGTTAATTATAAAATATAAGATTTTTTTAATTTAATTTTATAAAGTATTGAGAATAAAATTTTCACCTTTTGATGCATAATTTTAAAAAAAGGATAAAACTTTTATTATTGATTTTTTTGGAAAAATTTGATGATCACAAAAATTAATTAAATTTTTCATTATTTCTATGTAAATTAGAATATGACTACCCTAAATATGACCACCCTTGTTTTATCCGTCAACATCTCAACTTACTAAATTTTGAAGAACACCTAATATCAACCTACCACTTTTCGGTAAAATCCAACTAAAATGAAAAAGACTTGTATTATAGCTTAAATACCTATATATTAAACACAACACGTAACAAAAAATATTTTGTAATGGAAACCCAGTTTGACCTTAGAAAAACATTTGTGTCACCTGAACACCAGAATTTGGTGGAATAATATAAATATGTCATTTGTGTCTTAAGTTTTAACATTCAGTCGCGATTGGAGGCCATTCAAAGCGGACAAGACTTAAGATTGTTATTTTAAATAAATACACAACATGACGAACTTTATTGTTTGTTTACATAGTTCTAACCGATGGCCCTTTTAAATATACACACACTAGATTATGAACTAATTTGGGAAATTGTATTTGTAGAGAACAATGTCTACTCGATAGAAAAATAATTTGATTTTGTAATAATTAAAATATGTTAAATTATTAATGAAATTGTTGAAGAATAATAAGTGTGAGTTGGGCTATGATATTAGTTGTTTAATGTTAAAATATATTTGTTACGTTTGGAAAATATATTTAAGATTTTTTGGAATATATGTGTTAGTGGAGCCTGTCTTATTATTAGTTAAAACTATACGAATTGTATTTAAATATTAAGATATTAGATGTTTTAATTAAAATTTTGAATTTGTCTAATGATAAGTTAATATAAGGTACCTTTAAAATTGTTCTTTTGAATTATTTTATAATTGTGAGAAGATTTTTTAAGGATTATAAAATTTAATTCATTAGATTGATTAGGATTTATATACACATAAATTTTTTGATTGTTAGTAGCATGCTATATGTTTTAACATTATATTTAATATATGTGATATATGCTTGCATGTAGAGAAGATACTATATGAAAGTCATTTTTCAATTAAGTGATAGAATATATTATATGGAATAACATTTTTCAATGTTTGTGTGTGCGCTAATGGTATAGAGGAAGAAAGAGTTTTTTAGTGATGAAGGATATAGGTTATTCTGGGAGCATTCTCATGTGCCATTGGAAGTATAGCTTTACTTTAGGCCACATGGATTAATATAAGATATATTTTTAGATTTCAAACATGTTCAAAATAAGATATTTATAGGACATGGAAAATGTTTTGAATTTCATAATTTCTAGCTAAGTCTTTTAAATTGGTAAAAAGAATGGGATTAAAAGGGCCTATATCCTATTAGAAGCATAGCAAAAAGGTAGGAGAAAAGAGTCTTGTGAGCAATGAGACTAACAACACAAAAACTAGAGAAAACTAGGAGGAGAAACCAAAACTAAGATAGAACAAAGTTACATAAGAGTGGAAAGATAGTTTTTCAAGTCAAAGCTTTCAACCAAAAAAAATATTAAGGTTAAAGGAGATATCATTTTGATACAAATATTTTATTTTATTTTATTTTTTACTAAAAGGAAACTCCCAATCCTAATTGTGTGAAAGCTAAAGATGCAAGGACTTAATATCAAATGTTATATTGGTTGAGGAACAACACTTCTTGCCCCTATAACTGAAACTCATGTAATCAATTAGATGTAAGACACCACCAAAGACCAAGGTAGATGAGAAAAGTGTAATAATTTTATGATCTTATAAGCTTGAGTCCTTGCATCTAAATCTTGACCCCACAAAATTAGTAAGAAGCAAAGGATAATCGTTAAATTTCAAGATATGCAATTTTGATCATTTTCAAAATTTAATTATTTTCCAACAGCTATAACTTGGTCCCATTCAACTAAATGGATTTAAGGTGAAATAAATGAATTTTGAGCCTTGATCATTTTTGGAAAGATCCATTTTAAAATTTTGTGTACTAGGATTTGGTTAAAGGATGTATTGATGTAATAACTACAAAATGAAGTATTTGTGTGTTAGCTTTGAAATAAGATTTGGGTTAGCCTAAGTTTTTTGAATTTACAAGAAAATTTGTTAAGAATGATGACACTTATGAAGAAAGAAACCAATATTTACTTAGAGCATTTGTGTTTGAAATAAAATTCTTTGGAAAAAGGGTGAGAGAGTGTGACAAATAAGATGCTACATAGTTAATGTTTTTCCTAGCAAATATGTCGTCATATAGTCAATCAAGTAAGAATTAAATGATATGATGAGATAAAGAAAAGTACAAAAAGTGCAATGCCAATTGAAATGCAAACATAAAAGTGCATTGAAGGTGAGTATATATAAATCAAATTTTTACCATCTAATGTGTATAAATGGAAGGCCACATTATTAAAGTATTTTTTTACTACGAGGAGCCCAATTTTATTTTTCTAGATTTCTAGCCTTCATCATATTTCTTATCAATCCAAATTTTAATTATTTATAATAAATCACCCACCTCAATAGGGTGATCTTATAATTTTATAGATATTATTGATCTTGCAATCAAGTCCTCATGAACCTAATACCTATACCACCCTAAGTTTTATAACATCTAATTCTTAATCTTGACAAGAAAAGTGGCCCTATGCTCACCATAGTCTAAGAGAAATTGAATAGAAACATAAAGTCTTAAGAGAAATTGAATAGAAACATAAAGTCTTGTGAGCTTTACATTGGTTTAAAAATTAGATACTAAGGAATAATGGGTTGAATCTATATGAATGAAGATGATAGTTCTATATCTTTCTATAGTAAGATCAAGTTAGAGGTGATATTTTTTTTATTTAATACATTTGAATAATACAAAATCAATCTCATTTTATTTAAATATTTGTTCTTTTTTATTGAACTGAGTAGTAGAAAGATAAATTATGTTAAGAAATATGTTTTTTTACATAAGTCTTCTGAAAGATGATCAATATTTTGATATAATGAATAAATGAATTTTAAGGCTGCTAGTTATTTGGTTAAAAAAAAAATCAGATATGACATACTATGTGTTGATTTTCAACAAAATAACCTCAACTTAATTGGTGAAATATTCACTAGTAGTGATAATATGCTTATAAAAATTGATGAAAATAGGTGCAATTTTACTGATAAGATCTCAAATCTTCAAGTAGATAATGGGAAGGAAGTGGTTATGGGTTGAATATATTGAGATGAAACATGAATAATCTATGTCAAAATTTGATATTTAGAATTTTGTCTCATAAGCATTATGATATTATGTGGAAGGGTGGGTCAAAAATATCTAGAATGGATAATATTTTTATTAAATCACACAACCACAAAAATAATATTTATAATCCTACTATTCTTGATTTTTTTAATAAATTTAAAACTCTTCCTTATTAATACATATTTGTAAGGGGGCACCAAAACTAAGCATGAAGTAATAGGCGACAAGGATGAAATTAGATTCTAAGAGATAAGAATGTTCAATAATGTAATTAAAATATAAAAATACCAAGGGGATTGAGAAATAAGGGAATCATCAATGAGAAATACATGATAATTATGAAAAATAACATCTACAACCTTAAAGTCATTGATAGGAGAGTTCATTAAACTATCCAACAATTATGTTGACTTTAATGGATTTTGGTCAGTATGGGTTAAGTCAAAATTATCAAATAAGTTTGATGAAATTCCCAAATATCTTAGAGAAAAGTGATGTTATATTTTATTGATAAAAATATGATCATTTTAGTGTTCTCTCACTATATGACTTATTTAAATTTTACCATTTAATAAAAAAAGATATTTTAAATGCTACAATTTCTGTTCTTATAGAATCTTCAAATTGTGAACATAAACATCTCAAATAATTTATCAAAGTTCAATTTTTGCCCCCTTTCGACCCCCATGTTTGTTAATATAGCCTAAAATAAAAGGCGAATTAGTAGAAGTTTGATTTAATTTGATGTTGATTATTTTCTATGAAAAATGCTTACAAACCCCTTTGCAATTAAACTAAAATCAAGAATAAATACTAAGCATGCAAGTATTTCCACGTTAACTCTACGAGGAGATATTTATAGTGATCAATATATATAAATTTTAACATAATGACATGAAAAATAACACTTAGAAAGGAAGAATGATAGAGAATGAATAGAGGCAAAGATAAGAAGAGAAATACATATATAATCTAGGAAAACCCTTTTAGGAAAAATATAGCCTCTTAAGTAGTGAAACTATTGTATTCCTAACAACAAGATAGTTATAATATATAGGTTTCATTCCTTCATGGAGTTCAACAACTACAACCTAGAGGAAAAATGATATGATAACCTTGCAATAAATAATTCAAAATGTCTCTATGTCAATCCCTCAATATATAGACATAAATTTGTTGTGATTAGGGTGTCTCAACCTTTGCAAGTCCTAGAATTTATTATTTTTAATTATTCATTTTATGCTAATTTTTATGCCTACTATGTTGTATCAATTTGTGGGACCTTCAGGGTGAGGTGGCATTGTACATAAAGGTAATGTGTATGACATGGAAGCAAAAATTATGGAAGTAGGCATCCAATTGGTGGAATTTTTCATGTTGTAAGAGTTCATATGATAAATTATAATGAGATCTTATGAGAGGGTTAATTATGATTGATTTATGATTGATTGTGCCAATGGAATAATTAATTGTGATAGGTGGGCCCCATGCAATGGCAATGCCTATGCATGCAAGAACGTTGAATGTGTAAGGGGTCCTATGCATGGGGAGATAGGCATTAGAAATAAAATATTCTAATCAAGTGGGTTGTGCTTATGACATTGCACTACATCCAAGGTTGTTGCATGCATTCAAGTGTTGTGAATGTCAAGGAAACTCAATATATGCATGCATGCATTAGATTTGTGCGATGTGGTAATCCTAGGCATCAATATTCTCTCATGGATTTTTATTTATTTGGTACTTGTTTATTTTACATTAGAGTGTAGGTTTGAAATTTTTAGAAGTATAGTTACGTTTTGAAAATCACTCTAAAAATATTATTGTAGTTGAAGAATCTTGCATGAGATTAGATATATGGTTGCATTGTAACCTCTTTCAAATTACTGATAATACAAAGACTTGTGCTTTGGAGTGGGGTTTTTCTCCCAAAAGGGTTTTCTCTTATTTATTGTGTTGTGACTATTACTATTTTGTATCATATGTTTAAGTTAAATGAATGTGCATCTAAATTTATAAATGATAATGGTTTTTACTTTATTTTGCACTATCTCCTCCACTTAGATTGGTGTACAAAGTTTATTTCAGTTACTTTACTTCCTTTTAGTTGGTATCAAATCCTAGCTAGTTTTAATCCTGTTGTTGGGTTGAGGGTTTTTTGAACTAATCATTATTTGATTGGGAGCTTTTGTAGAAGTGTTTTCTTGACTTTCTTGCAATAAAAATATGGCAAGAACATTTGGAAGGATTGAGATGGAGAAATTTGATGGAAATAATTTTGAGTTGTGCAAGCTCAAAATGTAATATATGCTTATAGACAAAGATCTTTGGGCTACAATATCTAATGTAAAACCTACTAGCATGACTCGAGAAAATTAAAATATGATGGATCAAAAAATAGAAGGTTTGATAGACTCTGTGTTATTTAATGTCCATAAAGAGAAGACTAAAATGATCCATTGAAAGAATCTTGGAGAGATTTATCAAGCTAAATCCCTAGTAAAAAAATTAATGAGAACTAAGCTATATTATGTAAGGATGGAAGAAGGAGGATATGTAGTTGATCACTTGAATGCATTTAACATGTTTGTTGCCTAGTTGGGTTATATTAGTGTGAAGACAGAGGATCAGAATAGCTGAATGACATTGTTATGTTCTTTGATAGACTCATGTAATCACCTTGTCATGACCATTAGGAGTACCACTACAACCTTCGAGATAGATGAAATGGTTGTATTACCTTTTTATACATAATTGATAGTAATTATATTAATCAAAAGGATTTATTTACATTGTAAGGTGCCTTTCTTGCACCACTTTGGACCAACTACCCAACCCAAAAAAAACAAAAAATTAAAGGGATTGGTCATACAGGGTCACTTTCCCTCATTTCATTCCATACTCTACAAAAAATTGTCTCATAGGGATGATTACCCAAATTTCATGCTAGACTTAATACTTAAAATTTCTCTTGCATGGATTGAATTACTAAAAAAATCCCAAAAAAAACTTTCAATTCTATACTCCTATATTATTACTAGTGCCAAATATAGAAACTTACTCAGTTCTCCTCACCTAATCTATTCGAGATTACTTGGACAAATTTGAAATACTCTCCAATCAATCCCAATTTTACGCCAATTTGAGCCACAAGAGCTTCTTAAGGAATCTATAGCCTCACTTTTCCCTTATCTTGTGTCTCACTAGTGCTCCAAAAATGTCCAATAGAAAGGGGTGCCATATTACTACCTCATTCAAAATGAAAAGCCTTTGAATGCCCTTCAACCAAGGGATTCCATTAACTCCTAACCAAGCCACTATAATTACATCCTCTGCTCCCCTAGGAAAATCCTACTTAATTAATAATCTAGCCATTGCAAGAACCACACCTTTGGAAGCATTCATGTCTAAGATAACTGTAACGAATTTTGAAGATATGTCAATATTTACTCTATATCGCTCCTTTTCCCACATGAATTCTCACCCTAAGATCATCTTAATGGCATCCAACACCAAATTCCCCTCCACCATGAAGACCGAACTTAGCTTGAGGTTTGTTATCACCCCAAGGAATGCCATTTGTCTTCTATAGCTCATTAACCTAATTGGTGTATCCATGGATGTTTTCTAGAAGAAATCACTTTTCCACCATTCTTATAAATAAATCTCAATCGCTCGACCTTTGTTATACATCTTTGCTCGAGTTTTGTTAATACCTTTTAATGGAATTAAATTCCTATCACCTCTTCATACCCTCTCTTACCCATTGCTTACTAATGATGATGACACCATTATTGAGACTTTACTACTAGCTATTGTAGGGTGTGAAGCCAACTTTATTGTCTCAAGTTTTACTTTAGCTACAAGGGATCACTTGGGTGTCAATCCTAATATTTTAAAATAACACTGTATGCTCTAACATTTTCTAGATTATTAGCTTCCTTGTTTTCTTCTCTATATATGCCTTATCATGTAACTATTAAACTTGTGAATAACTTCTATTACCATATCCAGAAAGGCTTGCAACTTTCAATTTTGGACTTTCTTTGCTCTTGTTGCATTAACAATTAACATGGAATCCCCTTTTATTTGATATTTTTAATCTTGATCTCTTGGAAAATTTGAAGGCCACATAAAAGGGCTTAGAATTCTACCTCATTATGTGTTCCCTTTAGAAGAGGATTTGAGATCTTACCCACCATTTGAACCTCCCAATTCCTCAAGATGCATCTTGCACTAGAATTTCCTGGATTACCTTTAGATGCTCCATCAAAGTTTTGTTTATACCACCCTTAAATAGGGGGGATCAATGTGGCATCATCCCTCAAGGACTGAGATTTCTATTTACCCATCCTAACTATTGGTGGTATGCAGAGTCCAAGCCAAGCCATCCTCATTCTAGAGTCCCAATATGAGAAGGAATAATGTTGGTGATTTTTTCCAACCACCTTTCTATTCACCACTTCGAATATGGAAAATTTTAATTTATTTAGGAAGGAGGGCAGACTCATCTCCTTCTCTTGAAATAATCTTCTATTCCTTTCCTTCCATAATTCCCACAATGAGATTAAGGGGTTGATTAAACACAAGCTTAAGAAAAGTGTGTTCTTTTTTAGCCTTGGCCACGCTTTGAACAAACTATGAATGTTGTCAGGTAGAGCACTTATCCAACCGAGTTTGGCACAAATTCATCTCTAGCATTCCTGGGCGAAGGGGAATCCTAATAGTATATGATTCAAATTTTCTTCATTATTTTTACAGAGGACACATCTAGATGGGCCTTGGTAACCCATTTTTATAAACTTATCCTTAATCAATATCTTGTTTTGAAGGACTTCCCATATGAGATTTATAGCTTTCCGTAGGTAAATATTGTGCTAGCATAGATGTGGAGATAGTGAAGTTACCATTTCATCATTTTCTAGAGCTCTACATCCCTCTTTTTTGTTATACTATCTAGACTTTGAGCTAGCCCATATAATTCTTACTTTACCTTCCCTTATTATTTCCCTATTTACTAGTATCCAACTCGGAATCACTTGACTTCATTAGGTAGCAGGCCTGACGATCCCAACTCTTTCTATTTCCAAACTTGGACACCATCCTTTTCACTCGCTTGCATATAATCTCTAACATATGACCCCCAAGCTTGTAATAAGCTTTTATGCATTTGTTCCACTACCAAAACACTATCGAAACTTGGGAAGCCCCCCCCCAAGATTCTTCCCAAATGAGGGTAGTTTTGCCATCGTGTATGTCCCATGAAAAATAATTTGTGACTAGAGAATGAAGTTCCAAGTTGTCGATCCTTGAGGAAAATTCCTTGAGGTCAAAATACTCATTTCAATGTTGTTATTCAAATATTTATTCTTAAAGATTTTAACCCATTTTGAGTTTCTTCTATATGCATCTTCCAAATTAATTTAGTACCTAATGCTTTTGTTTTAAGAGATCTCTAAGACCCACCCCTCATCCAGTTTTTCCTTATAAATCTTGTCCCATGCTATGAGGGAAATCTTATTTTGATCTGATATCCCTTGCCATAAGATTTTCCTCTTGTTTTGAATTAGTTTTTGATACACACTTGTTAGGATAGAGAGGTAGGACAATAGATAGATTGGGATCATAGAGATAACTACCTTTTACATGGTTATTCACCTAACCCATGATAGCCATCATTATTTCCATGATGTTATTCTATATTTTATTTTAACTCCAAGGAGATCCCACAATTTACTGCTTCTCAAACCCTTCACAGAGGGTAGACCAAGGTATATGTTGGAAAATTGAACTTTCTTAAAATTTAGGGATTTGATTATTTCTTGTTCCTTCCAAGGATTTGTGAAAAATAAATATATCTCAGATTTAGCTTCACTAAGCTCTTGTCCAAAGGAAGTGATATATAGATCCAAAATTTATTTTAGTTGTATTGCCTCCCTTCTTTTTTTCTCTAAAAATTATGGTATCATCTACAAATTGTTGATGTGTGATGGCCAACATATCGCTAGTAACCTAAATGTCCTCCCACCTACCATTTTCTACTACTAGAGAGATTTCTCTTCCCAATGCCTCTACGATGATGATAAATAAGGAGAGAGTGAATCCCCTTGTTTGATTCCTCTGGATACCTCAAAATAGCCTTCAAGGAAGCCATTTATTAGAATTAAAAATTTGGAACTAGCTATACAATTGAACATCCAATCTACCCACTACTTATTGAAACCAAAGGCCTCTGACACTTTGCAAAGAACTGCCAATCTACTCAATCATATAATTTTTTAATATCCAACTTTATCAACATGCATTAATTTTTTATTTTTTGAATGGATTGAATTACTTCTTGTGCCATTATTACTCCTTCCAATATTAATCTCCATGGCACAAACCATGTTTGTTCATCTAAAATTATGTCTGGGAGGATACACTTCATTCAATTTGTTGTTGATTTGGACATTATCTTATATATGGTATTGCATAAAGATATGGGGTGTAAACTATCTAAAGATTAAGGTTTTTATTTCTTGGGAATGAGGTAAATGAAAGTATTATTTATTTCTCTTAACACATTACTTGAATTCATTGAATTGTCAATGGCTTCTACCATTCCCCATAATGTCCCAACATTTCTTATAGAAACTAGTTGGGAATCCATCTAGACTAGGGGATTTATCTAGATGAAGTTGTTCCAAATCCACCTTAATCTCTTCTTCTGAGAAGCTCTCCATCAACATCTTGTTCTATTCTTCTCTAACTAGGCATGGGATACCCTGAATCAGTTGTTGCTGAAATTTCAACTTAGACCCTTCCCAATTGTTAAGATTTTTTTTGAAACATTCTACTATTTTCTTAGCAATCTCTTCTGGGATATCAAGGGTTATTCCATTATCTTTCCTTATTCTTGTGGTTATATTGATGCCCCTACGCACTTTTTTTGCATTGTGCAAGTATTTGGTGTTTTTCACCCTCATTGATCCAAGTTTCCTTAGATTTTTTCCTCCAATAAATTTCTTATTTGGATAGCACCTCCTCATAATCCCTTAGTAATTCATTTTCTTTCAAAAAATTCTCTCTATCCATCCTTGCAATGAGAACTTCTTTATTAAGAGCCCCCAATTCTTCTCCTAGCTCTTTCTTTATTTTGAAAATGTTTTTGAACTAGATTTTATTCCAATCCTCTAGCTGTTGTTTGACCAATTTTTGTTTTTTGGTTATGAAAAAAAATTAGTCTCATATTGGCTTTGATTCTCCCCACCCTTGCTTAATCTTCTTAAAAAATTTGGTCTTTCATCAACATATTTTCAAACTTAAAAGGGCATCTGATTGGTTTATTGTCCCCTAGAATATCTAGTTGAATCAGATAATGATTTGATGTAGAGTGAGGGTTGATGATTCCTTCCAGAGAGAAGGGAAAGACTCAAAAATATCTCTTGAATAGAAACCTATCCAATTTCTTTGTAATATTGTTGAATCCTAACCTCCTATTTGTCCATGTATGGTTTTCATTTGACATCTTAACTTCCAACAACTTGTTATTCCCCACAAAATCCTCAAAGTCAAGCTATGACTTATACTTCCTTTGAACAACCTATTTTTTATCATGACTGATGTGCTCAATCATTGGAAAGTTTTCCTTATACTATTTTATTCTTTTATCATTTCTTCTACTATGTTTCAAAGATGTTTCCAAGACCTTACATATCTTTTATATGCCTTTTATACACTTTTAAGAAATTTTAAGCATGTGGAAATGGAAATATGTTATTTTGATATATGTATGCATGAATGCATCAATATCTATGAGATTTAGTATGATTCTATGTTTAATTTATGATTTTTAATAATGTGGATGCCTTAGGAATAAAACTATTACCTTGTAGCAAGAAGAATTGTCAACCCACGACAAGTTTTTTAGCCTGCAACATAAGGACTATGGATGGTTGTAGAGAAGAATTTAACCATCCAAGGCATGAAAATTTCAAAAGGAAATGAAGGTGATCTGTTATTGAGCATCCGAGAGTCACCGCATAACACTCTTTCTCTCCAAATAAGGCAGTCAGGAGGAGAAGGAATCTAATCTCATCAAGACTAATTTATGACAAGACTATTCTCACAAACATGTCTATGTTAAAGAAGTTAAACTATTGGGCATCAAATTCTAGTGTGGTTTCTCTACTCCTACTTTATAGTTTATTTTTTTAGACTAACTCCTCTTCCTATCTTTGAGGGAGAGTTGATGGTTGCTTTATGAGTTTTTTTTCAATCCATGAATAATAAAACTCCTCACAAACCCTATAAGTGAGATCTTATGTCGATGAGGAAATTGAGTTGATAAGTTGATTATTGCTAATTAGCTATTTAGCTATTACTCAGTAGTTGTAGCAATAGAATATGTGTTGTTGAATAAGAGATCTTCAACAAATTCTGGTTTGATTTTATGTAAGAGTTCAGTGTTATAATGAAATAAAGGAGATTGGTTTAATATCATGATTTATTGAGTAAGTAAGTGAGTTTTTGAAAAAATTTGTGGAAGAAGCAACTCAAGAAAGGGCCACTTGAGGTAATACTAACCCACTTCATTTTCTATTTTTAGATTAAATAATACATTTTTTAATTTAGTTAGTAGTTTCTAGTTATATGCATGTGTTGTAATTTATGTATTGATTTTTTTTAGCTTCATGTTTGGTTTCATACTCCAGAGGAATTAGCTAGATTAGGAAAATAAAATTTTAATATTTGATAGTTACAATCTTAAACATTAGGTACTTGTAGTATAAGGTAATAGTTTATATTCATTTCCCTTGTTTTGAGAACTAGAAATTTATTTCACTTTCCAACTTTTGTATTTTTTATACATGTATATTTTCCTATACTCTATTGATGTAGGATGTGTTTGGGATCTGTGAACACATATATTTTTCTAGCATTATCTAAAGTTTATGACTCCCTGATTGATAATTAAATGTAGCCTCTTGTGAAAGATGAATTGTTTAGTTAAGGATTCTCAGGTCCTTTGAATTGTGTGTATACCTAGTAGGACCAAGTTAATTAGACATTAGAGAGGCTCTAAAATGGCTATGTAATATAAAATTAAATTCCCCCCCATTATGTGTGTCCCATTTGGATCTAATATTAATTTTTTTTCATTTTCTCCCCAAGTTTCTTTTTTTATGCAATAGGTCAAGCCATAAACATTCACTAAGATAAAATATAAGTTCAAGGTTAGACTCCTCATATTACATTCCAACCAATGCTTACTTGCTACATGCCTCTCAAGGTATACTGTCTATGGCCTACAAAACGTGATCAAACTGCCCAAAGCACCCTCTGATTCCACTATCTCCAAATTCCAAAACTTACACTTCCTTTTGAAAATTTTGACTTTTGTTCTATTCATCTTTGATTCCTAAATCAAGATGTCTACCCTAGACATCTCCATACAACGCCTGACCATGCACTTTTTGTTAGTGGCATTTAAGCCCCTAATATTCCAAGATAGGATTCTCATGGCTCCCCAAGAAGGGGGATTCACTTCCCTAATCTTAACAGGATAGTGATCTTAACCTATTCCTTTGCATCCTCATATATGTTCCTCTTCTCTTGATTTTCTTTCCTACCTTTCCTCTTCCCCTCACCACAATATGGAGATTTCTTTGTTGTATCCTTTTCTTTTATTCCCAATTTTCTTGGCACCAAGGAAGTTAGCTCCAAGAATACTACCTCTTTTGGTCCTTTTGGTGCAAAAGACTCCTCCTTCAAATGCAATTTACATTCTTCTCATATCTCTTCTACCTTTGATTTTACTCTCATCAAATAATTCTTATCATATTCACCCAAATATTCTTTCTCCAATCCCATTCCCAAAGCCTCAAATATCCCAAAAAATTCACAAATTACTTCTAGAATGGATTCTACCTCTTTTAACCAATACACAAAAACCCCTTCCTCTATAGGTTTTTTTAGGTCTACATCTTCCATCTCATCTAGGATTTTTTGCTCTTCTTTAGTTTCATCTTTCCCTTCCTTTTCATCTGACTATCATGGTTGTGATTGAATTGATTCCATATTTTGAGTCCCCTCCATTCCCCTAGAGAGAAGATCTGAAGATGAATTCCTACCTTCATTTGTGCTCTTCTTGAGAAACTCTCCTTCTTTGAATCACCTTAATTCCTTGGATTTGTCTTTAGCCATTTTTGAGTACCTTATGATTTTTGAGGAATAATCCAATTCCACCTTCTACTTCCATCAACCTTCTTTTGTGATAATCTCAATTTCATCCTAGTGAGTGCCTCTAGCATTCATTTCCACAGAGATCCTCATGTATGAACCTTGTTCCCCTCAGTGGAGGTTTTCATCCACACATATGAATGATCCTAATTCACCCCCAATCAACTCTAACACCTCTATTCTCTAGTATTTTGAGGATAGATTGTATGGTTTCACCTAAACTAGAATTTTCTCTATTTCATGCATTAGTGGGTCAAAATTAGGTTCCAAGTCTTTAATATAAAACCCTACCTCATCTAACATTAGCAATCTCTCATCCATTATGGATCTTTTCAGTTCCTCTATTGAACATTCCACCATGAGAAAATTGTTGGGAAGAAATTTGATTCTCACTTCTGCTCCCCATCTATCTACCCACCAATTCATAATCTTCCCTCTTCCCATCCCTCAACTACACCATTTTGTGAAGAAAGCACATAACTTCAAGTGATTCATTGTTGATTGAAGCATTTTGGCAGGACCACCATGTCCTTGTTGTTGAATTTTTATTTATTTTTATTATTTATCATTCTTTATGGTCGGGTTCCATCCCACTAAGCCCAACTTCTGCACCACTTGTAATTATTTCTTGATCCTAGACTCCTATTGTAATGATAATTATACATCCCTCTATCTATTTGAACTAACTGAATGGAATTCACTTCAATAGAAAAGGGAGGAATATTCCCTTCAAAACCCTCAGACGATTGCCCACTATCATACTTTTAAAGGTCCCACTAGATTCCTTTTGCCCAATTATTTTTCTCCAATTCCCTGTTCCATATCACTAATTCTTTGTGGTACGATATATTTTGGGTCATGTCTTCATATTTCTTGTTCCAACCATACCTATTACTTAGAAAATTTGATCCATTCCATCATCCATATTATTGATAAGCTCTTGCAAATCCCCTATTCCTCCATTTGTCACTATCCTCCAATCTCTATTTGTTATTTCTCCCCTATTTGATAATCTACCAATTATCCTTATTTTTTCCATTCCCACTACCTCCTTTCCACTCTTTAGGATCCTTACCTTTGCGATCAATATTGTATCCTTTCATTTTGTAAGAGCCATGTCTCTTTGGGATTCATCCACCTTCCTTGGATATATCAACCTTTGTTGGTGCTCTTTCACAAAGATCTTTCTTGCATCATGCATTGGCAGGTCTACATCTACCTTATCTACCCACATTCCAATATTTTTCTCCATCCTTTGGTAATGAAGTGGTTGTATTGTTACTTTCTAAAAAGGTAGAGAAATTTTTTTGAGATGGATAAGTAGGTCATTGAACTGTTCATGATAGATCAAAGGAGAATGGAAAGAAGAAGGAAAATAAGTCAAAATTAAAATCCTTAGGGATATCTAAGTCTTGTAGAAAATCTAAGGCAAAATTTTGGACCTATGAAAAATATGGTCATTTTCACAAAGAATGTAAGAAGGAGAAAAAGAATAAAAATAATTTCTCCAATTTTGACTTAGATAAATCCTCTCACAATGATGCATACACCATTTTCATAGTCTTGGCAATGCATGCATCTAAATATTTGTGGTTGATAGACTCCCATACATATTTTCACATGACCTCGTATAGAGATTGGTTCTCAAAGAATGAATAATTTTATTGTGGGAAGGTGTATCTAGGTGGTGACTCTCATCTAATAATTTTTGGCCATGGAAGAGTCAAGATTCAATTCCTTGATGGTAGAGTGAAGGGGATTGATGGTGTGTTGCATATCCATGGTTTGACACTAAAAATACTTTATGTGATCAAGTTGAATGATGTGGGTGTGTAGGTTATTTTCTCAAGTGGAAGATGCAAGATGATGAGTGGAATATGGTGTTGGAAAAGGTTGTTCAGATTGGCACCTTGTTCAAATTGGATGCATGCACTATTTAGTGTGTAGTATTTATTCTAACAAGCCAAATAAAAGAGCCTTAGATTCTTCATCCTCATTGTTGGATCAAGTAGTGAAGAAATATGTTGCATCAAATTTTTATGTTCATGCATTTTTGGTACCTAAGGGTGCTCATTCATTGCAGATGAAGTTTCCAATAGAGAGAACACTGTTATGGCACCAAAGACTTGGCCATATTGGTGAAAATATTATTAGATCCTTGAAAAAAAATTCATCATAGAGGGGCTTGATGATTGTAATTGATTTTTGTGAACATTGTATCTATGGGAAAAAATATGTTTTATTTTATTCTACTTCTCATAAATATTTGGGGGTTTTGGACTATATTCATCCTAATGTGTTTAGTCTTGTTAATGTTCCTATTGATAAATACTATAGAGGGACACTATTTTATTTCCTTAGGAGTAAATATGTAGTCTTTAGTCACTTTAAGGATTTTAAATCTTTTTTTGAAAACCATACTAGTAGAAAGATTAAGTGTTTGAGGACTAATAACAATGGTGATTTTTCTTTGGCAACATTTGAAAAGTTTTTTAAAAAGAACATGATTGAGAGGAATAAGAAAAATTCATACACCCCTTAGTAGAATGGACTTGCAAAGAGGATGAACATGTTGATGGAGAAGGCTAGGAATATGTTGAATGGATTTGGCCTTTAAAAAAAAAAAGGTTTAAGTTGTATCCACTATGTGCTACTCAATTAGTAGATCTGCTATATCAACACTTGTTGATAAGACACCCATGAAGGTGTGGTTGGGTAACAAGACTTCAATGAGACATCCTAGAGTATTTGGCTGTGAGGAATATGCACATGTGCCAAATGAGATAAGGTCAAATTTTGGGAACAAGGTAGTGAAGTGTATCTTCATTGGCTATGGTGCCATTGTGAAAGGGTACAAGTTTGGATCTAGTGGCCAATAATATTATCTAATGTAGAAGTGTTATTTTAGATATTTGAAAGCTTATTCTATTATTTTTCAACTATAGAAAGAAGAGAAACAAAAGGATGTAGTTCATGTCCTGCCAACTTCAATGAAAAATGAACTATGTACACCTATTATACCTAATTATGAGGAAAGCTCTAATAGCTCTAAATGTTTTAAAGAAGAAGAAGAAGAACCTCAAACATTAAGGAGGTCTATGTGAGTTAAGTGATATTTTTAAATGTTCAGTTATTCATTATTGGATTCTTGTTGTATATTTTCTTTGATTGCTAAGACTAATGAGACTAGGATTGTAAAAGTGGTTGTGGGTATGAGTGATGAATATTCTTGGTTGAAATCCATGGATGAAGAGATGGTTGCATTGAAGAAAAATCACACATGAGATCTAATACCTTTTTTTGAAGGATATAAACTTGTTGGTTGTAAAAGGGTGTTCAAGAAAAAAATGTGGTATTGAAGATAGTGTTGAGAAGTATAAAGCATGGTTGGTCTCAAAGGGGTATTCTCAAGCATAGAGGGAATTGATTATGGTGAAATATTCTCTCATGTAGATAAGTTGACATCCATTTAGTTCCTATTATCACTTTTTGTATCTTATGACTTATAAATTGAGAAGATGGATGTGAAGATAGCATTCCTTCATGGTGATTTGGAGGAGGAAATTTATATGTCATAACCAGAGCATTTCACTATAAAAGGTAAAACCAATCTAGTTTGCAAGTTGAAGAATTGTCTATATGGCCTAAAATAATCTCCTAGGATGTGGTACCAAAATTTTGATACTTATGTGTTGAGCTTGGGATTTTTGAGGTAAAAATATTATAATTGTGTTTATTACTGTAGTGTCATAAATTTTCACCCTTGACAATTTCACACTATCTTTTTCTCCCCCTAATATATTGAGCCTAATTGGGGCCCTAATTTCCTAAATTATGCAAATTCTATAGCCCATTTGCACCACTTCCTAAGAAATTGCAAGCATTGAACAAATGCATCTAATTAATATTTTGCCCCTACACTTAATATCCTAAAAAATAGGGTTAGGACCCATTAGCTATAGGGCATATGGGTCCCTCTATTTTATCGAGGACTAATTTTAGATATGTCGATGTTGGAATTTTAACATTCAAAATTCAAGTTGCAAATGTTGGTTGTTAGGTTTTAATTTTTGGAAAATTAGAGTAATGTTTATAAATGCCTAGTTATTGCATCATTTGAAATCTATCAAGTATTCATTGTCAAACTTATGATCAAGAGTAGTATCAAGCAATTTAAGAGAAACATTTCAAAGCTTTATTGCAGCCATTCAAGATCCTAACATCATGTCAAATCCTATCTGAGTTTATGTGTATTCATATTATCATTATTTTTTGAAGGCTAACACTTTTTTAGGTCTCCAAAGCATTCAAGAAAATCAAGCAAGCAAGATCTAAGAATTTGAGGTGATGTGCATGACTTCAGTCCTTCAAGGAAGCCATTGAAGGGTGGTGAGTTGCAACAGTTTGTGATTTCATCATTCCTTCCTAGATCCATTATCATTTTATCATTGACATTACCATTGTGGAAGTGGAAACACTAACATGGGGTTTGACTAAGGCAAGCCCCTAAATGGCACAACATCTCTCACTACTATATTTGACTCCAATTTCTAACGAAAGTTTGTTGGAATATCGACAATCTATTGTTGGAATACCAACGAATCACTAAAATAATTTTCATCACTAAATTTTTGTTGCTTTCCCGACTAGCTTTAAAACATCGAAATCATGACTCAGCTTTGTCGGTTTCCACCACGAAAAAAGGGACCGAGTGTTTGTCAGAATATTGACAAAAATTTTGTCGATCTAGTGATGAGCAGTAGCCAGAACACAGGTGGCATGCCTTTTCCAAAGCGTAGGATCAACAACAAAAGTTCATCGAAATTGCGACGAAATCGGCAAGTCATTACGAAGAAAGTTTCCTCGGATTTATTGCAAATATTGGTGAAAGATCAAGAGTGTTACAATGATCAAAATTTCCTAAGAAGATATATAGGGAGGAGTGACCTGTGGTCTCAGTGATAAAGTTTCATTGATGAAGCATGAGGGAAGCATATCGGAAAGACACATACCATCAGAGTAAGTTTTGAATGTCTACTCGACCCGCTATGTCATGTCGATAAGATTACATTGGTAGGAGTCTTGGCGACATACTTGAGATCGAAAGAAAAACGACAACAGTTCGTCGAAATTGTGACAAAATAGGAAAGTCATTACGACGAAAGTTTTTTTAGATGTATTACAAATTCATCGAACGTTTTTGAAGGTTCATCAAAAGTTCGATGAAACAATGCAATCTTTTTTTTAAAACTATTCATTCAAATGTAGGCATATCGGTGAAAGAACAATACTATTACAATGATCGAAATTGTCTGAGAAGATATATCGGGAGGACTAGCCTATGGTCTCAGCGATGAAGTTTCATCGGCTAGATACTCATCTTCTCTCATCGATGAAGCATGAGGGAAGTATATCAGCAAGACATATACCATCAGAGTAAGTTTTGAATGTCCACCTGACCCACTATGTCATGCTGATAAGATTACATTGGTAGGAGTCTTGGCGACATACTTGAGATCGAAAGAATAATCATCGGGGAGACTCACCATGTCAGGGAAACTGCAAAATATCCTAGTGATACATGATCTCTTTCCGATGAAGATACAAATGGATCGAAATAAGTATCGGGGTGACTCTAGGTGATATTTGATGTATAAGAAATTTCTAAAAGGACGTCTCCTTTCAAACATTTGATGCATAAGTATCCATTTTTTGATATCAAAAGGAGAGAGGCGAATAGGAAAAAAGAATATTGTAGATAGTTTTTTTTTTGTAATGATGTTTTCATCAAAAAGACTCAAATCCATGCATGAAGTTTGATAAAGTTAATGAAGATATATGAATTTGTGGCTTATTCTTTGGTATCAATTGTCTATGGAATTATACAGTTATTTGATTGTCTCCATTTTGATGCTTTTATGTTGTTCAAATTGGTATATCAAGTATATATTAGTTTTTCCATACACATGTGTTGTATTTGTGTGATATGATCATTTGGTTCTTTCAAGTAAAGATTAAATCCTTATAATCAATCACAATAACTGGAAAGTATTAATTAGATCAGTAAGAAGAATCAAATAATTAGGGTTGGGCATTATATAAACCACTACTATCATGACTATTGAAACATGCTCGGGTACTGGGTCCTCTCCCTAGAATAAATTAAGGAAAACATTATTGTAAACACAATATGTATAGAAGAATATGAATGTAAAGGAAAATGGATATTTTCAAAACATAAATGTAAATAAAATTAGTGTGAGCAGAAAATGAATCTAAATTGGTCTTGAACAAATAAAATCATACCCAATTAACATTAAGTTATACTAACCTTGTACTCATTATCATTGTCAATCTTGAAGGTTACTTTGATGCCTTATGTAGAAACTCTTTGGCCACGAGGCAAGAGAAGGCAGAAAAATCAATGTATATTGATGACTTCCTGACAATCAAAAAGAAACAAGCAACTAGTCAACCCTATTAGAATAGAATAATCTTATGAATTGATTTTATTTATTTTATTGGCCAATGGATAGTGGACCTAGTTCTCTTGAATTGAGATACTACTAAGATGTGTTGACTGGTGATTTTAGACTACCGATATTCTACTTCAATCTCTATAAGTTACTTCTCTATTTTGATATTTTCTTTCAAAAATTCATAGAAAGGTATGTAATGCCATATTTGAAACTTACATATTTTAATTTTACTAGTTATGTAATTATACAATATGATTCCAACAATTGTGAAATGCATTGGCAATATACTGGATGAATGAAGTAAACTATGCAAATGGTAGGTGTAAAGCCAAATTCCTTAACCCTTGCCTACATCATTCTTTTCTATTCTAAAACATGTGCTTTGGAATAGGGCATGAAAATCCATCTAAGTATAATGAAAAGGAGATTTTTATCAGATATTATATTACAGTAAATTGAATGAATGTAAGTAGAGAAATTTTTGCATTCCTGCAGATGGTACAAAATTTCATGGTTAAGTGGAAGCCTCCCATCAACAACAAGATCCAAATATCCATGTATCTATCTCAATCAAGCCTCTAAACCCTTCAGAGCTGTCAAATTTTCCACTAACCTGTTATGCACAAAAGTCAAATTTTAGAGTTATGTCACCACTAAAAATAAAATAAATAGAGCTTTGAAGCCAAATCCACACACAACACAATGTTCATAGTGAAAATTTAGCACTTTATTTCATCTTTTCATATTGGTTTGATGCTTCAAAGGATGCATTTCTTATATTGAAAAGTGCATTACCTTATTGAGTTTCACTTTGTTTCGAGAATAGTTTAATATTCTCTACTTAACAGGGCCAACAACATGAAGGTAGAAGCTCATTTGGCCCCTCCCCCTCTCACATCACTCTCAATTCCCCATACCCAATCATATAACATTAATCATTCATTCATTCATCTTGCATTAATAACATATAACATTCATTCATTAACATATTCACATTCATTAATTCATCCATTAATAACATATAAAATTCATTCATTAACATATAACATTCATTCATTAGCATATTTACATTCATTCATTAACATATAACATTCATTCTTTCAGTTTTTACATATTATAAAAAATATGGTTGTCATAATATGATTACAATCACTTTTTATTTGTTTCTTTTTTGCAGCTAAAAAAAGTTGAAGTGGAGTATCATTTTCTAAATCATATTTCCCCCCTTCAGTTGTTTTGAGCTTTGCTCGTGATCTTAATGTATGCCTATTCATGTACTCACAACATGGACGCCGCTGCAAGGGGGGTTTGCCACAATAGAAAATAAATGTTAAATTGATATTTTTTATTATTATTGTTACAAGTATTTCATTAATTAAAAGAACATTAGAGTGGTACTCTTTACCTGATGGGGCCACATCATGTTCCTGATCTTCTCTTATAGCCTCATGCTCAACCTGTTGAAAACCCTCTCAATCTTGATCTGGAGTTGAAACACGAAAGGTTACATTAATTAATACACCAATTACAATTAAATATGTTTAAAAGAACATTAGAGTGGTCCTCTTTTCCTGATGGGGCCACATCATGTTCCTGATCTTGTCTAGCCTAATCATGCTCAACCTGTTGATCACGCTCTACATGCTCTAAAGTTGAAACACAAAAGGTTACATTAATTAATACACCAAATGCAATTAAATATGTTTAAAAGAACATTAGAGTGGTCCTCTTTACCTGATGGGGCCACATCATGTTCCTGATCTTGTCTAGCCTAATCATGCTTAATATGTTGATCACGCTCTACATGCTCTAAAGTTGAAACACGAAAGGTTACATTAATTAATACATCAAATGCAATTAAAGATGTTTAATTGTATTAATCCATACAATGTTTTGTATAGCACATGAATACATCCAGTACTGAGATGCACACCATGGCCTTCATCTGCAGGTTGTGCTCCACCCTCACCAGGCTGCATTCCAATGTCATGTGCAGTATTATCATTGCTTTTCGATTTAAAACAAATAGGCACATAATTAATTTATGGTAGAAATTAATATTGAATAGATTGCACAAATATTCAATTTTAAATAAACTTTATTGAGTTTATTTACCTGTGTGTTGGATGCAGTGGAAGATTGTGTTTTCCCAGTCAAGACTCTTAGGTGTTCAGCCAGGGCTCCATAGCCTTATTGGAAGGCAATCTTAAGGTCCTCTTCTATGGGCACTCTATTGAATTCAAATCCTTGCATTTTTGCATAACATCATGAATTTTGCTTCTATAGTGTGATAAAACCAAAATTGTTTGCAATTTATTATTTGGATGCAATATTTCATTTATTGATACAATTTGTGCGGCTAATTTCATATAACCACCAGAGCCAAGTTTGTGTTGCTCGTGTTTTTCTATTCTTGCCTTTGTTGCCTTCGATGTGTCGAGCAACCTATGAAAAGTTTGAAATATGTTAGATTATGTAAAAAGAAAGAGTAATTAGTATATAATTACATTGTCGATAGTATCACATACCTTCCTTAGCCTAGTGGTGTCTTTCTTTTTTCTTTTCAGCCTTCTCCTTTCCATCTGACATCGGGTCCTTCCACTTCCTCTCCAGAATCATGGGGGGATGCTCATACTTTTTGTTCTTCTCTAAATGTGACCTATATTGGTCCCTCACATACTTTAGATAGGTACCAACTTTCTTAAAGACCTTGGTTTGGTTGAATGTTTTATCACCGAACAACACAACTAAATAGTTAATGAGCTCATCTTTTAAATCTTGATTTTGGGCATTCCACAATGTACGTATGGTGGGCTTGAAGAGATCCAATGTAGTATCACTTAGATGTTTATAAAAAACATAATTTCCTAAAAAATGATCATGGGATCATTAGTCTAAAAAGAGTGATCAATAAGTAAATTTCAATTGGATTATATATAATAATAATTAAAAAAAATTAAAGTACCTAGGACCTTCTCTATCTTTATGGGAACGAAATCCTCGATCACCACAAATGTGATCGGAAATATTCCTATACTAGTAATATGGGAAGATCCAAGAAATGTTGCTAAAACATCACCAGTACTAGTGGCCTCTGCATCCCTAGGTACATGTCCTGGTGGATGTTATGGCATGTGTTCGGTGCCAAAGGGTGCACTATTGGATGCCTGCATGGTATGTGTTTCTGAAATTTTAGTCGACAATATAGGCACGGATGATGGGGTTGGATGATGTGATGTATGTGTAGGAAGATCAGGATGGACACTTGTACCAACCCCTACTCCTCGGGCAACACCTGTAGTACCCTGATCATGGCCAGCAACATCATGAGGACACAAAAAATCCTGTAAAAACAACACATATTTTAGTTCATGACATAAAAGAGTACAAAATATAAAATCATGAATGAACTTATGTTATAAATACCTCATGATAGCTTACTTGCAAGTTTTGTGCTCTCTCAGTCAATATTTTAACCCTCTCTCTTATCTCATCTGTTTGAGGCACTATGAATAACAACTGAAGGATTTCTTCATTTTATATTTTTTGGATCTTCCTTATCATATCGAGAGGGTTTGTTGAATATGTGATGTCATCATCACATAATAGTGATTGCACCTCCCTATGGATGCTCTCCTCTACTACTCGTGTATTTCCCTGATCAATCGATTGCAACAAGAATATTAAAAACATTATCGAAATTAACCCAATAAACTCATGAAAAAAAAATAATAATAGAACATTTTGCTCGTATCTAATTTGTACAATTACAATGAGGTAAACCTGTTGGGTAGAAGTGCCTAAAGAGGCATCATGATCTGAGCTTTGGGCCGGAGCCTTTCCCATATGATTAATGTCTCGCTGTGACAAAAATTAAATATAAAAAAACATTACCGAAATGAAACCAATAGACTTATGAAAAAAAACATAATAATAAAATGGTATATTGGAGTCATTAATTGGAGGTTGGGTAAAATAGTATGTAGTACATACCACCCCCATAGTAACTATGTTTGTATCTAAGCGATTCAAATTGTAATCGATTAACAACTCTTCCCCTGCAATTATTGATTTTATCGCACATACAAATACACGGTTTCCCTCGCGCACCTCAAATATGCAATTGGGTTGCTTATTTGTGGACCCAGGTCATGTACTATTTATAAACCTTGCAATATTCCCTAATGCTTTTGGCCTTCCATCAATGTACATAGCCACTCCTTTATTTTGATCCTTATCTTTTAGTTATATATAATTTGCTGACAGTGCATACTACGCATACTTCGTGTATATCGAACCAGCTGCATCCAATCTTTGTAACTATTATAAAGTCTAATATACTCCATCAATTTAGTAACTTTTTCGTAATAGACCTTTATGCCTTCCATGCAAAGTAGGCCCAAACCATGTAATGACGATGGTGCTATGTGATATATCCTCTCGTTGACACAAAAATTAGTGTTTATTGGAGGAAGTTCCTTGGGTACCCATTGTTTCCGTAGATGTTTGTACCTCAAGGGCACCTCAATGTCACCTATGCTCTCATCATCATAAGAACATGACCCCCCTTTAGCAAGAAAATTTTCCATGTGTTTACAATTTTTTTCTTCTAATCTTTTGACCTCTAGTTGATCTCCCTCTTTTCAATCTACTACATGTCTCACTTTCCTCTTCTCTTCCTAAATTTCCCTCGCTCGAGGAAGACAAATTTGATAAATACCTATTTGGTGGTACTTGCACTCATAAGGATGTTGGATGAGGTTCTTTCATGGTGATGTGATCCCAAAGTGATATTAAGATTAATCTATCTGTAGACATCCAAATTTGATCACTTCCATATGATCAAAATTGTCTACTCTATTCATCTATTTCATTAATAGTGATTAAATAATTTATTTAATCATTATTTCATTTTCTACCTAAGGTTCCTAAAGTATGTAATTAAATAAATTAAATACTTTACCTTATCCGTTTTCTTCTCTAAATTAAATAAATATGACAAATTATTTAATTTAGTCTTTTAACCCATTTGGATTAAAATCAATTTTTAATTTCCCTTTATCTCTCTTCTTGTCACATTCTCCATAACCCTCTTTTAATCTAGATTAAATTAATTAATCTGTGATTAGGATGTGCATCACTTAATCTTGATTAAGTGTCACATTCTCCATAATCTCCCATTTGCCTCTAATCTCTCATTAATTATCCTAATCCAGTGTTTGCACAACCTTAATCAGAATCATTAGGCACATTTAGCTTACCTTTTTTGGTCAAACTTCTCACTTACCATTTTTAGCCTGGACTCTCTTTTCCATGTGAATTTTTAATTCACATTTATTTGCCCAAGGCTTCTCTCTTCCCCATGTGAATTTTTAATTCACTTTTGTCTTTCCAAGGTCTTCCCCATCCCCATGCAAGATTCTAGAAGGCTTGAATTGTCACTTTACATGTGCCAAGGACTTCTAGAACCTTGGATTTGTCACATCACCCACATGTGACAAATCTCCAGCTTTTTGGAGACCTTCTTTTACCCAATAAACTCTCCAATGAATGTAAATTTTTAATTTGCATTTATTCTTCCAACCACTTCCCCTTTTCCCATGGAGTTTTTTGAGGAATTCTAAAATTCCTCAAATGTCTCTTTCATCCTCATTTGGGGACAAGAAGTTTCTTTTTGAGGAAATCTTCTCATCCCCCAAGGTACCTCAAAGTTACTCGTCCTTCATCCACCTCATGTACTTCTCTTCCACCTCATTTCCACATAATTCCACCCTAAGACATCTCACATTCCACATGTCAAGATGTGAGGGCTTGTGAGTCCTCAACTCACCATAGCCCTTCATCTTGATCTTGTTGGATCAATCTCAACTGTTGAATTCTCTAGAGAATTCCAATTATCCTATAAATACCCCCTCATTTCTCCCATTTTGGAGATCAAGTCTTTTGCTACCAAACTCTTGCCAATTTTCCATTTGAGCTCTCATCTCATAATCATCATACCCTCATCCATATTGCATATCATTTTGCACATTCAACATAGCTTGTCATCCAAGGAGCACACAACTCTTCAAGAATCAAAGGGCCAATCAAGGAAGGAGAAGCATAAAGGTATAACCAATTTCAATTAATTGTCATCTTATTTTTATGCTTATCTTGCCTTAGGCTAATCATTGAGGTGCCCTTTTATTATGTTATCTCCTCTTATTGCATCATTTTAGCATCTCATATAAGGACTTGACATTTTAAGAGGATCACACTATCATTTCATCGCTAGAATTTAACAGGTTATAAGGTAATCAAGTCTTGATAGATTACAAGCTATTGTTACTACCTTCCAAATGTGTCCATCACAAATCAAATCTAATTAACGTTTTAACTCCCAAACTTTGTAACAAGTGTTAAATGTGACTATGGTCCACCAGTTACACAACCAAGGCCTCAAATGTATTCTCTAATTGTAATCAAAGGACTTTTTCTCTTCATTCAAGTAAATAAACTTGAAGGGAAACACCACCAAGTGGTTTATTAGACACCTACATGACTAAAAATAGCATAAAATTTACATTTAATTTCCATATGTCTAAGTGGTTAATGGGGATGGAGTGTGTACTAGGCCTGGTTAAGTCATCATAAGTTTATTCTTTGGCAATAAAAAATGTTTAAGTCATCTTAAATCTTCCTATGTCTAATTGCTACGAGACTTTTGGTATGTTTTAAGGTAGGATGAGTGGTCGCATCAATGTTCTAGTTCTCTATGACAAGGTTTCAACATCTTCAAATAGTGAAATTTAGTGCTCATAGTCATTTGAAACAAAATTTTGATTATGTATGATGGTAGGATTTGATAACTTAAAAGAATTGGCTATCCAACAAACTTAAAGTTAAAATAAAAATTTTCAGTTTAAGGGGTTAGCACTTTATTTCATCTTTATATATTGGTTTGATGCTTCAAACGATGTATTTATTATCCCACTTCTATCATGTTGTATTCCCATCCCATTGCAATTTTTGCAATTGTTGGAGGAGTTGATACCAAAATTTCATATCAAATAACACATTCTTGAAGCAATTTTCTGTATTTTTACTATTTTCTGAAGTTCTTTTGTGTTGTATGAACCCATACAAGCTTGAAATTCTCTAAGATCATTGGTGTAGATAAATATGTGTTCCCTTTCATTTTCATTTGTTTTGAAGTGTTAAATCGCTGTTTTGTGGGAGAAAACAATCAAATACAGGGACTGCCCTATTTTGGCTGTGTAAGGGTTTGAGGGCTAAATAGAAATGACATCCACCAATCCACCCATTGTCTTGGAACTATAACTCGGTGGATAGGTGTGAAAAATGGTATTAGAGGTTCCTTGCATTTAGGGGTCTTTTAAAGCAAGAAACTTGGCATTGAATTGATGCCCTAGGGCTAACAGGGGCAATTTTCTTGTGAATTTGTGGTTGTTAAGTCAGGGTTTATCAATTTGATGGATATCTTGGTAGAGTCATGGTGAAACTATTTAATGGTATAATCTCTACTTTGAAACAAAAATATCTCTAACAACTCTAAGAGCTATAATGGGATGGCATTAAAGAAACCTTCATATGAAGGACCTTTGAATTAAGGTCTTCATTTGAAGGTCCTTCATGCAAAGGTTCCTTTTATAAAGCATTTTGGACATGAAATATTTAAAATAAAAAATAACTTCATTTGAAAGTCTTGACAGGCATCATTTTTGAATGAAGGTTCTTCATTCAAAGGTCATGATGACATCACTTTCAAATGAAGGTTTTTCATTCAACTGGTATTTTGTAATTTTGAATGTGTGATAATAATTTAGGGTTAAAAATAAATCCATTCAAGACTTTTATAAATGAAAGGAAATTTGATGCAATCATATGCCATGTCAAAGATTTAACTTAATAGTAAGGGCATCATGAGTAGTTTGTTGGGCCCATTCAACAATCTCTGATGCAAGGATTGAATTGTCTAGAATGTATCTACTATCAAGAAAGCCATTTTTTACCTGTATGACTATATCTCAAGCAATAGGTTTAATTGTGATGGCAATGATATTGACAAATATTTTGTAATGTAGGTGTTCAGAAGCATAATTGGCCACCATCCTAGGAAAGATTCTTCATTCTCACTTTTAGGTGTTAAAATTTAACAATACCTTGATTGAAGCCCAAATAGCCTTTCTCCATGGTATCCAAGTACACATAGCAACAATCTTCTCTTATACGGTTGGACATGATTTAAAGAACTTAGCTAGGAATTATTCATTTAACCTAAGGTTTTCTCATAATTCTATCATTGGAAAAGTATGATCAAATTCTTCTATTATGAAGAATTGGTCTATATGCCTCTAGTAATCACTATAAATGTTTGTAAGGATAAAATGAATAATTGCATCAATTAGGAGAGAATCAACTTTGAGTTCTTCGAAGATTATATTCCTCTATTCATAATTTTTAAGGGTTGTGTGTGGAGGAGGTTATCACTACCAAGAAGGGATGAGACCTTTCCTTGCATATGTTTGTGGTGGAGGTATTAAAGAAGAATTGTATGCCTCTATTTTCATTCATTAGATATAGCTTAGCCTAACATATACTTGGGCTCCATTGCCCCTATAAACTTCAAGTTTTTTGAGTTTATGTTATGTAAGCGTAATTCCATGCTATGTTGAAATATAAGAGGTGGAGGAGGCCAAAAGGAAACAACCCCTTTTTAGTTGTACCTTTAAATTTATTCTTATTGTTTTATGTTTTTAGCAACTTTGTGGACATAAGATTTGAGGTAGGTCATACAACAAAGAATAACATGTTCCCACCAACAACCAAGATGTGGGTAGATTATGGGAGTTTTGCCAAGACCTGAGGCTGGTCGATAAAAATGTGAAAGACTAAGCTATTTTATTTTTGTCTTATCTTATACCATTTTACGAGAATGGGGGTGCCAATGTACGAGAAGATATTTGGAAACTAGGCATGAAAATTGCAGGTTAAAGAGAATGGGGGTACCAAACTTATAGTACTCATTGTCCCTTGGTCATCGATTTTCCCTGAGTGCCCTCAACCTCATCCTTGGCATTGGTATTGACCTTGTTTTCACTCCTCCAAATGCTTTGTCGACACTGGTATTGACCTTGTTTTAACTCCAAAATCTTCCTTGGCGGTGGTATTGACCTTTCACTTCTCCAATTTGACGAGCTACAACTTGGTTTCATTAGGCTTTAGAGTATGTTAATTAAATTTAAAATTATGGCACCATTTAGCTAGGTTTTAATATTCTACAATATAGTTAAGTATGTATTAGCTATATTTTACATAATAAATAATATAATTATTTGACTTATTATAATTATATATTATATTCTTTAACAAAATTATTAAATACATATAAAATTATTATCATTAATAATTAATAATAAGTATATTTTTATATAATACAAAATATATTTATTATAATATATATTTAATATAATAGTAATATTAGATTAAATTATTATATAATAGTATATATAGGCTTTTACCTAATATTATAGAGGATTTTACCATTACACTACATATGGTTTACCATTAAATGGCAGTTGAAACTTGTTTTCCAATGACACAATAGTGGTTTCCAGGCATGAGATTTGTTTCAAGCTCAAATCTCATAATATATGTAGCCTATTAGCTAATACAAAGAGAGATAGAAACTAAAAAGATAGAGAATGAGAGAAAGAGATGAACTTAGATAGAGAAAGAGAGAGAGCATGAGAGAGAAATATAAGAGATACAAAGGAAAAGAGAGAGAGGGAAAAGAGAAACTAAATTTTGATTGGTCGTTTCATGTCAAAAATCCAAGGATGGCATGTGTCCTTTTAATTGACTATTACATAATATTCCTAAGAGTTACAAAAATATTTATTAAAGGAAAAATCAAATATCAAGTTATCCTTTACAATAAAATTTTCAAATAATATAAGGACTAACTTAAGAATAAGAATACCCCCTTGCCTCACTTCTCTAATGAAATAACATTGGCCCTATTTTAAAAATAACATATGAGTTGTCCCTTTTTAAAATATTATAGAATAAAGTGACTTCGGACAAACTTAAATTATTGCTTAAAATTTTTTTCCGTCACATTACCTAAGATTACAATAAATAAGATAATACACTTAGGTGTACTTATTTATCTTTGGCATGAAAAGGGGACATGACATGGACTTAACTTATAAATTTGAAGAGACAAGATACAAGGCCACAAAAAGGAAAGAACTAAGCCACTAGTAGGGATGGATCATGATCATTTGTATTTCCTCAAACATAAACATGGTATGGGTTATCCATAATAGGCTCCCAACTAGTAGTCACACCCTCTTTATTTTATTCTTTAGTAGGGAATTGAGAGTCACAAACAAGAGGAATTGGCCAAAAAAAATGATTAGAATATTTTTAGATTTTGACCATCTAGAGGCCCCACTATTACAAGACTTAGAAGAGGTAAAAGGTGACTAGGATCATTTAGACCAATTATGATTAGTTAGGTCCTTAGCTCTTATAGGAGGGAGTTGAGAAGGATGTGATTGTGAGTCATATTTGCTATGGGCATTTTGATAGTGTCTATGGTGATATCCACTAGGAGGGGAGTGAGCATTATTGGAGGGTAGAATTAGTGGCACTCTGAAAACTATAAGCAAGGTACTACCCTAGTGATCCAAAAGAACCTATAAAAGAGCCACTTCAAGTACAAATTTATTTTATTGTAGTTGAATCTAGACAAGAACATTGGAATACATAATAGCCTTAACATAGATTGTAGTGAATTTTTTTTTTTGCTAGTTAAACCGTTGCAGAGGGGCAACACCCTGTATTGATTATCAAAAAAATATACAAGTTTGCATATTATGATAGAGAGCAACTGAAGGCCCAATTTGAAAATGGCCAAAAGCCTCTTGACTACTATAGAGACTACCTAGTTGAATGTTCCATTTTTTCATAAACAAAAAAACCTGATTACATACAGGCTATACTAATAAGCACCCGAGACTGACTAAAGCTAGAAACCCTTGTTACAGACTGGAAAATAACAGAGGCCTCGACATCTTCAATCTTCATCTTTTTCCTCAAGAGCATTGTCCTCGAAATCTTCTGACACCACCCATTTTTTGTATGCTAAGTAGTTTGCGACCACCAGGCAGTCAGCTTTACACTTCTGGTGCGCTAGTCCAAGTGCATTTTCCTCAAGGTCTCTGTCATCCATTGGAATCCATTCTTCTCTAGTGCCAAAGTCCCAGACGGTGGCATCCCCGAATGGTAGGACTGCTTCGATCCCTTCATTCTTCACATACCTCAGGGCCCATCCTCAGGGTTGGTTGGTGGTTAACTTCGTCGCCCTGAGAAGAAAGGTGATGCTCCGTTCTCGCTCGTCCCACATTTTTTTGAAGCCTGTCGAGTCGACTATCTTGATTAGTAGGAATTTTATCACCTCAAGACCGCATATGCTCAGCACGTTGTAATGCTGGGGCATAGGGATGAGATTGTTTTCATAAATATTGTCGAGAGCCCCATCAATATCACCCAGCCATGCATGGATGAACACCATCTGGTTCAGCTTCTTTGCTAAAGACTTTGGGACTCCCATGTGAAGGTTGACCACAAGAAACATGGTTGGGATTTTCGCATTTGTCCTGAACCTGTGGTATGGTTTGAGGAATTCAGGGCCCAACACCTTCTTGGTTGCCCAAAGCACAACCGAATGGGAGCAGGACAATAACCCACTAAGTCTTTTTTCTATTATTTCCCCTCAGAATGCTTGTTGCTGCTTGTCAGTATCCAGGGCCAGCGACATCTCCATTTCTTACCAGACAAGTTCTTCAAGCTTCTCGAGAAAACTGCACTTGATTTTTTTAGAATACATGACCTCGGGTGGTATATGAACCGACGGACAACCATAAATCTTCATGATTATTTTACTTCAAGACGCGTCAGAAGGCTCATGTGAGCTTGTTGGCGCATCACTAGAGTACCAGTCGTGGTTTAATGTTAGGTAAGTTTGAGATCCACTCAATTTTCCTAATGCCTTGGGACTTGATCAGGTAGCTTGCACTTCGCCTTCCACTGATGGGCCTGTCACTTCCGAAAGGACCCGATGGTCGTCCTTACAACCACGTGTGTTTTTAGTTGTCTTCCTTTGGGCTTTGTGGCATCGAAAAGTTTTTTCAGCACCACAACTTAATGGAGCCTACATGGTGAGCTCAGATGCCAATTTTTCCAACTCATCAGCCATGCTATTACCTTCTCTATAGACGTGGCTTATTTTGAAGGATTTGAATTTGACGGTTAATTCCTTGATGTGCTGAAGAAGATGGTTTAGTTTCCAGTTAGGGGTGGTGCCATGGCTGATTACGTTGATTGTTATTAGTGAGTCCCCTTCCAAATGAAATTTTTCGCACTCCCAAGTCAATTCCCAACTGCAGCCCTTGTGATGCTGCCCTGAACTTAACTTCATTATTTGTGTAGATGCCTAGGTGCAGGGATTGTTCTGTTAAATGATTGCCTTGGGAATCCCTTGCAACACAGCCCGTGCCTCTTGGTCCTGGGTTACCACGAGCCAATCCATCAAAATTTATTTTGATCCATCTTGGCTCTGGGGCCTGCCAAGTTACTTCCGCCCTATTAATTTTTGTTGGCTTGGTTGACCCGTTTCCGAACAATAGCGGCATTTTTAGGCCACTAAACTTTTTGATTAAGCAATCATCCCAATTTGTGAAGATTCTCTAGTTAGATGAGTTGGATCGGGCATCTTCATTTACTACTTCTACTATTGCCTTTTTTATTTTATCCCACAATCTGTCTTTGTTTAGTTTTTTGTTTTGGAAGATTCTCCTATTTCTTTCCTTCCAGATTTCCCAAATTACCAAGGATGGGATGGTTTGCCAAATTCCCCCAAACACTATTTTGCAATTTTTTTGTGGCCACATTTTGACCCATGAAGATAGGTTTGCTAGAATGGGGTATTGAAGGGCTAGTTTATTCTTTACTATGTTCCAGCATTCATTAGAAAGAGCACAGTGCAGGAGGAGATGGTTTTTTGTTTCCTCATTGACTTTGCATAAAATGCATCTGCCCATGCCTTGTATGTCGAAGGTGGCTAGACTATCTGCTATGAGGATTCTTCCTTGGACTACCAACCAAGCAAAGAATCCTGCCTTGGGAAGGCATTTACTACCCCAGAACAATTTGCAAGGCCATTCTTGGTTTTTCAATGCTAGCTCCTTCACCTTGTAGCCAAGCCTCACCTTGTAGGAGCCTGTAGGATATCCGCACCATCGGATCATGTCTGGTCCACTAGATGGGATGAAGAATCTCTCTTTGAGGATTTTTGATAGACTATCTTTCTGATCTTGGGGGGCATTGAGGGTCTGAATTTCCTTCCAACACCAGGTGGTGGCACCTTGATTATATATTTTTTGACCAAAATCTGCCACTTTGTCCCCCATAGTCTAATAGTTTCCTCCTTTATTGCTTCTAGACTGGGGGTGTTGCCTATGGGGGGTTTCCCACACCAAGAGTCATTCCAGAAGCATGCACTTTCACCACTTTTCATTTCCCAGGTCACATGTTGGGAAATTATATCTCTACTATCTAGGATGAAGTTCCAGATAGCTGAGCCTTTTGGGGGGTTGGATGTAGTGAGAATTCTGGTCGGGGCATTTGAGTTTAGGTATTTTCTCCTTAGGATTTGGACCCATTTCTGATCCCCTTTAGTATGGATATCCCAAGCCAGTTTGGCTCCCATTGTCCGGTTCATTATTGCCAACTGTCTTATCCCTACTCCCCCAGCATCTTGGGGCCTACAAACCTTGTCCCAGGTCAATAGGGGGAATTTGTTGTGATCTCCTGTCCCATACCAGAGGAATCTCCCAAAGATTTGGTTGAGATCATCTTCCACTACTTTGGGTAGTTTTAGGCAAGACATCGAATATACTGGAATGGCTGACAGGACTGTCTTGACCATTAGTAGTCTTCCTGCTGAGGACAACCATTTGCCTTTCTAGGTTCCCATTCTGGCTTTGCAGCTATTAACTAGGTTTTCCTAGTAACAATTTTTATTGATTCCTACAAACAGAGGCATTCCCAAGAATCGCCCAGGGAGGGAGGCCACTTTTAGGTTCAAAATTCTGGCTAAAATTCTTTGCATGCTTTGTTGAGTGTTTAGAAGGAAGATCTCTGATTTTCCCCAGTTGATGCTTTGCCTAAAGCCCTGTAGTATTCATCTAAGAATTTTTTGATAATCCTTGACTCTCTTCTACTTGCCTCCCCCATTAAGATTGTGTCATCTGCAAATTGGAGATGAGACACTGGCTCCAATCCATTTGTTACTTGGATGACTTTCCACTTGTCTTCCCTGACTAGATTTTGAATTCCTCTTCCCAAAACTTCTGCCATGATTATAAACAGGAAAAGGGAGAGGGGGTCACCTTGCCTCAGTCCTCTTGAGGATGAGAAAAATCTGTGGGCTGAGCCATTCACAAGTATTGAGAATTTAGCTGTGGAGATGCAGCTGTTGACCCAGTTGATCCAGTTTGTCCCAAAACCAAATTTCTTGAGAACTTCTAGTAGGAATTGTCTGTCAACCATGTCATAAGATTTGAGAATATCTAGTTTCAATATCATGCATGCCTTTCTAGTTTTCCTTGCAGAATGGATGGTTTCATGGGCTGTGATTATTCCTTCCACTATTGACATGCCTGAAGCGAAGCCACTTTGTTCTTCTGAAATTATTTTTTCCAAAATGACTTTGAGTCAGTTCTCTATTATTTTGGTGACCACTTTATACACTGTATTGCATAGGGCGATTGGCCTGAAATCACTCATAGATTATGGATCCTTATTTGGGGGTATTAGGCTAGGAATGTGTGGTTCATTGCTCCCAGCATTGTCATTTTTTTCCTTGATTCCTCTATTGTTGTTCCTAGATCCTCACCCACTATGTGCCAGAACTTCTGAAAGAAGCCAACTGGGAAACCATCTGGTCCTGGAGCTTTGTTCGGGTTCATCTAAAAGATTGTTTTTTTGACTTCTTCTAAGGGGATCTTTTGAAATAAATGACGATTTTGATCTTCATTGATTAATGATGGTATAGCACTCAACAACTTATCTCTAGTTACCCTTTTTCCAAGGTAGTCCCTATTTAACAACTCTTCAAAGAAGTTGGTTGCTTCCTTGTTAACCTTTGTAGTGGATTGTGCCACTTCGCCATTTGCCTTTTTAATTTCTAAAATTTTGTTTCTATTTCTATTGACAATTGTTGATTTGTGGAAGAATTTGGTACTCCTATCTCCTTCTTTCAGCCAAGATTCCCTTATTTTTGTCGCCAGTAGCATTCTTTTTTTTTTAATAGTTCTGAAAGTTCCTCCTTCAGGGATTTTTCATTTTCAAAGTCCTCTGCATCCATTTCATTTTCTATGACATGTTAATTCAGCATTTTTATTTCCTGCTCCACTCTTATCTTCTCCTGGAATATATTTTTGAAGTGTGAAGTATTCCATTCTTTGAGTTTGGTTTTGATATGGGCTAATTGTTTGCTGATTTTAAAAAGGTTGGTGTTGTCCCCAAATCTGGTTTCATTCCACCATTGTTCAATTAGTTTTAATAGCTGCTCATCTCTTAGCCACATATTTTCAAATTTGAAGGGGATCCCCAAGGGTGGTTCATCATGACCAAGGGTAAGAGAAATGGGGAAATGATCTAATCCTGATAGCGGCGGAATTTGGGCTTCTAGAGAGGTTGCCAAGTCACCCCATTCTCCCTAGAGGAGGAATCTGTCAAGTCATTATGTAATGTAGGTAAAGCCTTTCCTCCTATTGGACCATGTGAATGTTCCATTTTTGGTGTTCATATCTTTTAGATGGTTGGTATCTATGAATTCCTGTAAATATTTTTGAATGGTAGTTATCCTCCCAAACCACCTCGTTTCTCCTCATTGTTCAAGGTTGCATTGAAGTCTCCACCTAAAATTTCCAACTCTCCATTTCTATTTTCTATTTCACTTGTTATTTTGTCCTAGACTTGTCTCTTTGATGTTGTGGCTATTGGTCCATATAAGTTGACACAAAAGAAGGGGGTGTTCTTCTTTAGGTCTTTAAACTTGAAAAGTTTCCAGTTATTTTCTTCTTTCTCCACTGAACCTTCTATTGACAGGGGGTTCCACAGGATTCCAAGTCCACTTGAGGCACCTATCGCATCCTTGAAATGACCTTTCAATTTCCTCCAGAAGTCCAGTCTCCTCTGACTTTCTTCCTTGCTCCATTTTGTTTCCTGAATGAGCACAATGTCCACTTTTGACTGGTCTATTTGGCGCTTGACCATGCGCCATTTGTCAAGGGCATTAATGCCCCTGACATTCCATGATATTATCCTCATTATGCTCTAGGAAGGATTTTTTCCTTCCCAACTAGGATTTTTTGTTGAGTTGAGGCATTACCTGCTATTATCAGCTTGGCTTTGTTTGAAAACCTGCCTTTGTTGGATGTTTTCTTAAATTTGGAGCTTTTATCAAGGATTCTAATTTTTCTAATTGCCTTACCTCTAGCAATTCCCCTGCCTCGGTTTCTTCCCATGGATCCAATTCTTCCTCTGAGTGAAGGTAGCTAATCTCATCTTCTGAGTAGGTATTTACATCTTCAGTTTCTTGTGGAGAAAAGACAAGTGAGATTGGGGCAGCTTGTACCAGCTCTTTCACTATCCCTTCAGGTGATTGGGGGTTAGGTTCTAGAGACCCTACTTCTTTGGTCAATTTCCCTAATTGGATTTTTATGTCTTTTTGAAGATCTTGAGAGCTAACTCTGTGTTACTGGGTTCCTCAACTAGGGTCTCCTTGGTTGGTGTTTCAAGATCATGGGGAATCAACCTCACTTCTCCTGATGATTGATTCTCTGTGCTCAAGTTGGCCTCTTTAGGTAGTGCTTCTGCTGATGAGGAGCTTGAGTCATGGGGGTTTAGATTTGTGCCTCTTTTCTCTTTGATTGAGAACTTTCCACCATTTGAGGGACCCTCCGTGTAGGAATCTTTGAAGAGACATTTTCTATGCTCAGATCCTACCCATATTTCAATTTCTTGTTGCCAACTTTTGTATTTTGTCAAAATTTCCAAATTTTTGTAGATCCCAACCCCTTCATCTATTTCCACCAAAATGCTTGCTATAGCTCCTTCTACTCCATTTATGAATTCCTCATTTACACCTAGGCACACCCCTAGGGCATCTCCAATGCGAATTAAGGCATCTAGGTTCTAAAATTCTGAAGGCAAGTCAATTAGCTTGATCCAGACGAGAATTTGGTTTATCTTGTAATTCCAGGGATCAAAATTAACCCTCCAATTCAGGCAGTGAAAGCTATGGCCATTCATGAACAAGGGTTTTCCATTTACTATTTCAAATTTTAAATCTTGATCACTAAATTCTATGAGGAAAAAAGAGTTTGGAAGTTGGCTTATGCTTACCTGGTTTTTAAATTTGTTTTTCCACCAATCTTTGTTCTCCTCGCTTGGGCACCCATGTCCCGTCCATTTGGAAAACGTAGCTTTCTCCATTAAATGATCTACTCTTCATTCAATTGTTTCCAATGGCAAGTATAAGAGTTTGCTTCCCCGAGGACGGAGCCCGTGGTTTACATTTGGTTTATTTTACATGCCCCTGCTGTTGGCTTTCCAATTGAACAATTCTCTCTCTCTGGTTTAGCCCTCTTCGAAGATCCCTAGAATGTTGATGCGTTTTTCCATTGTTGAACAGATTAGGGTTTCCCGGGTTCTTGCTTTTCCAAATTTTGTTGGTTCACACCAGATTGTATTTGCCTTTGCTATGCCAATTCTGGTCCGAGGGATTTTCCTATCGACTATTTTCTCGGAGCCAGCCACGCCACTGAACTTCTGAGGATTTCTCTTGACTGATGTTTGGATGCGTAATCCGATTGGGATTTCCAAACTAGTTTCTTCTATGATTGTATATTCCTGTCAAGTTTCCCGACTAGTATTGGGTCGGGTTGCATTTGTCTACCCATTCGCCATTTTCAAATACCCATTGTGGGATGTGACCTTCGTTTTGGGGGAGAGCTTCATCTTTTGCCTTCTTCTCAATCTCTTCCTCCATTACCAAGTCGCCCCATGTTTTCTTTGTGCTTGCTGCAATTTTTGCTCTTGCACCTATTCGCCTGTGAGTGCCATTATATCATGATTGATTCTAGATTGTAGTGAATATTAATAGAATAAACAAATCAAATAATATAATTTGTCTTTCCAAATGATAAAAATAATCCACCTTAAAAATATATTGAATTTGGATTAATATAGTAATAATTTTGGGCCAATCTCCCAAAATAATCATATTATATGAAAAAAGGTTCAGGCCTAAAAGGCTTAAATAAGTCATAAATAAAGTTCTACGTAGCCTAGGCCCTAGGAAATAACTAGAGCATGTGCTTGGTATTATCTTCTTATTCACCTAATGGAAAAAAATGATTGAAAACACATAATTCAGCTAACTTGGAACTAATGGGAATACCTTGGTAGATAATATAGTAAGCAAAGTGGGAAAGTTTTGGCTCAAGGATAATTGACCTCATAGTATAAATTTTGTAGTGCCAAGAGTCCATAGAAGTTTTTAGTAATCATTTGTAATTTAATTTTGAAACCGTATTAGGTTAGAATAAGTCCAAGTATATACCTTGCATGGTTTGTAATTGAAAAATGATGTATATGGATACCATTTCTAATATTTCCACCAAAGTTTGAAGCTTATCACCTCAATTTTGTGAATCAAATTGGGGGGAATAAAATCAAGAATAGTTTAAATTAAAATAGAATCCTAATTTATAAAAAAATTCTTTAGCCCTCTTAGTAGACTTAGAGGAAATACTAGGCAAGTTCTTCATTCCTTTGTGGAAAATTTCAAGGCATGTTCCCAAAATTCTTAGAAAGGGGTCAACGTAGCAAGAAATAATAGGAGATCACCAAGTAGAATGTTTATTAATAGAAAGACCATTTATGAAGTCATTTCCATCCCACATAAGTCATGGCTTGATGGCTTCCCAAGCATTCTACATGATTTTAAAGAAAAATGTGCCATGTATCTAGATAAGATCCTTCATTATGAGAAGATTATAAAAATTAAGTCCCTTCCAAGATTGATTCCCATTGGACGCCCTTGCAAAAATATGATTTCTAGTCAAGACCTTCCAATCTTCATCCCCTTATAGGGCTCAAATAATCCATTTAATATAAAAATATATACATTGTTGTTGAATATAAAGAAAGCCAGGCCTATTATAGTCATGAGGGAAATAATAAAACTCCTAGGATACTTTGTGAAACCATTTTCCTTGGTTAAAGGGAGGCCATAAAATATACCTTCAGATTGTTTCAATCTTCAAATATGAGAATTTGCAAGGTTCTTAGCAAGATGAGTAATGGGAATGTGTGCAACAAGAATTTTTGAACACACATGGAATCTCCTTGCCAAAGAAAGGGGTTTCATAATTTAATATGATAATTTTTCTCAGCTCTAGAAATGATATGTTTCCTTTAAGAGGAAGGAGAAACCTAAAAGGAAAAAGAGATGCTTAGGAATATCAACACTTCCTTATGATCAACCCCCTTCTATCCATAGGAATTGAACCAATTGGGCTTGGCTAAGAAGGATTTCCTATAACATTGAGTTTTATGCCACTATATATTTGAACTTAAAGCTTTCTAGAAAATATCTAGGCATTGACTATCCTAAATAATGTCACATTTGTCCTCCAAGAGAGTGAGAAAGGAGTCATTAGAAAAATGACCATTGAATAGTTCGGCTATAGAGTTAGGAAAAGTAGCACCTTTAATAAGGTTCCATGAAATACTATTAGCCAAAAGATATCCAAAGGCTTCCATAAAAAACACATGTAAAGTAGGAGCTAAGGGGAAAACATGAAAAATTGAATGAAAACACCCAAAATCCTCAAATTTATGTCCATTCATGGTAATACAAGTATAACCATCATAATTTTTTTTTGAAAAAGGTAAAAAGAATTGAGGAACAAATCCTAGAGCTTGTAGGATTTGGTAAAACCAATCTGGATGAAAATGAATTGCTATTGAGAAAACCTAACCCATTCTATTCCTTCCCACAAATCAATGTTATTATCAAGAATGTACATAGATTTGATGAAGCTAGTCTATTTAGGATGAACACTCAAAGAAGCATATGTTATAGCTTAAGAGAAAGAGATTTAACAATGATAAGTCACACTTTAAAGTGACATTAGCATAATAAAAATGTGGCCAAAGTATCATAATTGTATTAAAAATATGACTAGCATATTAGTTATGAAGAAACAAGTGGAAATTGCACATTTGAGTTAGCTTCACCACCTAAAAAATTATACCATAAAGGATAAGATTGTTAGGGAATCATGCCATAACAAATTTATAACGAAGGAACATTATTTTTTTCACTTTTTAGATGACATAACTAGTCCAATTCAACAGCAGAGGTAGCAAGAGATTAATGAAATTAACACAAGTTTTAAGTAGAAGTAAACTGCCATTTTCAAGTACTAATGCTAGTATGAAATTGTGACTAGCTAAATGGAAAGAAACTTAGAAAATTGTAACCAACATTTAACTGGAAATAATTAAAAGTAACCACACTTTTTGCATGGTTGAACCAATTTAAAAATTCAGCCAAAGGTGATAGTAAGAAAATTAAAATGCACCTATATGAAATATTTAGTCTAAGAGCCAAATTTGGATGGCAAAGTTAGTAAGAAGTAGTGTCGAAAGTGGAAAATTAACCATGAAATCATGGCTAATAGAGCATACAAAATATATTGGAAAAATCAAGAGAACTTATATCTGCACATAAAAACACTCAAAATAATAATTATATCATACAGTTCATTTGGGAATATATTACAATATGGCTTTTACAAATCCTTTTAAATATACCTTCCCATTTGAACTACTATCATACAAGAATATAACTAATTATTTAATAACAAAAATAAACAAGTTAGTAAGGTGAATTTATTAATGTTAATCTTAATTTTCCAACACCCTCCCTTAAGTTTTACATTCCACACAACAAAACATGTTGATTGAAACAAACAAATATATATAGGCTAAGCTAACATCATTTGATTTTTATTTAAGTTATCCCTCAAGAACATCATTGGCTCGAGTTATACAAGTCCACACTCTGTGATCCTTTTTCTTACAATAATAACATTCATTTTTATTTTTTTAATTATTATTACCTCATGAGTATAATACATTCTTATGTTGAGAATCAACTTTTAAATCTTTTCCATTGTTCTTTTTTCTTCTCCTAATAGGGCCAAAATCACATCTTCTTGTGTTTGAGAAGTTATTGGACTGAGCATAGAAATAACATTGTTGTATTTTCAAACTATTTAACAAAATATCCTTAGCATCTTCATCATCTAATAGAGCCTTGACTTCTACCAATTATCTAATGAGAGATCTCAAATTTCTTATGTGATTTGACATAGTGATTATATCTCTCATTTTGAATCTAAATAGTTGAAGTTTTAGGAAAAACTTCACATTAGCTATTTTTGCTCCAAATATTTTATTGAAATTATCCCAAATTTCGTATGATGATTTATCTAAATCTATATAATAAAATTTAATGTCAGAAAGTGAAAGACCAATAATATATTTGACTTTATCTTCTGTTTTATGTCATTCCAATAATTTATTTGCATTTGTAGGTGGTGTTTTGTTCCCATGCATGATTCTCTATTATTCATTTATTGAATTTGCACTTTTGTTTTCCAAGTATAAAATTTAAAACAATTTTTTTTGTTTAAGAGAATCTCTATCTTAAAAATATGAACTAAAAATATTCCAAAAGTTTAATGTCAACCTTATCACTCTAAAAAGTACAACTTAAACATCCCTTTCAAACCTTGTAACCAGTTTTGAACCACTCTCCAATTAATTTTTCCTCATCACAAACATTGACACCATTTTACTATTCTAAACAACTTATTTAATTGTTTCACAAAAAAAACAAAAAAATAAATTTGAAAATATGACTTTTCAAACTTCACACTTCCTTCTTATTATTACCAAATGCCAGTATTTTAAATGAAAAACACACGAATGTTATAAATGCATTATTTCTATAAGAAAATAAACCATATAATATCTCTTTTTAATGACCAACTTAAAGTATATTGCAAATAGAAACTTGTCCGATGTATAGAACATTGAAAAACTGATAACAAAGAATTAAAAAAACTACTTCAAAGACCTACGATAGGCTAGAGGCCCACAATAGAACATTCATCACAAAGCAACTAGCCTTTACAGTGATTTTGCACTCATTGATTCCCTAAAGAAAACCTTATCTTGAGTATAATCCATCATAGTCAAACATGATCACATCATTCTTAACCATTTGATATCATGAAAAACCTCCAAAATCTAGTATTCAAATAACCCATATCATCGGCAAGAAACCTATCTTGTCTCACCGATCAAAGCACAAGGAGTTGTATCAACCAAACCAATGCCATCGAAGTAAGATCCTTGAGTCAGCCTGAGTGCATTTGTTTCGCCGATGAAATATCATCACCGAAACACTCATCTTGTCTTGCCGAAAAAACAAAGAAACATACTATCGCCAAGACAAATTCTATCGGAATGAGTTCAAAATGTCTTCCCGACCCACTATGTCACGTCGATAAGATTACATCGGCAGGAGTCTTGGCAACATACTTGAGATCAAAGGAATAATTATCGGGGAGACTTATAACATCGACAAAATTACTAAATGTCTTAGTCATACACCATGTCTTGCTGATGAAGACACAAATAGATCAAGATAGTCGTCGGGGTGACTCTTCGCGACATTTTTATGAATTAGATGGATAGATTATGCAATATTGTTGTAATGTCTCCCCAAAAAAAAGAATTTTTAATGAACGTTAGTCAAGCCTAAATAAAAGGATCGCCCAAAGTTTCAATTGTCTTGTCGATAGAATATTTGATGTGACAGTGGGTAAATTTCAAGATCAGCTACGCTCGTGTTCAAAGCTAGGACATTAATGGCAGTATTACTACCAAATGTGTCGATGATTTCCTCAATTGAGAAAAGTAATTGAAGGCAAATTTTGCAAAATTAGCAGCAGAGGAATGGGGATCTTGCGGTCAAAGAGTTCTAAATAAACTTGTAAGTTCCCTACAATTAAATTTCTAGTTTTGTGATTCATAAAATAGAAAGCACTAGCTCAGGAAAAGAAAAAGGTAGGAAACAGAGTGGGAGTAATAACCCTAGAGGAAAAAAGAAAAAAATTGAAGTAGAGAAGGAACCGGGGGTAGCTAAGAGGAAGTTAAACCAAGACTTAATTGATCAATTGCTCGACTCAAGACCTAAGGCCAGGCGATCTGCACAACTTAGGGCAGAAGTGGAAAAGTTAGAGGATAAATGCAAGCATATACGAGACATATGGACCCCAGTTAGGGGATATGAGCTATTTATTTTTTAATTACCAATGAAGGAACCGATATGAACCAGTGTGCAATCCTTGGAAGTTAAACCTAGGGAAACTAGTTTGCCCCAATGTATTTGTAAATGTAGAATTAGTGAAGATGCTAGCTGCCTATATAATCCAAAATATAAATCTATTTGTGATCCATTAGGAAAACCATTTATACATGTATCTGAAGCTGCCATCTATAAGGTTTTTAACCTAGAGGGAGTGTGTGGTGAAAAAATTATACCTAAATAGCTAGAAAAGGAATTATGGAGAATGGATACTTTGTACAAGGGTTGGAGGTTGCCACTACATAGGTCTAAGAAAGATGGTGTTTCAGTTCCACTGAATGATAGTGATGGTCCCCCATTCCATGTTGATTTGTTTGAACCCTACATGGGTACACATATGTTTTAGTGTGTCAAGTGCTCAAAATGGAGGCCCCTAAGCACATGTCAATTGTACCCATGGTAATTGTAGTGAACATCCAATGTCACAATTCAAGGTTTTTTTATTATGCTTCACACATCTTTAAAGTACTTGATTCAGGACTGATGGCATTAAAAAGTGGAGCTCCTATCTTGCACTTGGATGCTTATTCAATCCTAATTCATATGATACTTTATTATGGACAAGAATTGCAGATGTGGCCTGAAAAACTAAGGGTTGTACAATTTGATAAGGAAGGAAGGTTATTACTAGTACAACTCTGGACTACCACCTGGGATTGAAAATTTGCTAATTCTTGTAATCTATATTTTGAAGAATTTTTTGTGAAACCACTATACATATTTTACAATCATCATTGTGAATACTCATTGTTTGATGAAATAAAAAGGTTTTTAAGGCCTAAGGATTTCAATGGACCTGTCAACCACAATTGGGGAGACTGGTATTGTCTAAAAGATGTGACCATGATAAGAGTATATGGATTTGAAGATGCACCCTTCATTTTGCCCAAGACGGTGCTTGATAGGATTGCATATTGGGAGATTGCTAGGCAATTGGACTTTTCAGATGTTATGAATCTGAGTTCTTTCAGAAAGCAGGCATTTATGCCTAATACATTATGCTTCAGTGATTTCATTGTATTAGCAAGGGATGGATATGACATGGTTCTCAACAAATTTCTGCAATACAACATGAAGAAGGGTCCACCGCAAAAAGGATTTGATCCAAAAGGGTATATTAATTTTGCCAAAAATAAAATAAACTTGGGAGGATACAATCACATACCCTATCTGTATGATGACTTGATCAGGAATTTTGGAAGTAGAGGAAGCAAAAAAAGTTTTTGATGAGTATAATAGGGGATTGTAAGATACAAAACTATTATCTTCTAATGAAGAGGCATCCAGTGATGGTAGGCCTAGCAATACAATTGATTAAATTTCCAGATTGAGAACTCAAGACTACAAGTATGTTCCTAGGGAACCAAATGTTGAAGAGAGTGCAGATACTGACACAAGGCAGATAGGATATAAATCATTTGTGGTTGATGATGAATTCATTAAAACCTTAGAATTTAAAACCTTTTTGTTCAAATTAAAAGGAAAATCAATAAAGGAATCAGTGGAGAATATTACACCAAGTAATGAGGAACAACTATTGAATAACTTAAAATCAAGTGTGGAAGAAGAAATGAAGAGCATGACCCCTGAGAAAGGAACATAATTATTAGAAGATACAGGTGTCATGATCTTTCCTAGGTTGGATTTAAACTCTACTTTGGTTTTTGATAGTTTTCTAAAGAATAGTAACACCACACATAAACTCACTCCTGAGGGGGTAACAGAGATTTATGCAGGATCTAAGTATAACCCAGATGAGGGATCACTTATGATATGGGCCATGTTTCCTCCACACAAGAAATTTGTTGTAATCGATACTGAAAAAGCTTTTGGACATGTAATGATATTAAAAAGTTGGTGAGGTTGATCCAATAGCTACAACAAAAATTGGCATTAATATGGCAAAATTAAATAAACCCCAAATCCAAAAGCTAATCAAGGAAAAATAAATGTATAAGATTAATAATGAGAGACTACTCAGAGAAAATGATTGCTTGAAGGACATGATGGGAATCACACTGGGATCCACAAAGAAATTGACTCATGGTGAAATCTCCCAAGCAAGAGACTAGTGGGAAGAATAAAATGTATACTCACAAGGTAAATGTGATGCACTCACTGCAATAATAAGGTAGAGGCAGACCAATTTAATGACTTGGTTGAGTAAGCTCTAGGGAACACATTCACACAATTTTACTACACTACAAGAACATAAGAGGATAGATGGCAGGATCCGAGAGAAGTTCCAGGAAATAAACCAAAGGGATGCTCCTGATAATATAGTTATTGATATTGCAAACCATTTTATGAAAAAACATAAAGACTTCCATGATGAATTGCAAGGTGATGAGCAGGGGATGATCAATATCACAAAAAAGGGAGTACCAATGATGTTAGAAGATGAAGGGGAATTAAAGGGAAAAAATAGATGGATCAAGGAATGTGAGACGATGATGCAAACAATTCTGGAGATAGACACATGAAACGATTTAACAATGGATGGGGCATGTGAACATAATGAGAAGATGTTCAAAATGGAGATAGCCATAAGGAATGCATTGGAGGATGTCGATACACACGAGCAACCAAATTACCAAGATTATCTATCAAACATCTATTTATGGCTTAATAGAGCATAATTTCTAGTTTGTTATTGTTGTTAAGAAAAAGACATTTCTGAAAGGACGCGTCCTTTCATAATTTTGATATATTTATATCTATTTCATAATGTAAAACATATATAGTTTGCAATGAAACTTTCCTTTAAAAGACTTAGATGCATGTATGAATTTCGATGAAGTTAATGAAGATGTCTAAACTTGTGGCTTAATCTTGGTATCAGCTGTTTGTGGAATTATACAGTTATCTAGTTGTCTCCATTTTGATGCTTTTTTGTTGTTTAAATTGATATATCAAGCATATATTCAATTTACCGATACACATTTGTTGTATTTGTGTGATGTGATTATTTGGTTCTTTCAAGTAAAGATTAAACCCTTGTAGTCAATCACAGTAACTAAAGAGTATTAATTGGAACAATAAGAAGAATCACATAACTAGGATTGTCATTCTATTTCAAGTAGAGTTTGTCAATCATTTACTTGCACATTTATACAAGTTATAAACTACATTTGTGTGCCAAACAGTTTGAATTATTGCCATCATAGATTACACTTTTCTAGACCTTCATTAGACTCCATACACCCAACAAGGCACTGATCTCACACATTTCATCTTTTAGTTTATCCATTTTATTTTTTACATTTGTTAACTGAACATATTCTAATATTATACATAAACTTCATTAGGATTATATATGTTCACTGTAAGATTGCCATTGTGAATAGATTGTTGTAAACAAAATCTAGTTTCAATGCCAAATGTAGAAATTGTTTTGTTGCTTTTGTCAAGTTTCATTAACCAAGCTATTTAGAGGGATGGATAAAGTTGTGTTGTGACCCTTGGTCTCTTTAAAATAATTAGACAATATTAGGGAGATCAGGAAGGGGAGAAAACTAAACTCCTTCAAAATAGGGGTAGTTGTGGGTTTGTTGGTTTTCTTTGTATACTATATACTTAGTTCCTCTAGGATAAATAAGTCATTGTAGAAATGAAATATGTTTTATTATCTACCTAATATTTTTTTATGTTTTTGAAATGGAAGAGATCTACAACTCTATAGAAATTGCTATATGCTAATGGTCAAATTATTAGACTATTTAGATCATTTTAATTGACTACTACATAATAGTTTATGTGTTGAAAGAATTGTTTCCATTCTTTGTAGTTTTTATATTGGAATACAAATAATATTTAATTTCATGGCAATATACTTCTTTCATAAAGATTTTTGTTTGATTTTTCCTTGCTATTTTCATCTTAAATTTTTTTAAAATGTATTCTATAATATAGAATTATTTTCAAATTGGGACAAAAAGGATTTTGAGAGATATTTAATCATAAATTTTACAATCATGAATATCATTTAATTTGTATGTTGTAACTTGAATACTTTTACTTAAAATAAAAATAACTTAAAGTTATATATACATATAGTTAAATTGGCAAAGTTGTTTGTCCATTTTATTTTTTACATCTATTAACTGAACATATTCTAATATTACACATAAACTTTATTAGGATTGTATCTATTCATTGTAAGATTTCCATTGTGAATAGATTGTTGTAAACAAAATCACATCACTTAAGTCTGCTTAGTTTGCAAAGGTAGACCCACCTAGGTTTGGGAGCACTTGAAGAGAAGAAGGTTCAAATCATTTGGCCTTGTTTGTTACTCTAAAATATATCAAGAGATTGGCCACCTCTTGAGGTATTCTTACCTACGTTTTTGAGAGCTAACAACCTCCAAACCTCCAAATCCATAAATAGATTCCACTTGTACGGCCAATTTTTTGCCAAACCCAAAAACCCTTGTTTTAGGCCAAAATCATGAGGGTTTATTGAATCTCCTACTTACACAACCTCCCATACCTCAAAACCAACTCAGAAACAACCCATTAGGTCTGCACATGGATAAAAATTCATAAAATTAGATCTCTCATACATATTTTGTTGAAACCTAGGCTTGAACCTCTCATTTCACATGCTTTTCTTCACAAAACTTTTGAGGACAACAACTATACCTTCTTTATTTCTCATCCTATTCCCTATTCATGCATCCTACAATTACAATAGTATCCATGGGGCCTCTTACACAAGCTAAAACAATCACAAAAAGTGTAAGAGCCCCTTTATATCATGTTTGGACTACAAAACCCTCAAAAATAAGGTAACCAGGTTGTATGCAAAGAAATGAAGCTTTCTAACTCAAATGAATGCCTTAAGCCCTCAAATCAGATTCAAATCAAATACAAAATATATATTCATGACATGGAATTGATTTCACATCAAAATATGGCTGTATGTGACCGTACAGTGCTGCAAAACAAGAAAAATACAGAAATTTTGAAGAAAAACACAAATTTTGGAATGTCAAGAGCTTGTATTTTAAATCCTCAACCATAAATAGCCTTTAAAATGATCAATTTATGCCTTTTAAATGACTTTACACCTCTACAATTGACTTTTTAATCTTTTATGATCACATGAAACATAAAACACACTAATTTCAAGGTTGTTAACATCACTATTGAAATGTTTTAATTTTTTGACCTTTCAAATGTATTGAAACTCTTAGGAAACCTCTAAGACCATGCTAGTGTCTTGATAATATCCTTATTATTGACATGACACTACCCTTGTACCCTTTTACATGTAAATTCTCCAATTTGCCTTAAAAAGGCTACAAAACTCTTTAGTGCAAGACTCAAACTCATAACTCAAAACTTCACCTAGAACATGACTAATGGTCTTGAGTGACCTTATTCACAATAAAACATTCTTGAAATTCCTAAAACAACCTATTGACCTCCCTAATTATCATCACATGATCAAGCATAGAAGATGAGGTATAGGTGCTCCTGCACCACTACCCCATCCAAAATTTGCTCACATTACACAAAGCCACAATGTTTGTCCAAGATAATCCAATCAAATCCAAACTTATGTATCCTAGTAATAAAATCTGAGATGATCCTAAAAATGAAATTGCGAAGGGTGATTGGTCTAAAAAATCTAAACGACTCTGCAATTATTTCACTACTACGATCAATGTGTCATCTTTCCTGAAATTTCCCAAAACACTATTCATTATGATCATATGGAAATTTCTAGGAGAGCTACAATAGTTGTAACATCATGAATTAATTATGTAATGGCATAAAAATTAAAAACATCATGAATTAATTATGTAACCACATAAGTCAAATAGAATTTTATCAAGAAATTAATATCAAATAGATAATACAGTAGCATAACTCATACATTTCAATGTCATTGATCTTCTTCTTCATCCAACTCTTTGTCTGTATCATCCGATCCAAATTCGACATTGTAAGGATTGGTCATATCATCATCATCATCTTTGATATCAGTTTTGATAATGCCATCATCCACATAGATATCATCTTTATGAACATTAACTCCTACATCATCATGATCTAGTTCCTCCTCTTCGACATCTTCGTTAGGCACATCATCAACTAACTGTTGATCTTGGTCATCATCTTCTAGTTCTTCGGTATCTTCTTCTTCCACCACATTATACTTTACCGTCCTTCCTCTTGGATCATATCTAACAAAAAATGACCAACCCGATTTACCTAGAAACTCTGAGTAAAATACCTGCTCACATTGTCTTGGAAGAACATAGGGCTCATTTCCAGCTGGCTAGATCGACCTTGTATTAACCATGGTAAATCCATTATCATGCTCAATAACAGTTCTCTCAGGATCATTTTCATTCAATTGTAGCCTATACCATAGGACGATGAACAAAAATAATTTGAAGGACTTAAAGTCACACTCAAGTATATCATCCGAAATCCCATAGTATCGATTTTCCAGAGACTTCTAGATGTATGTCTCTTCTAGATGAAACATTAGTAACCTAAAAGATTGCAGTTATCCCATAATCACAAGTTTTCTTCATGTCATCCAAATTTTTGATTCAAAATTTATGACCATTGCACCACATAGCCTTGTGGTGTTTCACCTGTAATATGTCAAACACGTAAAAATTATTGCAATATCATTAGTTGATAAAAATATTTATTCTTGGTCGAATTTATGCAAAGAAAAAAATCTCAACATATATACATCAATATAATTAAAAATAATTAAATAATATGGGTGATTAATTTATTTATATGTACCTTTTTATATCTTAAACCATATGCTAAATCAATTTCCCTTGGTGTAACATTGGAATCTCCATTACGATGAGCTTCTTTAACCAATGAAGCCACACCTTCCCATGTTAATGCACAACCAGATTGTTAACATCATTCAATCCATACAGTCATCCAATCAAGATTGTTTGCAATGTACAAATGTAGTGCTTCCCACTCTCAAACAACTGTATAAAAAAAAAATGAAATTCACAAATGACGTATAATTAGTTAATTACCACGGTACATGACCTTAATTTATAATTGATGTATATTGAAGATTAATAATTAAATAAGTACAATATACATAAAAACAAAATGTAAAATGTATTCTAATTAATCTCCATAACCATCTTATAATTACCTCTCACTTTCCTCAATCTACCTTTCCCCATCAGGTACTCCCCTTCGAATTTGTTAATGGAGTTGGGATCCCAAATGCGATCTACATGGATCTTTGTTGCAAACTTAGTAGGGTACTCAGTAATCTACACCATGGTCTGGTATACCATATATCCCTCCACCATAGAACCCTCAGGATGTGCTCTTTGTCTAACCAAATCCTTCAAAAATTTCAAGTGCCTCTCAACCATCCACATTGACCTTGTGTGTATAGGTCCACACAATTCAATCTCCTCAACTTGGTGTATGAGGTAGTGTCCTTGTGCATTGAAAAATGTCGAAGGTAGACACTTTTGCATTTCACACATTAGACGAGGAATTTTTCTCTTCCAATAATTTATATCTTCTTTATGGATTTCTTTAGGTGACAACCATCTACAAGTGATTCAAGGCACAAATATATTAACGAGATTTAACAAAAATATACAATATACTACATAACAAGTAAAACAAATGGCAATTATAAGATCTATACAATGAATTGAACAAATATCACTACTTACCTCATGTATTTTCCAAGATCATATATAACTTTCTTGACATTGTTGTCAAAGTTGTTTGGGAAAGATAGAGGTAGAATGTACTGCAACAATTATAAAATGATCTTTTCATTATTTTTCAAAAAGTAGTAAAGGTAATACACTGAAAAGTACATGCAGTATACAAATATATATAATATACCAGAATAATTACCTTAATGAAGGTATGCCAATCATGCATTTTCATCCCTGACCCAAATTCACCTTTCTTTGTTGTGATATTGTTTATGTTCGTAGAAAATCTTGTGGGAAATCAATTTTTTCATATGACTTCTTTTATAGCATTACTTTGTTGCTTCGTTAATAACCAAGGAAGGGCACTTATATTGATTTGGTCTCTATCGCTATTTAATTGAATGACATTTTTCATTGCATGATTAGCTTCCTGAATGTCACTACAAATTTTGACAATTTTTCTTTGTCATGCCTTCCATCCAATATTTTCCATAACGTTTTTGTTATATTCTTTCCAATATGCATTGTATCAAACAAATGCACAATTTGTAGCTGCTCATAGTAGGGAAACCTAATAAATTATTTGGGATAAGTTTTAAGTCCCTGTGGAAGCCGGCCATTAATGCCTTGACAACCTTCATGAAGCATAAAAGCTAAAAAAATTAACAACAATCATTGTCAATTACAGAATGAGTAAACACAACACAATATAAAAATATAAATTCAAAACATATCATATATGATAGATAAACGATTTGATCTGATGTATAACCTTGACGATTAATTCTATTATATCCCAACTTCCATAGGCGAAGTGTCATTCTTCGTGGTTTTGATGTAGTCTCTTCTTTCCCATTGAAAATATATTTTTCAGTAGTTCAATACTTACAATTTCTGTGGAGGAAGTGCCTATACTCATCAAACATCTACTTTCCTAAACTTGTTGAATGACGAGATTTAATCTTTGGACCACAAATTGGACATGCAAATTTTCCCTTTTTTTGAAGACCTGCAAATCATATATAATTGGATTAAATGTCAATTTTTATAATTATATATAATGAATAGATTATTTAAAAACCATGCATGATATCTACTTCATAAAATTAAATACCGTTAAAGTCATGCAGTCGAACATTATAACATACCACAAAAATGTGTTAGCCCTAGGGCATCATGAATTGTCCATACAAGTATTACATGGAATTGAAATTGTCTTTGTCCTACTGGTCTAGACACGTCATACATAGTGACGCCATTCCATAACTTTAGTAACTCATCGATAAGAGGCTCGATATATACATTTATATCTTTAACTTGGTACTTACCTAGTTGAATGAACATAAAAATTACATAATTATTATAACCATTTTACTGTAATATATATAAATTAATGTACATGACTATTAAATGAAAAAAATATGTCATTATGCAACAAATAAGACAAATGAGATGCTACTATGTTAAAGAAAATTGATGTAAACAAATACCTGGAAAAATCATTGCCAACATTATGTGCTCCCTCTTTATTGACATCCATGTAGGAATGTTATTGTTGATAACAAAAACAGGCCACGCTGAGTAAATAGATCCCAAATCTCCAAATGGATTGACACCATCTGTTGCCAATGAAAGCCTGAGATTACGAGGTTATTCTTTAAAGTGTGGCCATTTTTCCTTCATGTCCCTAAATGCCGAACCATCCACAAGCATTCGAAGAATTTCATCTCCACTTCTATTTTGTGCATGGTAATCCATAAATTGCGCTAAGCTTTCACACCTAAATAATCATTACATACGTGGAATAATGGGAATACAACGAAGAACCTTGCGAGGCACCTTTTTTGTTAGTTGATCTATTTGATATCTACTGATATAACATTCTGGACATTCTGTTGCAAATTCATGTTGTTTACGATATATAATATGATCATTGGGACATGCATCTATTGCTTGATACTCCATTCCACTATCTTTCATAATACCAGATAAATCTCGGTATGAGCGAGGTAAAATATTTGATGGTGGTAACAAAAATTCACCAATCAGTCTACAACAAAAAATAATTTATTAATATAAAGTATATTAATGGTACATATTTCATCCTTTATTTACTAGTGATGAACTAACAACAATTAAAATAGATGAAAAAAGATAACATTTATGACATACCTTAACATCTGTGAGATTGCTATGTTGGATAAACCATTCATAACCTTCAACTTCACCAGCAACAATACAACAAGAGTTTTTTGGGAGCCTTCATAAAGGGGCTCGTATGCCTTCTCAAGTACAGGTAAATCATGAACATCATCAAAGTCATCTCGATCAACATGATCAGTTGTGCCACTAAATGTGTCATGGATCAATGTATTTGTACCATCATCTTCAACTATTTTTTCTGGTGCATGATCATCTTCTTCCATAGGGTCATTAACTTCATCTTCGATATTCATAGCTCCATGTTCCTCCGCTTGCAAAACCACATTCTCTGGGCCGTGATAATCCATATCATGTGCCCTAGGGCTCCCCACCTTTATAATAATGATACACACTGTATACATCGAAAATTGGTCTAGGCCTGCGAGTACCACTTTCGACATAATTTTCTAATGACCATGGTCATGATTAAATAATGTTAATTATTTAATTACTTTCTAAACACATCTTTCCTCTATTAATTAAATAACCTTTTAATTAGTTAATTAATTCATTATGACCCTTATTCAACTTTGATTAATTAAATAAATCATATTTATTTAATTATGTCGCTAACTAATTACTTCTCTTTTTTAATTAAATAATTTATTATTTAATTAACCCCTTTGTTATATTTCAACTATAATTAAATATTCATTATTTAATTATTCAATTAATCTTTTCAACAGTCAATTAAATAAATTATCATTATTTATTTAATTAAATCTTTCAATTTCAAATGTTGAATTAAATTAACATTTAATTCATAACTAATTGTTTCTATCACATTCTTCTATAGCCTAGTTATCTAATCATTCACTCACCATGTGACTCGAGATCTATTTAAATCCACCAGTTATCTCTAGATTCGATATTTGATCATCTCTATGAAAGGACTTTCTATCACAACCAGTCAGTTAACTAGTTCTAACTCATATGCATGAACATATTTATTAATTAAATATCTTTATTTATTTAATTAATTCATGTGTGCATTCGAACAAATTATTCTTCGAGTTCTAACTTTATCATTTTTCATTCAAAGTCTAATTCTTCTATTTTCGAAGACTTTCAACTGAAGATTAAATCATTTATTTAATCTTGAACTCTTGTTCTTTCAATTTTCGAACAGTCTTAACACCAAATTAAATTATTATTCTAATTTAATCTTTATCCTGCAGAATTTCCTAACTCATGTTCTAACTGACACAAAACTCACATCGCATGGCATTCATCAATCTCGATCGTTGATCTCTCTTTTGAATCTGAGTCGATTGTTCAAAACTTTCTATAAATTGACTTGTCATTGTCATTATTCCTCCTCCCGAAATCTATATACTTTTAGAAGAACTTATAATCTTCAATATTTTTCTTAGACAATACATCCAAGCTATGCTTGCATACATACATAAAATCTGAGGGCAAGAATAACCAATTTAACAAAATGGAGAAGGACAATCAAGATAATTCAAAGAGGTGGACTGATATTCGCTGAGATTGTTTCATTATCATTTTTATTGTTTTAGTTCATTTAATTCGTTCTTAGTTGTTTGATTTAGATTTATGCTTGTTAGATTAGATTTAACCATCTTTTTGTGTCGCAATCCATTTTATCTACATTACATTTGGTGAGCCCGACGTGAAGCACACTTCAAACTTCACGACTCCTTTCTGCTTTTCCATTTTTTTCTTTGTAGGTATCGTACGCAAAACCGCATTTGACTGACAAAACAATGCATCTGAGTTCACAAACCGCATATGACAAATCACGTAATGCATCTGGCAACACGAGCTGCATCTAATACATTCCACAACGCGTCTGACTGTCAACATCGTGATGCACCTGTTAGTTGAAACGATGCATCTGTCTGGTAAAAAAAATCATTTTTTTTATTAACTTCCATATTTTCATGTTTTTTATTTTTCTTTTTTCATATTATTTTTGTTTTCGCTAATATTTTGTTTGCAGTTGTGTTTAGGAGGATAACATTTTTTTTGTAGGATGAAGCGTAGAAGACTTTGAAAAAAACCAAAACATTTTCTTTTCTGTAGGATGAAAGCCGAAGACACAAATGAACTACTAATCAGTTGCATGCAGGACCTATTTGCGCAAACATTTCATTTTTATTTCATTTTAAGCTTTTACGTGTTTGGTAGTTAGAAAATTGTCATTTGGCTTAAAATTTACCAGTGTTTGCTTTGTTTGGTGCGAAAGCACATTTTGTAAACCCTTTACAATTCGATATATCGAAGTATCCTCTCCCCTTGCGCATTCGTGCGATCCTGAGTGTAAGAGAAACGGTTACTAACTCTAGAACTTGGGCCTATCTTGGTGGGAAAAAGTACTAACCCCAAGACGACTTAGACCGGTAGCATGCTAGACGCCAAGCGACTTCCAGCCGATATATAAAAGTAGATTTTTGGGGGAAACCCTAGAAATCATGCTCACTATTTCGATGAGAAGGGCATAAATGGTCTCTCACCATACTAGATGGTGCCCCATGAACAGAATGCCTTTACTAAAAACCTTGTTGTAGTTTTTTCCAAAATCCTATCTATTTGCTAGTGCAGCAGGTCGGACTTGTGAAGCCGTCTTACATTCTTATGGTTCATGTGTTGAGATGAGATGTATGCCATGGGAGTTTCATGGGTACAGTAGCTTGGCTGCCCCATATAAGTGAGTGTCATGGAGGGGAACCAATGGGGTGAAGCTACTAGTCATCTGCCTTGAATATGCGTAGATGGATTTATCCAAGTAAGAACTCAGTAAATATTGTCCAACATAGCCTAGGTTGTAATTGTCTTCTGGTTTTAACAGATTCAACACATCAAACTGAAAACACTTTGTATTATGTGATTGTTTTTCTGTTGTATTCGTCAAAAACTTGATCATCAAACTGAGTCAGTTGTAACATTGTCATCAGGAAACCACAACTGTCATATTTTGAACCGCATGTGTTGTAGAGAGTTGCAATTGTCCAACTAAACACCGCATGTGTCTGTCAACAAATTTTAGTTTCACAAAGTCTAGTTTATGATCCGCAATTGTCATATTTCGAGCCACATGTGTAGTTGTGAGCCGCAACTGTCAAACAAAAAACCACAAGTGTCTATCAACAAGTTTAGTTTCACAGAGTTCCTATTTCCAAGTCACATCTGATTTGTGAGTCGCATCTTCTATAAAGTAAACCGCATCTGTCAGAAAGTCACAATTGCCTATCAACATTCAAAACCTAGTTTGGTCAGTTCACCGCATCTGAAACCTAAAACGCATCTGTAAAAAATAGAAATGCATCTAAAAAGTGAACCGCAATTGATTGTCAACAGAAATTTTTGAAAAACTGCAAACTCAGTCTGAAAACAAAACTGTCTTTTTCGCTTCACTTTTGTTTCTTATGATCAACCTTGGACAGAAACTGGAAAAATTGCTCAAAACCCTTGCATTATTAGGTGTCATTTGCGTCTGTCATAGTCATCCTAAGTTACAAACATTTAGACACCCCATAGGAAGTTTCATATCATAAAATAGAATAAATTCCCGCGTCATTGGATATGTTCATACTCTGATTTTTCATTATCATTGAACCTATTCACTATTATCCTATTAGTGAATCTTTCCAGCTCAATAGTCTAGTTTGGGAAATTCACCTTGTCAGTTGTCTTTATCCTACAATAAGGTTCCTTGGTAAAGTTAGATCATTTCTTGGATTTATTCCATAGGTGGTAGGTTATCCCCATCTTAGAATCATTTACCATCATAATCTACTCAAAAAATTTGCATACTGTCCATCCTAGTATACGTCATTTTAGGAATCCTTGAATTTTAGTGACATCCTTTATATTCGAAAAATCCCAAAAACATAGAAATAGGACATATTAGTTTTTAGACATAGTTTGCATTACCTCATTTTGAACAACTTTTCATGGTTGAAACAAGGTCTAAAAAGAAACATAGAGCAATGTTGGACCCTAATGAATTTGTCAATCCTTTCGGAAACCAACCATCAGGGAAAGAGAGACCACACAAAACTTTGCTTGAAAAAAACATCACTAGAGACATACATGGACAAATTTATGTTGAAGACATAGACGCCGCCATACAAGATCCTGAGTTTTCATCCTTTATGGATGAGTGTTTGGAAAATGATCCCCAACGATATCTAGAAAAGTTGCTAGTAGAAGGTGCCACACTACCACTAGGATTTGATGTTCACACTTTGAAAACATCGTCTACTCAACTAACGCAAACCATGACGTCAAGTGTCTTTGTTCCTCAAATTACCATAGAAATAGCAACTGGAATACCTACTCAAACATCATCAATTGTAAGCACAACCCCTTTCAACATAACACAAGGTTTACAATTTACTACGGGAGCAACTTTATCAAACCCCTTTGGCACAAACACTACTAGTAAGAGATCCAAAGTAGGCATGAATATTCCTATACCAAATCAGAACATTCAAATAGGAAAAATTCTTATACCAAATCAGAACATTCGGACTAGAAATATTCCTATACAAGATCAAAACATTCAAACAGGATATATACCCTCACCAAATCACAATCCATCATAGAACAAAGCATTTCAGAACATCTACATTGATCCTAACAATGCAAACAACATGTCCTTGACACAAGTAGATGCTCTCCAAAATCAAATGCAAATGCTTCAACAACAGATGGACAACATGTCCATGTTAGGTAAATGAACTATCTCAGCGCAATATTTATGTCCATGTCCTTTTGACAAAGCGTTATACATGACACCCTTCCCACACGGATACATTATACCGAATTTTCCTAAGTATAATGGGAGGAGGAATCCTTTAGAACACATTAGAGAATTCTCTACAACATGCATGGACATATCATATGACCCCACATACTTGATGAGACTATTTCCGCGAACCCTTTTCAGGATAGCACTAGAATGGCTCTCTAAACTACCATATGGCATACGATCATGGGGTGAATTAGCTGAGAAGTTTTTCAAACACTTTTCCTTTAACATAGACAATGAAATAACTATAGCTACCTTGTGTCACACCATGCAAGAAGAAGGCGAAAATTTCACCACTTTCTTCCAAAGATGGAGAACTTTAGCTAGCAGATGTCCAGTTGAGATACCAGAAAAATAGAAAGTCATGATATTCCTTGAAAATATTAATCCAAAACTGAGAAGTGACTTAAGGGTACATTGTTGTACTTCATTCCTAAACTTGGTACAAAAGGGCATCATCCTTGAAAAAGGCCTTATTGACAAAGGATAAATTAAAGTACTAGGCAGAAACCCAGTTGTTCAACATCAAAACGCTCCCAATGATAGAAACAAGTTATGGTCTAGAAACAAAAATGTTACCAATGACAGTATTGTTGATGCTAAGACCATACATGTGAGACACATCATCACACTTAAAGGTGACAACCCCAATCAAGACATGATGAGTAATCCATATCAAACGGAAAATTTTGTTCAAAATTCACAACAACAATGACCACAAAGGAGATTTCCTAAACGTGAATTTACCCCTTTGGAGCGACCAATCGAGACAATTTTCAAAGAGCTGATTAAACATGATCTACTAAAACCATTAGAACTGAGGTAGTATGATCATGGATAGTTTAAACCCTCATGGTGGGATGATAACACCTATTGTGAATACCATCAAACAAAAGGACATAACTACAACAATGTTGACAACTGAAGAATATCATACAAGACTTTGTTGAAGATAGAACCATAGAGTTCAATGGGCAGAAACATACCAAGAACAGTGATCATAAGGTCTTCACAGACCCATTACATGACCACGCGAAAGGAAAGGCCTCCAATTTGGGAACTAAGAATAATGTATCAGCCACTTATACCAATACCAAGTATGACTATGGAAAAGGTACAATCATAAATCACCTCTGAGCTGCAAATGAAAATGTCCATACCATCACCATTAAGAAGCATCATGAATGTGTTGTAAATACACGCAGAACTAAAATAACTCTTCCAAGTCCTTCTTCTGAGCCACCTACACAGTCTTCCAAGTCTAAGTATAATCTGCTTGATCAACTAAGGAAGACCCCAACACAGATATCCATTTTGGAACTGTTGACTTTATCACCTAATCATCGAGCCATTCTCTACAAATCCTTATAGAGCATGACTGTCCCTACCAACTTAGATGTCAATCGTTCCAAAGAAATGGTAGGATACTTAACCAAATCCCATCATGCCACATTTTCTCAACAATATTATTCAACAGAAAAGACCAATCATAATGACCCATTACATCTTGAAGTCCTAGTCCATCAAACCAAAGTCAGACGAGTCTTGGTAGATGGAGGAGTAGGTTTGAACCTGTGTACCCTAAAATTGGTTAAGGCATTAGGATTCTTAAAAGCATGCGTAGACACCTCTAAGAGTATAGGCATCAAGGCTTACGATGATGAGGAAAGATCATCCAAAGGAGTTTTCACACTCCCTATCAAAATTGGCCTAACAGTTATGAACACCAGCTTCCAAGTCTTGGATCTCACCCTTGTGTATAACCTATTGTAAAGTAGACCTTGGATACATGAAATGAAATTTTTTCCTTCCATATATCACCAGTGTCTTAAATTCCCATATAATGGCACCGAGATCATGATTGATGGTGATCCCAATCCTTTTCAATATTGTACAAGCTAGAGGGAAATTCCACAATGACAGTTACCAGTTAATCAAGAAGCTTCATCATCCTCTTTATCCCTATATGTTGATCCATCACATCTCACCAAATCCATTTCATTAAATCCACCATCATCCACTCCTAAGGTCGAGATCCAAGACATGGGTTGTGGAGAATATCACATGAAGGCATCCTATTGTGTCAGTTAGCTGGTTCCACCTAAGGAATATGGTTTACCCATGGTAGATAGGAGACAATCAGTAGTCACATTTCATGTTCCCCCTACAATGACATTGACAAAATGGGGAGAGTTAATTGAATAAGTTGTGGACCAAGGTGATATTACCTCCTGGTTGTACCAGGAAGACAATGAATACCCCTCACCGTCTATTCAGATAGCTAAGGATCAATATGGAAAAGGCTTTAAGATGCAAAGAAAAGGCTATGACGGACATAGTGGGTTAGGACTACATCAAAATGGAAGGACCAAACCAATCATTATCCCACCATGACCGGAAGGCCTAGGGCTAGGGTTTCAACCGCTTAGAATTGGTTTTCCTAGTACTTCGTCACCATTTCAAGAGGAAGTGAGTGCTTATGAAGACATCGAGATATCTCACAAACCACTTGCCCCAGTTTACAATGAATCCCCTAACTCAAGTGACTATGAATGGGATTCCCTTTCCTCTACTAGCACCATGAACCTAGATAATCTATTTGGAGAACTAGATCAAATGATAAAAACCATACCAAAGCCATCTAGCCCCCGTAATAAAAAGCCCTTGTCCAAAGAAGAATGGCTTAAGCACTATTATTGAGAAACCCTTGATCATGCATCTTAGGCACCTGACTAACCATCTTCTAACGACGTAGTAATTATAATAGTCCCAAATCAGAGTCTACCTACCCATAGGAAAAATAACAAGGAGTTAGTCCAAAAATTTTATGACCACATCAACCACTCTATATTCACATTGTTAGCTTCCACCTTTGATAACTCTGATGATGACATGCCTCTCATATATCCCCAACTTATCAACTGGGATTAATAAGGTACACCCATCTTAGACATATTCGAGAATGACGAAGTAATAACTGAGTTCATGGGACTTTGAGAAGGCATACCAAGAGGGGATCATAAAGCTAGTTTTACCATAGACTTGGATGAAAAAGCATATTTTGGGGAGTTTATTTACACCTCTAGTCACAAAAATGAAAATAAAAACAAAAACAATGAAAATGAGAAAAATAACGAGCCCCTAGGTGAAAACCGAAAGGCGCCTTTGGACGAAGAAATAGTAAAAATAAAGGACGTATCCGAGGGCGAAAAGCTCTCTGAGGCACCCAAGGATGGAGGTTTGAATATTGTCCCCGTTGCTCAAGACAAGTCACCGATGTTAGTGGAGGAGTCTGTTGAAGTCAACATAAACACAAAAGAAAACCCTCGGGTAATATACTTTGTAGCCTCTTTGACAGAGACAAAACAATAAGTTTCGAGACTTTTTCATAAAGAGACAGATAAAATTTGCATGGTCGTATGCTGACATGCCTACGCTATATCTAGACCTAGTATTGCACCATCTACTATTACAACCAAGTATTAAGCCCGTCAAATAGAAGTTAAGGAAAATGCATCCACAGATTGCTCTACTGGTCAAACTAGAACTTAAGAAACTATTAGATGTCAGATTCATAAGATCTATATACTATGCAGACTAGATTTTAAATCTTGTGCCAATGACTAAACCAACTGGGGGCATCCACATTTGTATAGACTTTAGAGACATCAACAAGGCATGTCCTAAGGATGAATTCCCCTTGCCGAACATTGACATGATAGTGGACCTTATAATAGGATACAAGATGCTATCCCTCATGGATGGTTTCTCTGGGTATAACAAATCAAAATCGCAGTAGAAGACCAACACAAGACAACTTTTACATGTCCATGGGGAACATACTACAGGAATCTTATGCCTTTTGGGCTTAAGAATGCATGAGCTACTTATCAACGTGCAATGACGACTATTTTCCATGACTTTGTACATACTCTCATGGAAGATTATGTCAATGATATTATAGCTAAATTAGTAACAAGGGCAGATCATTTGAAAGTTCTAGACAAGATATTCCAGAGGCTAGAAAATTACAACATCAGACTAAATCCAAAGAAATGTGTCTTTGGAGTGAAATCAAGGAAACTTCTAGGATATATCATTTCTAGAAGAGGCATTGAAGTAGATCCAGAGAAGGTAAAAACAATCATAGAAATTCCTCCCCCAATCATCATTGGTCAACTAAGAACACTATAGGGAAGATTATAGTCTATCAAGCACTTCATTGTACAACTAGCAGACAAAATAAACCCATTCCAACATTTTCTCAAGACAGGAGTACCATTTGTATGCACGCCTAAATGTCAGGAATCTTTCCAACAGATCAAGGATTATTTGCTCACTCCACCTATCTTAATGCCACCTATAGATGGGAAACCATTGATACTATACATTTCAGCAACTCAGTCAGCATTAGGAGCCCTTCTCGCACAAAATGATGATCAGGGTCATGAAAGGGCAGTGTACTACAATAGTCGTACCTTGGTGGGATATGAATTAAACTACAGTAACATAGAATGTGCCTGTCTTGCGGTAGTCTTTTCTACTCAAAAACTTTGGCACTATATGCTAAACTGCCAAACCATGTTGGTCACAAAGATTGATCCCCTCAAATATCTCCTAAGTAAAGTAGCATTAACAGGTTGATTGGCTAAATGGGTGATGATACTTAGTGAATATGACATCCAATATGTGGAGAGGAAAGCTATAAAAGGATAAGTAATTGCAGATCAGTTAGTGGATGCACCCATGAAGGAAGACCATCCTTTAGTGGCAGATTTTCCTAATGATTTTATCTTCAAAGTTGACACTAGAACCAAATGGAAATTATACTTTGATGGGTCACATACTAATCGTGGTTCAGGAGAAGGCATACTATTTGTTACACCTCAAGGCGATACTATTCCCAAATCATTCAAAATTGCTTTCCCTTGCACCAACAACATAATAGAGTATGAAGCCTTAGTGATAGGACTAAGAATGGCAGCCCAATGGAAAATCAAGAGTCTACATGTTTATGGGGATTCTCAGCTAGTAGTCCGACAAGTAAATGATGATTATGAAACTAAAGATGAGAAACTTGCCCCTACAAACGCATGGCCGATAGTTTCAAGCAGTACTTTGATGACATTACCTTTCAAAAAATACCACATATTCAGAACAGAGCAGCAGATGCTATGACAACCATGGGTTCCTTATTGGATATTTCGAGCAACGTGCCTAAGTTTGAGTTTTTGGTTGAACAGCTATTGGTCCCTACCTATGATGTCCCCGATTCTATGATGGTGTGTACAATTGTTGGTCCTACTTCCCCTTGGTTCAAAGACGTATTTGACTATCTAAATGACCAAACCTTACTGTTAGACCTGTCAAACAACCAACGTAGAACCTTTATCCGTAAGTCAGCTAAATACACCATCATCAGAGATACCCTATATAGACGTACCTTAGATTACACCCTAATGAGATGTCTTGATGCTGAAGAATTACAAGCAACCTTACGAGTGGTACATGAGGGTATATGTGGATCCCATTCTAGCAGTCCTACTTTAGCCCATAAGATTATGAGATTAGGTTATTATTGGCCTACAATGGAAAAGGACTCATATATCTTTGTTAAGAAATGTCGACAGTGTCAGATACATGGAGATTTGATACGAGCACTAGCACAAGAGCTTCGTCTAATTACTTCACCATGGCCCTTTGCCCAATGGGGACTTGACCTCGTAGGTAAGATACACCCTCCATCATCCAATGGCCATAAGTTCATTATAACCGCCACCAAATACTTCACCAAATGGATTGAAGCTATTCCCATGACCTACATAACCGACACACAGATATCCAAGTTTATCCTAAACTATATCATTTTTCAGTATGGTGTACCCCAATCCATTATCACGGACAATGGCCGTCCATTCAAAAACCAAGAAGTCTGCCATCTATGTGAAGAATTCCATATCAAACATCATTTTTCTACTCCATATTACCCACAAGGTAACGACCAAGCCGAGGCATCTAATAAAACCATTGTCAAAATCCTAAAAAAGACTGTCAATGACACTGGTTGTGACTGGCATCTACAGCTTAATCTTGCCTTATGGGCTTACCGCACAAGCATTTGTACTCCCACTGGCGCCACTCCATACTCCCTAGTATTCGAATCTGAAGCTATCTTACCTATTGAGGTTGAAATTCCTTCCCTGAGGGTATCCTTTAAAGGTCATATTGATGATGAAGAATACCATGTATCCAGATTACAAGAGTTATAATTACTAGATGAACAAAGACAAAAAACACTAGACCATTTGCAAGCATATCAAAATCGTCTTCATCGTAGCTATAATAGGAAAGTTCTAAATCGACACTTTGACATTGGTAACTTGGTTTTAATGCACAACCCCAAGAATCAAGTTGAACAAGAAAAGCCAGGTAAGTTTGAACTTAATTGGTTAGGGCCCTATGTTGTCACAAAATATTTTGGATCAAGAGCGTACCATCTCTCTACCCCTAAAGGAGAACCACTTATGTCACCAATCAATAGCCTTCATCTGAAGAGGTTCTATGCGTAGCTTCTGAGAGTCTTTGGCTTAATCAAAAGAAAATATACAAAAAAAAAATGGAAAAAATAAAAAAATGGTTACCTTGATGAAAATCTGGCAAACAGGCATTTTTGTAACACCAAAAAAATTGGAAAATCAACAAAATAGTAAAGAGAAATAATTCGTCCAATAGTGAAAACCACTTCAGTGGTGCTATGGATAAGTACCATGGTGAAAACATGGCAAATAGGCACCATGTATAGTCAACTTCGCTCCTTTGTCTACCATCATTCCAATTAGACTTTTCACTTTCACTCATAATAAATGGTTGTCTTATCCATTGTTTGGAACGATTGACATCAAGTCCACTATGTCACATTCCCCACTCCATCCTCTATGTCTTATTCCCGACTGGGAGAAAATCCTTGTTCTATGTCATGAGGACCTTGTACATAGCATTACACCATCAAAAAATTAATTGCAAAAATCCAAAAGCATTAGAAAAGCTTCAAAAGGACAAACAAAATTCAAAACATGTCAAAAAATCCCAAAAATAGAGTCAGAGTCAGTCATGTTAAGTCATTCATAGACATAGTTGAACTACGTTGCCTCTATGACTGGACGTAGGCAAGGCCATCTGTCGATGTGCCCCCGAGGTATTAGGTCTATCTGTCTAGGTTTCTCACATCTCACACACATTAAAATCATGACTCTTTGTACATTCAAAGTCATTGGTCGTGTCGAACTACGAGGTCTTTGTGTGTACAACGTAGGCAAGGCTATTAATCGATGAGCCCCCGACACCGCAATAGGTCAGTCCAATAGGTTTTATCACATATGTTGCATATCATCAACTTAAGTATACATTTTCGGACAGTTATGTCAGTTAAAGTTTGGTCGAACTACGAGGTCTCTGCGTATACAACGTAGGCAAGGCTAATCAATCGATGAGCCCCCGAGGCCGCATTAGGTCAGTCCTTTAGGGTATATCATCTCAAGTCATACATTGTTAACACACAAACACACTCATAACAGTTAAGGCATCAAAACAAGTCATGCATCAACAAGGTAAGCATCTCAAAACTATCATCAAGTAAAAATCAAACACATTGTCAGAGTGATCAATTTATGTCTTAGCAAGATATGTCTTTCTTGTCAATGGACATCATCAAGTTGTCATAGCCTCATGTAGCTTGTCACATCAACGTCATCAAGCTCCAATGTCTTATATGGCACATGTCTTTCTGAAACCAGGCTTTGTCATGCCTTACATAGATAGTCACCAAGTCGAAATCAGACTCAACGTCTTATACGGTATGTGTCATCCCTCGCATCGAGCTATGCAAACATCAAACAATCCCACAAGATCAAGTTTTGGAAAATACTTTTATTGGATTTTGACTTTATATCTTACTTTGTCTTATCTTTTTATCTATTTGTGCATAAGTCCGGTTACTAGCTTTCTCAACGATGTCCCTCGACGGATTTAGAGAAGCAAGGATGTCTCAAGACTCTTTTTCTTTGATTGTTGTCTGGCAACTATCTTTTAAACTTTGGATTTTGATTCATGTTACTAGTTTCCTCAAGGATTTCCTATGAAGGATTTAGAGGATCAATGACGTCTCATGACCCGTTTTTATTTGTTTGTTGTCTGTGGTTTGTCTAGACAAAAAGATTGGGTAAATCTTGCCCTTAGTGTGAGTTAAGACACTCCTTGTCTATGACTATCTGTTTTTCACAGGTGGATGACTTTGTACACTATGGTCTATCTCATATCATGGTGTGTACTATCCATTTGTGTCATGTCCCGCCCAATGATGATAAAATGCGAAGCTTAGTATATATATGGAAAAATATCGAAGATCATATGTCTTTCAAATAACCATTCTTTTTTAATACTAACTTTTTGAATTATCTGAGCTAACATTTCTTCTTTTCAACATATTCATTATCCTTATCTATTTCCCCCTAGTCTCTTGTCCTTCATATTCTAGTCCTCTCATTGATTTCGAGAGCACACTCATGTTCTTTGCACCCGCCTATCCTCTCGAGGGGGCATACCAATACCTCCTCGTCATCCTTCCTCACCCTACTTTCACTGGGGCATATCTTTATTTTTTTTCAAATTCTTTGACACAACGTCGAAATGGCATTGTATCAAAGAGGGGCAAACTGTAGACACCGAAAATTGGTATAAGCCTGCGAGTACCACTTTCGACATAATTTTGAAATGGCCATGGTCATGATTAAATAATGTTAATTATTTAATTACTTTCTAAACACATATTTCCTCTATTAATTAAATAACTTTTTAATTATTTAATTAATTCATTATGACCCTTATTCAACTTTGATTAATTAGATAAATCATATTTATTTAATTATGTCACTAACTAATTAATTCTCTTTCTTAATTAAATAATTTATTATTTAATTAACCCCTTTGTTATATTTCAACTATAATTAAATATTCATTATTTAATTATTCAATTAATTTTTTCAACAGTTAATTAAATAAATTATCATTATTTATTTAATTAAATCTTTCAATTTTGAATGTTGAATTAAATTAAGATTTAATTCATAATTAATTGTTTCTATCACATTATTCTATGGCCCATTTATCTAATTATTCACTCACCATCTGACTTGAGATCTATTTAAATCTGTCAATTATCTCTGGATTCAATATTTGATCATCTTTGCGAAAGGACTCTCTATCACAACTAGTCAGTTAACTAGTTCTAACTCATATGCATGAACATATTTATTAATTAAATATCTTTATTTATTTAATTAATTCAGGTGTGCATACGAACAGATTATTCTTTGAGTTCTAACTATCATTTTTCATTCAAAGTCTAATTCTTCTATTTTCAAAGACTTTCAACTGAAGATTGAATCATTTATTTAATCTTGAACTCTTGTTCTTTCTATTTTTGAACAGTCTTAACACCAAATTAAATTATTATTCTAATTTAATCTTTATCCTGCAGAATTTCCTAACTCATGTTCTAATTGACACAAAACCCACATCGCATGGCATTCATCAATCTCGATCGTTGATCTCTCTTTCAAATCTGAGCTGATCATTCGAAAACCAAATTTCTATAAGTTGACTTGTCATTGTCATTATTCCTCCTCCCGAAATCCATATACTTTTAGAAGAACTTATAATCTTTGATATTTTGCTTAGACAATAAATCCAGGTTATGCTTGCATACATACATAAAATCTGAGGGCAAGAATACTGATACAACAAAATGGAGAAGGAAAATCAAGATAATTCGAAGAGGTGGACTGATATTCGGTGAGATTGTTTCATTACCATTTTTATTGTTTTAGTTCATTTAATTCGTTCTTAGTTGTTTGATTTAGATTTATGCTTGTTAAAGATAAGATTTAACCATCTTTCTGTGCAGCAATCCATTTCATCTACGTTACAGACACAAATAAACCATGATCATGATCAATTTATTATATATATATATATATATAATGTTAAAATTATATAAACATTTACAAATTCAATCAATATAAATGCATATAATGAACAACTTACCAATGGATGATAATCATGCCCCCCTTCAACGTGACCATGTTGCCTACAATGTTTCTCAGCTGCTGTGATTAAAAGTCTTCTCGTCTTTAAGCCCTTGCAATTATTACAAGGACAATAACATTTCCCATCACCCTTTCTTTTCAATCTAGCCCACAATCTATCAAGTGACTCTTCATTTTGTTTTGGACTAATATTATCTGACATGATATTTTTTTACCAAGCTTGAATATTTAGATCTTCAAAAAATATCAAACTCACACTCCAATAATTTTTAATCATAGATGGGTAACAAAATCTCAGAATTTTGATATTTTACACCAAAAAAAATCGGCATGCAACCACCCTTGCAAAAGAGAAGATAGTCTAAAGTTAATGACCCCAAAAAACACTTTAAAATGCTAATTCCAGAAATTATTAAATTATGATTTTACTATGATTTCTAACTGTTAGACTCCTAAAATTAGAATATTGAACTTGCACAACAAAATCTGGAAATGAAATTATAAAAATGCACAAGTCTAAAAATGAAATCTGATGAGATGTTGCTTTAAAATATGATTTTCAAACCCGGAAGTACAAATCTGACTTCACAAATTAATTCTGGAAATAAAATAGTATGGCATAATAAAGAGTTTCATTTGAAGTGGACCACCCTATTATATGCCTTGACAAAGTTATAAGATCTATGAATTTTATCTACAATATAGCCTGCATAGTCATCAGTCTTATTCACATCCCTACTTTGGATATCAATAGGCAACACCATTAGATTCATTGGCATCTAAGGTCTAAAATATATTTCTAAAACTTGGCAAAGGGAAAAATACATCTTTATGAAGTAGTCTTCAAAAATATCATAGTTAAATGGCTCTAACTATCCACTATCAAACAATCCCAATTCTTTGTTCAACCCTCTAGGCCTGAATCTTGACAACCATTTCACTCTATAGCTATCCCTATGCCTTTGATATTATCTAGTTATAACTCCCAAATCTATTGAAAATTGATCATTAGGGTTAAAACTAAAACCTTGCAAATATAATCTTTGTCCAAACCCGTCAAGAATTTTCCATCAGTTATAAACAATTCCCTTATAAAGAATTTGTGAAGTCAGATCTAAAATCTGGAAATGAAATTTTGAAAATGCACAAGTCTAAAAATTAAATATGATGAGATGTTGCTTTAAAATATGATTTTCAAACCTGGAAGTACAAATCTGACTTCACAAATGAATTCTAGAAAAAGACAATGACTACCCTCAACCTGGCGATATCTTCTTGAATTTTTTCTGATTTTTCCCAAGAAAATCGTCGAGCAAAACATTGTTGCAATAAATAGTTGAGCTCGGTTTTATTTATGTCGGCCACAATTTAACTTTCCAAGTCCATTGAAATTTTGACGGAAAATCTTCGTCGAAACTTTGACGAAAAAATAAGGTTCATCAAAATTTCGACAAACGTCAGGGATAAAATTAAAAAATAAATAAAAATTCACATTTAATATCACAAGAACCCGGCAATACATCTAATTATATGACTTTCATCGAAAATTTGCAATCAAATGAGTTAGAGTCTTCTCTTTGTGAATGTGCAGATTTTAGGTTTGAAGAGGATTGGAAGGAGCTTGAAGATAAATTATTCATTGTTGCATTTGAAGCCCTATAACATGTCAACTCATCAAAATTCACCTATAGAATTATCTAACAGTGTTCCAACTCTACAATCGAGAAACAAAATCTCAAATATGTCATCAAAGGACCACAAAAATAGAGCAGAAGTAGCATACAAGGACCCATTCACCCTAGGGTGACTCTTTCCTCATACAGTGAGTAGAACCAACTTTTTAGGATAGGTACACAGTCCTCTATACTCCCCAAATCTACCTACAACTTGTTGTTTTAGTCTATTAATTATCATATTATTGCATTTTACAGATTAGGTCATATAGTCTAATTAGGTTAAGCATAGAAAATAAATTCCAAATTATTCCAATACCCTAAAATATTTAGATCCAAGTCTGATTGAATCACCTTCACGGTTAAAATTCAATCTAAACACCTTGTGATACCTATCTTAATTAAACATAATAAAGTAACTAACAAAACACTCAAGTTTGAATCCTAGGCTTACACATTAGACCTAGGGATCCTATTTTTCTTTGTTTTAATTATAAGATTGATAATGATCACATTCTCATTATTTCATTATATGTGGATGATATGCTATTTTTTAAAATGATTAAACTATATGATTTAAGATCTAGGTGTAGCTAGGTACATTCATGGTATGGAGATTAGAATAAATAGAGTCAATATAAGTATTTTTAATCCAAAGTAAGTACATGAACTCGATGTTGGAAAGATTCAGCATGACATCTTGTAGACCATTGGTTATTCTTATTATGCAAGAGATGAAGATATCTATGGAGGATTTTCCAAAATATCCTACTGAGATGGAGAACATGATTAGAGTACCTAATGCAAGTGTTTTTAGAAGTTTTATGTATGTTATGGTCTATATAAGGCCATACATTACCCAAGTAGTGGGAGTCCTAAGTTTATTTATGGATAATCCTAGATAGGTACATTAGGTTGTGGTGAAGAGAGAATTCAAATACTTGTGGGGTACTTCTTGTTAGATTAATCGTGCATTAGCTAATAATTAATTAAGCTTTAGTTAATTATTAGTCTAATTTATTCTCATGCACTCAAACTAAACTTAGGAGTGATTTTCTATGTTAGCTAGTGAGCTATTATTAGATCATTCTATCTCATTGTATGAGATGTTGAAACTTGTCATGATCTAATACCTTTATCATTTAGGGTTGCTCATATAGCACTCAACCCTCATTGTATTATCATACCTTTGATGCCATTGATAGAACTCTCAACCTTTGAAGACTCTTGTTTTCCTTGAAGATTCTTGAGGTTCATTATGTAGCTTTTTCTTGGTGAGAAATATTGCATATTATTGTTTGCAACTCTCTTGCATGTAAGGTGTCTTTGTTCATTGTTTGATCCTATGACTTGTGTTTTTTCACAATTCTAGCATGGTATCAGAGCATTTTATAGCCTATTGAAGTTAGAGGTGTTGTTTTCAGTCTCAAGCTCATAAATTTTGACCTGTTTCTCTATTTTTTGTGATTCCTGTGTTGTTGGGACAATCTTTTAGAGCTCTTCACATCCATGCATGCACTTTTTCTAGATTTCTCTCTAGGTACATTTTATTCATTTTTTTTGTTTTCACATTTTGGTGAATTACTTGGATGTCTTAGCTCCTGGGAACTTTTTATTTGTGTGGGGATGACTCATTTTTCACTATTCTATATGTATTTCTATTTTTTTCCCTATTTGGGTATTGCAGAGATCTTTTGCATGTAATTTATCTTTTATAGATACACTGAGATAAAGTGTCATTTTGGTGTATATTTTTTGGGATTCTACACATCCTATTGTGCCTTTTGTACTCATACTATGATATAAAGTGCCATGGGGGGTTGATTTTTTCCTTTTATTTACCATCACACCTTTGTTAAGTGAGTGTCCCTTCCACGACAGTAGTGAATCCTCGTGATTCTTGTCTCATGTGTGTGTGCCTTAGTTTGTACATGTTTATTTGCGAGTATTTGTGTTTCTCCTACATACACTTCTTGGTTTCACATAGTTTCAATATACTTGTCTTGGCTCTCCTTGTCAGTATTATGTGGGGATTTCAGTGTGTGTTAATAAAGTCTTGTACCTAGTTAATTCCTTACTAGGGACTTAGGGAATTTCTTCACGTATTAATTTTACTTAAGATATATAAGCTTCCTTCTAGAAGTCTTAGTTGTCTTATCTAGATTTTACATTATCCTAGGTAGTTATGATTTAGTTGTCTCAGACACTTTTCATGATCTTGTCTAGCCCTATATCTTACCTCGCCCTTATAAGCAAGGAACCTCATGCATATTTTGCATCTTAATCATATTGTAATTCTTGTTTGGTGGAATAACATATTTCATTATCGCTTCTCTCTATTGCTTGTGCAGGTTATTTGGTGTTGTAAATTGAAGATATTGGTTACTCACTTCAACATGGTATCAGATCTTTGAATCTGGCAAGCCCCTTCCTTTTTCTTAGAGAGTTTCTACCATCAATTTTTCTATTATGATTTGAGTTTCTTTTGTGATGTTGTAAATTATCGTATGCTCTTATCTTGCATTTCAATACGATTTGGAGAAGCGGAAAGGATTTGCATAGGTCTGTTAATATTATATTACATGTATGCTTTTTTGTGAGATCTGGTGATTGCAACACTTTTGGCTATATTGATAGTATTTTTTCCTATCCCATTGCATCCAAGAGGCTCAAGAAATTCATATTTGGCTTTCATTTCACTCAATTTGGTTAGCATTTGCAACTTTGGCAAACAAGGGTTTGAAGCTTAGATCTGGAAAACAACTTTTTATAGGAGCATTTTTGATAAAAAAAAAAACCTTGTCATTGCGTCTGGGAGGCCGATTCCATGAATTTTGATATATAATTTGCTTATATTTGACAAAGTTTATTTTTGAGGCAATTGTTTTCTTGGAAGGGTTGTACGACCCCCCAACATAGGTACAAATTCACATAAATTAAAAAAAAAAATTGGTTTATCTTAAAAAACTTATTAAAAGTTTTTAAAAAAAATTTGGGCCCTGAAGGTACTCGTGTAGGGTGTGGTACCATTGGGCCCCACCCCATTCATGGTGTGATACCTAATGGTGGTAGCCCATTAAAGGTTGCACCCACTTTATAAAGGGGTGCGGAGGGGGAGGGTTAACCCCTTCCACATTTTAAAAAAATAATATTTTTTTTAATAATAGTTTTTTTAAAATAAATGTTTGCCTAGCACCAACAGTTTATCCAGTCGACCCCTAGTCACATGGGCAACTAGTGCTCAAGCTAGGGGTGCTTAATTTTTTTCCTTTTTTGGCAATTTTAGTAAGATCAGGAAAATCATCATAACTTTTGATCTAGGAATCAGATTTTGACAAACGAGATATCAACTAAAAGTTGGTTCTGAGCACTATCTAATGGTGTAAATATTTTTCTTATATTTTTTGTTGGTGCATCTTATATCTGTTGAAGTCAGATGTCCATTTTTGGTTCTCGATCTCATAAATTTTGTTTTTTTCCTCTATTTTTTCGTGATTCTTGCGGCATTGGAAAGGTCTTTTAGAGATCTTTAGAGTTACTCATGCATTTTTTCTAGTTTTGTCCCCTAGTAAATTAATTCAAATTTTTGTGTTTTAACACTCTAATTAATTACTTGGATATTTTGGCACCTAGAATCTTTTTTTCTACATGGGATGGCTTCATTTGGGTTGCTTTATATGTATTGTAAGCACTTATTATATGTAAACACACCGAGATAAAGTGCCATGCTATTGTACATGTATTTTGGGGATTTCGCACATAAGGTCGTGCCATATTTTGTACCCACACTATATTATAAAGTGTCATGGGGGAGGGGTTGTGTAGTGACTTTTTTATTTTCCATCACACCTTTGTTAAGTGAGTGTTCCTCCACAACAACAAGAAATCCATGTGATTCTTGCCTTATGTGTGTGTGCCTTGTTTTTGCACACCCTTTTTCAGTTGCAAGTACTTTCTTGTGCACTTTCAAATTTTGTTTCTTCTTCTTCATACATTGCATGGTGATACACAAATTTTAGTGGACCTGTCATGCTTCTCCCAAGTCAACATTATGGGGGGTATTATATTGTTCGTGCTAATTCTTCCTTTGTTTCACTTTGGAGTGATCTATGTATCTAGTATTTGTTCCTATGTACTAGGTGGATGTAATGGTTGGTTACCCATGCATTTCAGTGAGATGGAGAATTTACCATATGGACACTCTTGCATTCCTATTTTGAGGAGGAAACATTTTTATCCTCTATTGATCAATGTTCTTCAAACTATTGGCATATGTATTTTCAACTTGCATTGGTTGAGTAGTGTCAATGGGGTCACTCGTGTAGATCCATTTGCCATCATTATCTTCAATTGGCAAATTATTTTCCTTTTGTTTGCAATTTGATCATTGTTCGAGTAGTGTCATTGGGGGCACTCATGCATATTTTTGTCTTCTTGATACTGATCATCCTATTTTCAGATGAGGTTCTTTAGTTATAACACTATAGCAATCATTTTTCGACATTTGTTTGCATCTTCTTCGTGCTTCAGTGATATTCTTCATGTTCCTATTCTTCTTGGGACATTGTTTTTCAAGGCTACTTAGTCCATCTTTTTTTCTCTCTTTTGGAGAGTTTTCTCCTAGTGGTTTTTTCTCATTTTCTCTGTTTGTGAGAGATTATTTTTGTACATGGGTACCTCGTTAGGCCTTGTTGTCAAGACCCTTCTTTGCATCTTGCATTGGCTTGTTCCTCACTAAGTTGCACTTAAGGGGGGTGTTGGTGTGAATAAAGTCTTGTACCTAATTAATTCCTTACTAGAGACTTAGGGGACTTCTTCACATGTTACATTTACATAGGATATAAGATTTCTTCTAGAAGTATTAGTTATATTATCTAGATTTTACATTATCCTAGGTAGTTATGAGTTAGTTGTCTCATGTTATAGGATTAAGACACTTGTCATGATCTTTTCTAATCCTATCTCTCACCTTGCCTTTATAAGTAAGGAATCTCATGCATATTTTGCATCTTGATCATATTGTAATTCTTGTTTGGTGGAATAACATCTTTCATTGTTGCTTCTCTCTATTTCTTGTGGAGGTTATTTGGTGTTGCATATTGATGATCTTGGTTGCTCACTTCAAAAATTTCTACTATTGGTGGTAATGCTTCCTTGGTTTCATTTTTTGGAGTGTTCTATGTATCTAGGTCTTGTTCCTATGTTCTAGGAGGATGCAACATACATTAGAAACTAATTAACCATGTATTTTGGTGAGATGGAGTATTTACCATATGGACACTCTTGCATCCCTATTTCTAGAGTTTATTCATTTCAGAACTATATCAATCATCTTTTGAAAATTGTCTACAACTCCTTTGTGCTTCAGTGACGTTCTACATGTTCCTCTTTTTTAGGAATTTTTTTTGGTTGGAGGCTTCTTAGTTCTTCACATTGTTTTGGAGGATTTTTCAGTCCTTTATTTTTCTTTCTCTCTTTTGGAGAGGAGTTTTCCCAAGTTGTTTTCTCCTTTTCTCTAGTTGTGAGAGATTAGATTTTGTGTACATGGGTACCTCACTAGGCCTTGCTTCTCAGGACCCATCATGCATTCTCTTTTTAGGGTTTTTAGCTACTCCCCAATTTCATCTTAAGGGGGGTGTTAGAGTAATCAAGTATTAGCTAATAATTAATTAATATTTAATTAATTATTAGTCTAGTTTATTCTCATGCACTTAAGCTAAACTTAGAAGTGATTTTCTATGTTAACTAGAAAGTTATTATTAGATCATTTTATCTTATTGCATGAGATGTTGACACTTTTCATGATCTAATCCCTTTATTATTTAGGGTTGCTTGTATATAACACTCAACCCTCATTGTATTATCATACCTTTGATGCCTTTGATAAAACTCTCAAACTTTGAGGTCTCTTGTTTTCCTTGAAGATTCTTGAGGTTCATTCTATATATTTTTCTTGTTGAGGAATAGTGCATATTATTGTTTGTGGATCTCTTGCATGGAAGGTGTCTTTGTTCATTGTTTGATCTTGTGGCTCGTGTTTTTCATAATTCTAACACTTTTATAAGTAATCCCTATATTTTCATGGTTATCCTATTGGACCTTGGAACTTAGTTTGTTTATGTTGATTTAGATTGGGAAAGTGACATTGATGAGAGAAGATCTAGCAGTGGATATGTGTTCACAATGTTCGATGGTGCTATTAGTTGGATGAGTAGGTGACAAACTATAGTCATTTTATCCATAATAGAAGCAAAGTATATGATAGCTACTCATGCTTGTAAGGAAACCATTTGGATTAAGATATTATGTTATGATGTTAGGCTTGATGCAAGAATGATTACCATTTGTTGTGATAGTCAAAGTGTCATTTCATTAGTAAATAATCCTACTTTCCATGTTAAAACAAAGTACATCGATGTTCAATTCTAATTTTTTATGACATGGTAGAAGATGAGAAGGTGGAATTGAAGAAGGTTGACACTTTGATGAATATTGTAGATGCATTGGAAAAGCCTCTAAGAATGAGGAAGTAAAAATTGTGTTTCAATTCCATGTGCCTCACAACCCCTAATAGTTAATTGTTGTTTGATATTTGGTACTTGGTCCATTTTGCATTAGAGTACAAGTTTGAAGATTTTGTAGGTATAATTATGTTGTTGGAACCACTCTAGAAATAATTTTGTAGAATGGAAGACTCCTAAATGAGCTTAACTTTGTGGTTTTATTGTAACCTCTTTAATATTATTGATAATACAAATATTTATGCTTTCAAATTGTGAGGTTTTTCTCTTGAAAGGGTTTTCCCTATATATACTTTGCTGTGGTTATTACTATTTTGTACAGTCTATTTAATTTAAACATGAATGTGCATTTGAATTTATAATTGATAAGGGTTTATAGTTTTTTGTACTATATCCCCCACTTATATTCCAATGTAAGAATTCGTTTCTACTTACCAAGCTTCCTTTCAAAAGATAGGCCCAATAAACTACCAAAAGGTAGTACAAAGGAGCCAAACAATTTCTTGAAATACCATGGCAAGAATTATCACACCTCACTAAAAGGGAGCGTCCTCCAATTTTTTATGTAATCCGCCACACAAGAATATTTGACCACCATCATGAAATTTGACATATATAACTCCCAAGCACTCACCCATCAAGCACTAATTACACCACATACTGACTAATAATAGAAGACACTCTTCAATTCCACTATTTAATTCTCTCATTAATACCTCATTACACTAATATTTCCAAGTCCCTATGAAAAAATAAAATAATTACATATGTCCCCACCCTTGTACAAGTGTCCCATTTTCCCTACTCTATGAACTTTGGAGATACATAAATTATTTACTCGTGTAGTAACAAATATGTTACAATAGATCTTAGGATATGCAAGGTGAAGAAAACACGTAGTACTATCATTTTTTTACTTGATATTCACATTTTAAGATCATAAGGGTCACCAAAAACTTAAGTAACCACTTGGGATATAATTTCTATAGCCTAAACTAACTCCTTTATCCTTATGTGCTCAATAAAGAGAATTATGCACAAAATTCATAAATTGAACATCATCTTGACCACAACACTCTTATCATCCATCATGTCCAAGCATGAAAGCTAAACAAAATAATCCATCACACTCTAAATTTCACATACAAGCCATTATATCATGCTTTGACCCAAATATAAACATTGAAATATCCTTTAGGACAAGACTAAGTCCCTTTCTATGATTACAATCTCCCCTTTTCTCCATAATTTATATGACTCACCAACATATTTTTCAAGCTAATGTGATGTCCTAAAATTTCCTCCATGTCACATGTTACATTACACTTCATCTATTGCATCTTTGCATTTATATGAGCCATCACATTTTTCATCTACTCCCATGGCACAACATTCTCACCTAGCCCACCACATAAAACAAGTGAAATATTGCTTCCTCCATCCATGACATATGGCCTAAATCATCCCCCTTACCATATATTTCAAAACTAAGCATGAGGAATCAACAATTTAGCACATTTGATAACAATGAAATTGATACTTTCATAGACAACATATTAGATGCATGTTATGATTAATAATCAAAATTTTCCTTTCCTGTAACTAATAATTGTACTTTATGTATGTGAATAAATTATTTTGTGAGGAACCTATCATGATGTCTTATTTTCCATATCCTTTAGATGACAACATGCTTAGTTAGTTTATCATTCATCTGCAACTTTTCCATCAATTTTTATTATCACACTCCATGTGACCACTTCATATCCCATAGTTAAACCTTTGACACATCCTTCTCACAATACACTACCTCTCTTCTCTTTGCATCATATAATTCTTCCCTCAAGAGATCTTACCTCTAAATAAGGACTAAGAGAGAGGAAGGATGGACAAAGGGAGGGAGGGAGAGGTAGAGAGATAGAAATATAAATAAGGACTAAGAGAGAGGAAGGGATGGGGGGAGGGAGAGGTAGGGAGGGAGGGAGGGAGAGGTAGGTAGAGAGAGGTAGGCAGGGAGGGAGGGAGGGAGATGTAGGTAGAGAGATAAAGAGGGAGAGGGGAGATATAAGTAGAGAGGGAAGGAGGGAGAGGTAGAGAGGGGAGAGAGAGGGGAGAGAGAGGTGACATAAAGTAGAGAGGGAAGGAGATAGAATAGAGAAGAGAGAGCGAGAGAGAGGTAGGGTGGGACAAGGAGGGAGAGAGATTTTTTTTTCACACAAACGTGAGTGTTCTATAACACTCTCATATTTCTATGAAGAGAAAGAGAGGGAGTGTAAGGAAGGCCATTTTTCTTCATAAAAATGTGAGTGCACTATAATATACTCATGTTATTACTCGCTTTGGGAATTTCCAACACTTAGGGTTGGATTTGCCTTGGGCATCCAATTGAAAGGATTAGATTTGCATGTCAATAACCACCAACATGTTTTTTACAAGTTCTAAAAATGGCATGTTGAGCATGATCTCCATTAGGATTGCATGCCTTTCAATATCAAATTTTAAAAATAACATAGTAACATCAAGCTCCCTTGTAGCTTTCTAACCATGTAATGTTTTTTATGTTTCAAATATTTTAAGGTTTTGATATTTAATTTATTTTTCTAGTGTCTCCATTTTTTCAAAAACCTACGTAGGGTTTTTTGGTTTAATTTTTTACATGTTCATCAAAATTTGAAATAAATTACATTTTTACAAACTAGACTATATTCTTTGCACATTCAAAAATAACAATTTTATTAGTTTCCAAAAACATAGGGGGAGCACATGCAATTTTTTATTGCTCAAGATGTATCAACTTTAAAAATTAGTGAAAAATCATATATTCATTAAAATTAGCAAAAAAATCAAGCATAAACTACATGGTGTAGGCTATGTTTTCACCAAAGCAATTTTTGAAATACTAAAAAAGTTAACATTTTAGGGGGGCCACATTAGATGTTATATTTTTTTGATAAAACTAGGAGAAATTTGTGTGGCCCCCCTATTTGAACCCCTTAATCTCCACTATTTAAAAAAAATAGTAGTTTAGAAAGTAGATTCAAAGCACTACAACTCTTGTTTTTGGTGTGTCTTCAAATTTTGAGCAAATATCTTTAATTTTTCATCTAAGATCAGTTTTTTCTTGATTTAAAAAAAGGAAAAAAGGCCACTTAAGACCCCCTTTTGGTCCCCCATTTCCCTACACATACCCTCCATACACAAATAAAACTTTTTAGTGGCTACTAGCTTTGCTAGAGAGTAAACCACATTTACTCAAGTGTCAACTTTTTCAATCTAAACCTTCTTAGTCTCTACTATCTCCCAAATATTTAATGATGTTGTACATCTATAAATTTGGCAAAAGGTACATCAAGTTCTAAATAAATTACATTGATTATCATAATTAATTGTCATTGTTTACTCTCAAAACTAATGTCAACACTAAATATTTGTAACTAAACTACTTGACAGGCATGTGTTGTAGTCATAATATCTAATTCAATAGTGGGAAAAGTAGTTATGGATTTCCTCCTACTCATATAGTTTATCACTCCTCCAAATAGAGTGAAATATAGTCACTCATAGATCTTCTATGATTAAGATTTCTTGCACAATACAAATCTACAAAGCCCCTATATATGGGTAAGAGCAAGAAGATGAGTCCACGAAACGTGAAAGTTTTTGCCTTAGGCAAAGAAACGAAATCGACTTGCAAAAAATGGGATCCTGCCTTTTTAAAAACAGGATCCTACTTTTTAATAAACGGGATCCCGTTCAGGTTTGGGATCCCGAGCCTAAAATAAAAAAAATAGGATCTCGTTTTGAAAACTTTCCAAAAATGGAAACTTTCCATTACGGGATCTCATTTCGTAAAAGCATAAAAAAATTATTTTTTATGAAACAGGATCCCATTTTTTAAAATATGATTTTTTGGTCGAGTTTGTGCTTTGTTTTTTGGTTCGGGAAAAGGTTTGGGGATCTGAACCTAGGCCCTAGACCTAGTTTGACCTGCAGGTTGAAGGTCCTAGCAATGTCATAAGAAATTAGTGACTTTGGGCATACATTTGAAGATATTTTTTTGCAGAATTTTTTGACGAAATTAAAACCCATTATAGATGAGACAGTGTAGATTCCAAATATGTAATTTTTTTTACAACTGGATTATTTTTTCTATTTTTCAATTAAAATCTGATGAAATAGGTCCATATACTTGAATTGTCAGGGTTTTTTAGTATTTTAATAACTTTTATTAACATAATTTTTTGACAAACAGATTGCACAAGAATGTACTTCAGACAATTCTTTTCAATTTAAAATAAAAATAAAAAAATGATAAGTTTAGGTCATCTTATGCGTGACGTACACAACAATTTTTCAAAACACCAAATATGGTCAATAAAAAATTAACAAAAAAAAATCAATAAAAAATATCGAAAACGTGCTTCAGTGAGTTATAAAGCTTTTCCCAAAAGGATTTAGAAAAATACGATAATTTAAGTCAAAATATGGATGGCGTACACATGCATGGTATGGTAAAAAAAAGTCTTTTAAACAGTGGTTTTTAGAAACACCTATTGAAACTCAATTTGTTCCATCTGGGTATTGAAATAAATTACATATTTGGAAACTAGACTCTGAGTACTACACTTTATGATTAGTAACTTTTTTGAAGATTTCATCTGTAACTGCTTCAAATTTTAAGGTCAAATGTGTTGAATTCTAAACATTAGGGAAAACACTTCCACTTTTTGGCCAAAAAGTGGACTCAACTTCTTGTCTGGACCCATATTTAACAACTTGCCAACATTATTAGTCCCATGATAAATAATATAGTAATCAAAATTTCTTCTTAATTATACCAGGTAAAGACCCTTTTCATGAATATCTGGTGTTCCCTACTAGAATTTGACATGAATATACTAAGAACTCTCCCTACTTGGGCAATGTTTAGTCTTATATTGACCATGACATAAATTAGGCTTCCTACCGCACTAGGATATGGGAAGTTATACATGTGCTTCAAATCCTCTCGAGAATTAGGATATTATTCCAAAGATAACTTGATTCCTATAGGTAGAAGGATGCTTACAAGTTTTTTTTTATTAAGTCAAAACTCTACAATGTAGTATCAATGTATTACTTCTAGTTCAACCACAATATTTTACTAGCCATATCTCTATTAATTTACATACCTAGTATGTATCTTGTATCTCTTAAATCCTTCATTTATTATTTCTTCAAAAGTTGAGCTTTGAATTCATTAATTATTGCCTTATCATTTCTAATTATCAACCTATCACCAATAGATAAAATAATATATAAAATGTTACTATCAACATGTTATAAGACAAATTATCAACTTTACTCCTAAAAAAAGTCCAATTCTACAATACATAAATCAAAATTATGATACCACATACATAGTGATTGCTTGAATCTAGACAATAACCTTATTCATTTACAATCTATATTTTCCTTCCCCTTGTTAGAATCCAAGATCGCCTGCATGCAATAACCTGTTACATGCAAAAGACATTCAGAACAAAAAAGATCTGCAAACCTCAAAGTGTAAAATGCATTATCAGAATCTCAGTTATTACAAAGAGATCAATCCTTATGAAGGAGATCAAGAAACCTTAAAAGGGAAACCCTAAATGAAACCCTAGTGTGCACACTTAATAATTAATCAATTATTAATGTGCCTAAGTTTAGCTTAAGCAACTAGAGGAATAAGTGACTTAATTAATTAACCAGTATGATGTAATTAATTAAGCGTAATAAATTATTACTCTAACACCCCCCCTTAAGATGAACTTAGGAAGAAGCTAAAACACTAGAATAAGATGCATGCAAGCAAAGATGGGTCCCGGCAACTAGCCTGATCAGGTACCCAAGTACAAGGAAATCTCTATGAAATGGAGAAAAGGAGAAAACCCAGTGGGAAAAAACTCCTCTCCAAAAAGAGATGCAAAAAGAAAGTACAAATGAAATGTCTCAAGAGACTCTCTCAAGAACATATGCAGATATACAATCAGATACCCCCCCATGAGAGAGAGTGGAGACTCCAAAGCCCCCCCAGAATGAGAGAACCCCTGTGCCAATGATCAAACCGATGTGTCGCCTCGGAGGAAGAAACAGATCCAATGGTCGAAGAAGAGGAAATCCCCAGATGTGAGGTGAAAATGGAAGTCCTGGATGATGCGCACTGAAGAATGAAACAACAACATGAGTGTATGAATAACAAAATGGTGAATCAAACAACTCAAGATGATCCTGAAATGGAATCTCCAATGAAGAAGGGATAACAGGTGTGTTGAATCTCGCCTGCATGCAATAACCTGTTACATGCAAAAGACATTCAGAACAAAAAAGATCTGCAAACCTCAAAGTGTAAAATGCATTATCAGAATCTTAGTTATTACAAAGAGATCAATCCTTATGAAGGAGATCAAGAAACCCTAAAAGGGAAACCCTAAATGAAACCCTAGTGTGCACACTTAATAATTAATCAATTATTAATGTGCCTAAGTTTAGCTTAAGCAACTAGAGGAATAAGTGACTTAATTAATTAACCAGTATGATGTAATTAATTAAGCGTAATAAATTATTACTCTAACACCCCTTACCTCAAATTCTTTAGGTTGTTTGACATAAATTTTATCCTTTAAATCTCCATACAAGAATATAGTTTTAACATCTAGATGTTCTTATTCAAGACTAAAATTAGCAATAATGGACAATATAAATCTAATGAAATTTAACTAAGCAATAGTCCAGACAGAATCTCATCAAAATCTATTCCCTCAATCTCAAAGTGTCCTTTTTCCAACATTGTTGCTTACACCTTTTCAATGTACTATCTACCCTAAATTTATTTGTGTACATCTATTTGTAGTCAACATATGTGTTCATTTAGATAGATTAAATATATCCAAAGTCTCACATTTGTCTAAGGCCAACATATCCTCCCCCATGACCTTCTTCCAAGATTTGTTTTCCTTAGAAGTTAGCATTTCTATCATGGATCTGGTTTGTCATCAATACAAGAGAGAGTAAACAAATAATGAAAATCTAGTGGATTGTAATTTTTTAGTTCCTTACATTGTCTTTTGGATCTCCCCATAGGTGGTGGAGAAGTAGCCTCTTTAGATCTTAGTTATTCTCTAGACCTTACCTTTGATCTTTCTTCTAGGGTTTCTTTATTTTCATCCTCATTTTCATTTTATATTCATTTGTAGATGCATCTTCTTGCTCTTATTTATTCTTAAAATGCATCTTGTTTCTTTTTGATTCCTTTGGTTGTTCATCCTTGGAGAAAAAATAAGTTCTTGAAAACAACATCTATTAAATAGATAAATTTGAGGGTTAGAGGATTCTAAAGTTTATACCCTTTTATATATTCACCATTTCTTATAAAAATGTGTTTCTTGACTTCCTAATCTAACTTAAATCATTTTTACTTAAACCCATAAAAAAATATCTCACAACCAAATACCCTAAGATGCAAAACATTGGGATTTTACCTATCCACATTTCATATAGTGTTATATTCTTCTGGAAACAAAAGTAGAAGTGTTTCCAAATAAAAAACAATACTTATAACTTTAGCCCAAGAATTTTATGCTAATTATGCACTACTTAACATACTGCTAGCTCTACCATTAAGCTTGTATTCATTCTTTCAACTACCCCACTCTATTGTAGTGTATAAGGTGGAATTTTTTATTTTATAAGTGTAGCATTTTTACTAAAATTCTTCAAAATCCTTAGAATAACACTCTTCTCTATTATCTAGCCTCATTTTTTTTGTTTTCTTATCTTTCTTTCTTTTTTACAATTCCTGTAAATTTCTCATTTTTTCTAGAAAACCTCAAACTTGTGTTATAGAGAACAAACTCATTTTAGCCTAGAGTAATCATCAATAAAAGAGAGTAATTATATTTTCCAATAGAAGGAACATCCATAGGACCAAACACATTGTTGTTATTCATTTCTCAAATCATACCTACTCCAATACTTCCAAAAGAAAACTTCACCCAAATCTATTTACCAAACACATAATGTTTAAAAATTAAATTCAAATAGTCTTAATGATTAAGCACCATATCTTTATTCATCAAGGTTCTAAAATATTTTTTTAGCTATGTGACCCTCTATCTTGTCATGGCATATTTAATTCAATTTCATTTACAATAGTTAAATTACACAAATAAATTCTTTCAACTTAAAGAAAGTATCATGTCTAGTCTATTTATCCAACACCAAATTCTCTCTTTTCAATTTACAATCCTTTTCATCGAAAATAACATACACACCAAAATCATTATGAATCCATGATAAAACAAACAATGACAATGAAAAAATCTCTTACACTTAACAAAATCACAAAACATATTTTTCACTTTTCATTGATCTAAATTTAAATTTAATTTAATAATACTAAAGAAAAACAAATATCCACTTAAAATGGATATCATTTTCTTATGTATAATATGTCTTTAGCCTTTAATTTTTTCATTATCAAATGTTCAAGTGGTTCTTTCTATTAATATTAAAAGGCCCTAGTGTCGTTGGAGGGGCCCTTAGCAATTAATAATAAATACATGTTACTCTTCAACGCCGACGGTTTGAATTCCTCTCTATAGAAAGTCCTCATCGGTTTCAAAACCTTCTTTTTAACCAATACCTATACCTAAGTATCCCATGTTCGAAAATTCTATTTTGACCATACATCTAATTAACAAATATTTACAAACCGCCATCTTGACGTACATGAAAGGCAGGATTTGGTCAATGGGCTTCTTTTATAAGCAATTGATCATTCACAAATATAAACGTTGGTCTTCTAGGAACAAATATGTCTCATTTAAAAGCCATCTCAATAATTTTCCAACACTTTGAATCAGCTCTAAATTTTTTTTTAACAAAGGTATTCAAAGATGGCAATCAGTATTTGTTCAAATGGGCACTTAAACTTTATAGTAATGGAAATAATTGTTGATGTCAGTGAGCATTTTATGTGAACATTTCTCTTTCAAGTGTTATTATTGATAGTAGAGACACATTTTTATAGAAAAGTTATATATTATTAATAAAAAAAGGTAAAACATAAAAAGTCTAAAAAAGACACTTTCAAAATTAGGATCTTGAAAGAAGCAACTTAAACATGAATATAACTACAACAAAGTATTACAAAGAAGAATAGATCGGTGTACAGCAATTGAATGAAACCATACAAATGCAGATTGCAAATTACAATAAGATAAATATCACTTTCCTCCATGAGTATATAGCACATGGAATTTCAATCTACCTTTTCCTTATTACATGAAAGTGAGTTTATCTCTTTGAACATCGACATTTATTCTTTGAGCTAGTTTATTGTTGCTTGTATATCATTCCATGGATCATGGTATTGTCACTTCAAACCACTATTATCTCAATCTATAATGCACCACCCACACCTAAAGTTACCTCAATAATTAAATTGTCATGCCTGCCACTATTACTTTTTCTCAACATTTGTCATTCTCTTTAGATCAACTTGCACATCTCATTTTACAAAAGGCCCCTACTTCCCACAATGCTACATGTTTTATGAATCAAAACTATAATGTATGTATGTATGTATGTATGTATGTATGTATGTTACAATTCCATAAAAGATACATGGACCCAAAATACCTACTCCTAATCTATGTGAACATGTTATGAAAAATGCTAAATATTTACCTTCCAAAACAATCTAGAATGTAATTTTTTCCTCTCAATTTTGCCTCTTGATTAGATTGGGATTAACTTTGGGATTCCCAAATGTATCTTTTTAAGTACATTATGAAACAAGAGAACTTTAGATTTTATGCAACTTCAAAACTTGATGTTGATTATTTTTTAATCTAAATTCGATAAATTAAAAAGAGTAGAAAACTCTTAAAATTTAAAAAATATAATATATGTCTCATTATAATTTTAATAGTTAATTATTAATAATTGTATACCTATATTGTGTCTAAATTCCTAATAAATATACACATTGAAAAATGTCCATAACTTGCAAACCATTTATCATTTCTCAAATCTAAAAGATGTGTCACACTATAGATTTCATTAGCTATATACTTTTAAAATATATTTATATTTTATATTTTTGACCAAGTTAAGCTAGACAAAAAAAATATGTTTAACATTTTCAAAAAGTTTCACTAAAAAATCATAAATAATTATTTACTAACCAAAAAATAACAATTTTATTTTTTCTATTTTTTTTCAAAGTGCCTTGTTAAAATATTCATTTTTCACCAAATTAAATTAAAAAATTCAAAAGAAATAATAGCACCTAAACTACATCCAATTTCCTAAAAAAAATATTGTTATTTTTTTAGATTGTGTAGTTAATTTATTCAACCATTCACGTAAAGTTAATTTAATTTCTTTTTTAGCATTTTTATTTCCACTTAGAGAGTATTATTTAGCCCATCATGATTTCACACTCACCCTCAAAAACATAAATTAAAATATTATGCAATGCATTAGAAAGTGTTTCACTCTTCTATATCACTAAAATATAAGTTTACCTTTTTCTAGCCAATTATTTTGAGTGGGTTGTTACCATCTAGGAAAATTAATCCTCTATCAGAGTCCTTGTACTATAAGTACAAATCCCCTAAGTTAATTAGCCAAGAATCATCACAAAAAATGTTAATGGAAATAAGAGCATCACTAGTGAATTTATCATTGTTTGAGGATCTATTAGAGAAATCATCAAATCTATTTTTATTTCTATATTTACATTCCTCCTTCATGTGACTCATATTACCATAATTATAGTGTTTTACTTTAAACTTTGTAGAAGTTTTAGACCCACCCTTTGACTTGAATTTTTTGTTATCTCTTGACTTCTTACCCACTCTATCTTTGACCTCCCCCTACAAACAAGTCATGCTTATAATAATCATCTATGCACTTTCTTTTGATGTCATAAACTAGTAAAACTCCAATAATATCTAAGTAATTTTAGATGAAGAATAGTTTCCACTAATTGTTATAATCATTTTTTTCATGAACTAAGTAAAGAACAAAGTAAAATACTGCATTTAACATATTCTTTTAATTTTAATCCAATTAAAATTAGATGAATCAAGATTGAATTAATACAATGAAATCACCATTTACATATTCCCCTTCTTTGATTTTTAAGAATATAACATTCTTTTCAATAATAGTTTATTCACTAGAATCAGACATATATAAGGTTCCTATCTTTTTCTACAACAAATATGCAATATGTTCTAATGCATTCATTAAAATAGAATTTTAAATGCTAAACATATAAAACTTAAAAATATTTCTTATTTGATTGAACCCAATTCTCATCAAACATAGTAGAAGAATTTGTTGAAGAAGATACTTTAGTCCATTGATCTCTCTCCACCAAGAGTTCTTCAACCTTTAACTTCCATAATTTAAATTTTTGAACATTGAATCTTTTAATATTATATCTCATTTTTTTTTCCCATAATTCTATTGTACAAATCTTTGGATTCTCACAAAATTGACAAAAACTCAAGAACACTATATCAAGAAATAATGTCCCCTTTCTTCTAATAAGCCTTTGGTGTACTTTTCATAGGCATTTACTTATTTCTCTTCATCATAATTTAGATAATTTAGAGTATTAGACTTATATGATGTTATTCAATGTATTGTTTTGTATTATGAAGATCACTTGTGGATACCAATGTTCTAATTTCAAATTTTTAATATGTATATATGAGAATATAAGACTTTCATGTGTGTGTGTATATTGTTTGATGTTTCAACTTCACTATTTTCATTTAATGATGAGTGAGTAGATCTAATTCCTTCAAATTTTTCTTTGAATGATTTATTGCATCAAATCATACTTCTTGAATGCTTAATCTAATTAAACGATGCTTATTATTTAATTATGCAATTTTATCATTCACTTTAGCTATCATTACATATTGAAAAAATGTGTGAAACATTTGATTAAGTGTGGAAATATATAGATGTTTGACCAATGGTTAGCATGTGGAGAATGTTGATGTGGATATTACTATCCATCTCATCTTACTGGTCTTTGTGTTGTTGAAACCCATGAAAACCTTATTTGAATCAACTATGATTTTGGATCCTCATGTGTTAGACTTGTGAATGTGTCTTTTTGGGAGATTTTAATATTATCTATGTGATTGCTCAATATGTGCAAAAGAGTTAATAATCCATTTGAAATATTAATTATGATAATAATGTTAAAAAGGGAAAAGTGGTTATTAAGATAATTATTTAGAAATATTAATATTGTGTGAGATGTATTTCTAGTTTAATTGTTAGTAAAGGGAAACTAAAAGCATTTCTTAAGGAATATCTATTTTGAAATATTAATCTACTTGTTAAAAAGAGAATAGAAAAGGGTATAATAGGGAAAATGCTTACTTTTATTTTGATTATGTGTTGTGTAGAAAAATATAAATTAGAGAGCAAGCTTGTTTGAAAACCCTTCTTTTGAAAGAAAAATTAGATTTTTTCTTATTTGGATTGGATCGTTGGAAATTAAGGAATTATTGGAATATTTGTATTGAATTCTTGAGGTCAATTATACCTTGCTTCTAATTTATAAAGTGAATTTTAAATTTGAGTTTTATATTTTAAAACTATTTTTGAAAAATATATTTTCCTATCAAAACTCTGGTCAAATTTTTCAAAAAAAAAGAAAAGTGAATAGAATATTGTTGGGTTTAGGATTAGGCTAGGGGGTATTCTTGCAATTTTAAATTTTCTATATTTATTTTTTGAATAAAATATGTAAATATGCTCCTTAAACCCTATCAAAAATATTTCAAAAATTTATATGTTTGAAAAAGTGTGATTGTGGGTTAGATTTAGAGAAAACTGATATTTTTCTAGAATTTTGAAATTACAAATTTAAAAATTTGGATTTTGTTTGGGAAGGATGCTTCAAGATCCATCAATGGTTGTCCTTGGATAATTTGAAAAATTAATAATTTTACATTTTTTAATTTAAAAAAATGAAAAGTATTTATTATGTGGAGATATGTATTCTTCCATGAATTTTAATTTGTATGTGCCTTGGGATACATGTTTTCATGGAAAACCATATTGTACCTATTCTTAGACTCTTTAAAGAAAATTGACCCTTGAATTGTATAGGATGGGCAATGACCATAGAAGGCTTGGAGTGGCTAATTCCCAAACTCATGGGATGAGGTTTGGAGGAAAATTGTTGAAGAAGCCTTTCTTAAAGCATGTAGATAATATTATAAAACACCCAACTTGTAGGACAAGGTTGGAGGCAAAGGGTTGAAAAAGCCTTGCTTAAAATATGTAACTAAGACTGTCAAAACAACCAACTCATGGGATAAGTTTGAAGGCAAGGAAGATAAATAATCCTTTCTTAGATTTGTATTGTGTAATGAAATATTGAATCTAAGAAACTTAATTTGTGAAGTTAATAATGAAGTTTTGGGTAGGAAAATCATGTTGAAAAAGTGTCCTTACTACCCAAGGTTGATAGAGCACACTAAAAGTGTCCCTACTATCTCTTCTAGAAAATCATCCATGGGGTTTATCCTTACTTGAGACCTTGGGGTCTATTTCACTTTCTATCTTTGTTTTGGAGAACTAAAAGAAACCCTATGCTCCAATGCCTTAACTACTCTCCCTTTGTCCTTATTGATTGGATTGAGCACATCCAATCTTGTGTAAGTTTGATGTGCATTCCTCGACTCTCTTGTGTTCTTTGAGAAAAAATTGTGTGAATCTTGTGTGCTCATATTGTTCCCTTCTGAAGACTATTGTGTGTGTGACCTTAGCTATAGAAATAATGTATACATGATCTTCTATGTATCTCAAGGGTTTCCTAGAGATAAATAAGAATCTATTATGCTCAAGGATGGTAATATGGTTGGGAGGTGAGTATCATGCCCATTGGTCCATCATTAAAGAGCTCTCAAGAGTTGGAAAAATCTTGGCTCAAAATGTTGCACTATGCTTTATGATTTTTGGAGCACCGTGGAGGTGGCTCATCTTTATGTAATATTATTATTTGTTTCATGTATGTGTTGGAGTATGATCCTCCCATATTTGGGAATTATATTATAACTTGGCATTGCATTATGATCTCATTTGGTTGATATTGAATCCTTGTCTTGGGAGGAGATTCTCATGTTGGAATTACTATCTTAATTGCAAAAATGATTGAATTGACATGTTGGTGTCCTCTTTTATGTATTTTATAAACATGTTTATGAATGTTTACATGTAATTTGTATTTTATTATCACAATGGTTGGATGTTCTATCATTTTATTTGGTCTATTTTAATGTTGGTGTCAAACAAGCATGACATTTGTTTCCATTTTCTCATGTATTTTTGTGTATTCATTTCCCTAGTATTAAGAAGAAAGTGCCACTTTTCTCCTCATTCCTTTGGAGTTTACTTTGGAAGGCTCTCATGTGTCCAAGGTGGTCTCAACAATCCCTAAAGATTTTTCCCCAAAAATATTTCTAAATATTGTGTAAATCAAGGAATTTATGACTCAGTGAGTGAAGAAACTATCTCTTGCTAGTTACCTTAGAGATTTATTTCTCTCTTTACCCTAGTGAGAATTGGGCGTTGGATCAAAATCAAGACTCGAAACTCAAAAAGATTCAAATTCCATGAGGAAATCCATGCCCACCCTTATTTGAGTTTCATGTAGACAAGTTATTGGCATTGAAGTAGACTTAAAACTTCATATTATGTCCAACTCCAAGTTTATGTTCAAGTCTTACTTTGTGAAATTGTTTAGTAGACCATAGGAGTTAAGATGGACTAGGGACTTGGGACTTGGGAACATTTACCAAGTCCACATAGAGTCCCAATATCCACATGCTAAAAAGGTGGTTAGGAGTTTTAGCATGGTGGGTCGTACAAACTAGATCATAGTAGGGAATTGAAACCAAAGGTTCAAAGTCTTGATAATAGTTTGAAACCCACAAGCGAGTCAATGAAGGATTTCACATAGTATCATGGGTCATAGAGGGTGGAAGGAATCAAGGAATTAGAAATAATTCCCAAGTTCACATATGAACTCAAGGTATATGAAGGATTGTTTAGTGTTGTTGTGGGACCCAATGTGCAAGCAAGACCTCAAACTTGGAACATGTACCAAGTTTGAGTAGGGTCCTATGATCTATGAGCCATTGTGTCTAGTTAGTTTTTCATGGAAGATAGAAAAGATTGAATAGGAATTGGTACTTGGAACATGATCCAAGTCCACCCCAGACCTCAAAGTTTGACCTATATGTAATTTATTTTTGAAGCCCAACATAGTAGTTCTAACCCTTCTAGTTGTCATAACCTAGTGGAATTTGGAGAGTGGGTTAGTAGAGAGGTTCAAATGGTGTTTCAATGGTTTTGGTCTGAATATTATATCTCTTCCATGCCAGCCTTGGTGTTATTACCTAAGTTATAATTAAATCTTCTGCTTGTGTTCTCTTGTTGATTTGGTGTTCATGACAAGCATGTCATCATGGGTTGCATGTGAGACCTTATGCATGTTGGGTTATTTTGTGGTTATGTATTACCACTTTTTAATCACAAAAAAATGATTAGTGTTTTGTTCGCTAATGTTATAGTGTAAATTTTTGGGAATTATATATGATGTTTGGATGCCAAACCTTAGATGTGTGGCTTTGATAACAAATTTAGAAAATTCTAGCCAATAATTACAACAAAAATTTAAATTATGTGATCAAACTAGAGGTTAAGTTTATTGTATCAAATCAAATGTTTGAGTTTATTTAATTTAATTAAATCTAACTAACACCTATGATAGAGAAAACAAGGCAATCAATGCAAAAATTGCTCTAAGAAACTTAAGAATTATCCCTCCTTGGTGCTTGCATGAGATCTTGAATATGACTAAAATGTTGATAGGTTAGGATGTTGGTTCCTCTTTGAGATATCCTCAATTTGGTAGCATGTACTTGTATGATCATTAAACACTTCCACATATGGAAAATATCCTTGATAGGGAAGTTTTAATAGATTTTTGGGGATGACTATGAAAAATTGAGATTAGACCATAGATTGGATGCCTAGGATGAATTTGCATGTGAGGAAGGGATGAGATGGATGCAAGATGAAGGATGTGATGAAATAAATAATTAATGGCCACATTGGAGATATGAGAGGAAAGCAAGTGGAGGGTTGAGGTGAGTGAAAGTGGATGAAGGAGATTGATTCATGTGATGGATGATCAAGATTACCTTAACTTGAGTGAAATATCAAGATGGAAAAGGTTGAATTTTGGCCTCTTGCAATGAAGTGAATATGATTTTTTTTAAATGAGATGAAAAATGGGGAATGTGCATTAGTCTAATTAGTTAAATTAACATATATTTAATTAACTAGTGATGGAAAAAAGTTAATCTAATTAATTAAATAAATGTGATTTATTTAATTAAATAGTGAAGGGAGATTAATTTAAGTAATTAAATAAATATAATTTATTTAATTAACTACTAGGGGAAATATGAACTAATTAATTAAATAATTTATTTAATTAATTAATAAAAATGGTGTAGGACTAATGATGGTGATCAAATATATGGAGATACTAGGTTGAAGTTTATAAGCAAATTTTAAGTCTCTACAAATAGTATTAGCTTCATGTGTTATGTGGGTGAGGCAAGAGCCTACACAATGTATATTTGGGGAGGGATTTATAGTGAGGCTTGAAATATTCTAAAGTTGATCCAATTTTGATAAGTAGGGATATAGTCTTTTAAAAAATATTTGTATCTAGGGAGCCTACCAATCATTCTATCCTATGGGAAGACAATTTTCTTTGAAAATAGCTCAAATATTCTGTATGCAAAAAATATACTACCTTATGAATGGGATAGGGGGGTTTATATAGGAAAATGAGAGAGACTAATAGAGGAAAATCAAGCCAAAGAGGGAACACAAGCTTATCTTTAGAGAGGGAAATAAAGAAAGAAAGAAAATATAATTTCCTATTAAAAAGCTAATATTTGGGAAGGAAAATGAGAAAAATACGCAAATTTGAATGACTCATAATAATGCCAAAAGATGACAAGGTTGCACATGTTAGGGAATGAATTTCCCCTCTTACCGATATTTGTCACCCAGGTGACTCTACAACTTAACATGGGTCACCTAGGTCTTGAGGTCTCCCACTTGTGCCCATGTAGCTTAAGGTAGGCATTAGGAATTTTGAACAGTGAAAAGTTCTAATAGACAAAAAGGATGGAGAACAAGGGGTAAAAACACTTGAAGAAGGATATTAGAGAAATAGGAGGGTTTGCATCAAGGAAAAAAAGGATTTGAGGAGAAATGAGTATACCACATGGGTCATGAACTAGACTACCAAATCATCATCAAACATGTATATTGACCCATGCAATTTTGGGTGTTTATAGGGCCACATCACTATTTTCATTTACCCATGCTAGAGGAAAATTTCAATTCTTTCACATTTATCTCTAGCCTATGTGTTTACCATGTCTATCATACAAGATGTTTTATTTGATTGTCACATATTTATTTATGCAACTCATTACTTTACATGATTCATGTGCTTACATGCTTAGTTTACATTTATATTTTATTTATTATTCTTTCCTCTTGTCTAATTTCTTGAATCTAATGGATGCAACCAATTGAAGGGGGAATATTATATTGCTAATAAGTTCCTTTTATTAAGCTTGTAGATAGCTACAATCACCAATACAAATATTCATCACCATGCTTGGACAATATGATTATATGGCATGGTAACATTCAATATGTTAGGAATAGGATCACAAAGAAATATAAAAAAAATGAATGTAGAAGTAAAATATAAAAATAACATAAAACATAGAGAAACATATATATACGTGGTTCACCCATTATGGGATAGGTCCACAAAGAAACAACCAGATCTTCCTTTATTCTATCTAATAATATTAAGGGATACAACCTAAAACACATTCATTGTAACTTCATCTTCTCTCTATCATAATCTCCTTCACAATACAATATCATAATCAGTCGTAATACAATGCCCTCATAAAACCTAGGTTATCTTCTAGGGCAAGAAAAACCAACATAATCTCTACTATTAGATATGTGACATAATAATAAATGATCAAAATTTACAATGAATAATTATATATAAAATATGGCTATTAGGGGTGTTGCTCCCAAACCCTTGTTGGGATGCACTACCCACAAACCCCCCATTGAGGGGATGAGCCCTAGACCTTGTAGGAGAGGTACCCCCCTACACACGCCCACTCTATAAATATTAACCAATAATATCATGCTCCATAACCAACACAATATGCCTTGTCATCTTATACTTGCCATTAGGCATAATATTACCATTACCACTATTTATATAGGTAGATTTTTCTAACCCTATTCTCTCAGGTTCTCTCTATCTCTCTCATGATCTTTGATAATATACTTGGCCTATAATTATTATTACCTTTACTTGTGTGACAAAAGCTAATCATTGTGCATCTTTTCTTTATTTTCTAAGTTCCTATGGAGCACACATGTTGAAGGATGAACACAAATGATTAAATCTATTGGGTTCCATTACTTTACATAGACCTTGATATTGTTTTATGTTTGAATATTTACTTTACATGCATGTCTATTCAAGTGCTCATTTACTTTAAGGTACATGCTAACAATAGAATTCACATGCACCTAATAGAAAGGGGAAATTATATTGGTAAAATTTCCATACCTATGCCAATTCTTATTTAGTTTTGGGCCAATTTCAATAAAATGGTATAATTACATATCGATGAATGGTATATTCTTATTTCAACTTAAGCTCATTTACTCATTCATCAACCTTTTTTCATTTACACTCATTCCCATAAATTTGATCCTATCTCATCCCTATCCTCACTCATTTGTATGCACCTACCATTTATAATGTCCATACATGCACTTAAACCCATACATTCATTACCCAACTCAATATTATCACTTTTCTAAGAAAATGTCAATTTTTTGCCATGCAAGGTTGATCCCACACCATGTAGAATTGACCCAAAATTTAAAAATCCACATTTCAAATATTTGTTGACTCTTTCTTATTCCACTCTAGTTATTATGATCTATATTGATAAATGTTTATAGAATCAAGTTCTACGTCTTGGTATTTAAAAGAATTTAATGTGCATTCATTCACCATTTGTTATTCATTAAAAAAACTACACATTGCAAGAAGCATCATTCTAGGAGTCTTTAGATTTGAAGCACTAAAGAGAACTTAATCTTGCATCATCATTTTATAGCATTTTGCATGATTATAGAGTGTTTTATTTGATCATTGAACCACAATAATAAAATTATTCTAATCAGGGGATTGACCTAGGAGAACATAACTTTTATGATCCTATAATCACCCCAAGGTATTTTTAAATATCATTAATCTTTGAAACTCATCTTAGAGTAGGAAATTTGTCAAATTAGAAAGTAGAAGTGCACAATTGCTTAAATCAAGTTTTTGTACTTAGGAAATATCCACAACTACAATGATCATGAGCCATGAGATCAATCTACAATAGGTGATTGGTTTTTCTAATTTCAAGGTGAAGTACATACAAATTAGATTATTTTACAATCTCAATTTTTTTTTTTAACACAACATCAAACTTATTCATCTACATTGATCTTAAAGCTAAATATCATAATCCCTCACATTTAATTTCTTAAAATTATAATATATTTTATGACTTCCTAATATTTATTCAATTTAATCTAAGTCAATTATAAGGAATCTAAATTTACCCTTAGGAAAGAGCATGATCATGTCCAAATATATTTATATATTGAAGGTATTCCCTTTGTGAGAGGGAGTGATTTGACTTGACTTATCTATGACTGAGAATACATATTAATGATGCAATACAATTAAATTTATACTAGTTGTCAAAGTCTAAAAAACACATTAAATTGTCATTGGCCCATGTATTAGTGTGACTACAATAATCATGTTTCATGAGCAACTATCACCCATCAAAATATAATGATAAGAGAGGTTGCTGCTTAAAATTCCTCCATCCTTTATGAATTGGGATAAATAATATGATTACCTCAAGAGAAAACCCATGTCTTTTGTACACTATATAATCATATTCTATATCACAAATAGGGGGCCTCATCCCCAATATAATTTGTCAACAATCACCCTAATGCGGTTTGAACCTTGATGGCAAGAATAACAACACAACAGCTCAACCATCACACCATGTCACTATTAGCTATATTTTAGTTATATTTATTAGTATATATTATACTATGTTCATTTAAGGTTTCTTAATTGCTTATGACCCTCTAAGGCTTACAAAAGGGATATAGAATGGTGACCACTAAGAAAAATCAAAGCTACTAGTTTAAATTGAAGCATTGGTGCTCCAATATATTTATATAATATTATAATATTGAATTGCATATTTATATTAAATATAATATATTTATTTTATATATTAAATTTATATTTTAGTTATATTTATTAATATATAATATTATGTTTATCTAGGGTTTCTTAATTATTTATGGCCCTCTAAGGCTAAAAAAAAATGGTAACCATTAGGAAGAAAAATCAAACCTATTGGTTCAAATTTAAGCATCAGTGTTCTAATAAATTCTACCTAGCACAAGTTGGAATATACATTTGTTATTTAGCTATATATTTATTTAATATAAAAAGTTAAATTATGGTTCTATATAGTATAAATTATTACATATAAACATAATAAAATATATAATTATTTTAATATAATATTTAAATTAATGAGAGAGATCAAAATAAAGATAGAGAGGGGGAGAGAAAGAGAGTGAGGGAGTACAAAAGAGATAGAGAACACATACATAGAGGGGGGATACAAAGATATAGAGAGATAGATAGAGAAATTATCTTTTCTTTACATGTCTTTGCAATTGGATCGTGTGTATTGTTGTTAATTATCAAATCAGATTATGGAAGATATGTGAAGATATCAACTAACACACACTTTCAACCATCTCTTAAAAGTTTTAATTAAAAAATATTGCTCTTCAAATCGTTCATCCTCCTATAACAAGCTTCACAATCTCTACAAATGGATCATATCTTCCTATTGTTGTTATATGCAAGATATTATTTGACATAAATATATGTAATTGATATAAATGTTTCTTAAGGATATTGCTATCTAAACTCAATTTTTAGGTCATACATGTTTAGCTCATTTGTATGGCCTCCAATATTAGTAATTGTTTGCCACTTTTCTTTATCATTATAACTTTTGATATTTAGTCTTTGCAAACATCCAAATAATTTGTTAAAAAAATAAATTAAGTTTCGCAGTACATCCACATTCCTTATGAAAGAAACCAAACCACCAATTTTCTTCAATTAATTTATGATTGTTAATGGATGCTTGTCCTTTGCATTAAATGATTTTAAGTTTCTTTAATAAAATTTTGTATTTATATTCCAAACATGTGAAAACCATTGAGTAGATTTTTTAAGAGACTTTTTTATGGGTAAAAAAAATTTTTATTTGCTTAAACAAAAAATCCTCCTATATAAACTCATATAAACTATCTTTGTTTTGCAATCACAAGTGGTTTCTTATTTGTATATATCTTTTTATTTGATTTTTGGATGTAATGAGTATTCCTAGTTGAAGGTTTCTAGTACATATTTCCAAATTACCAATAATCTAGTACTATAAGCAATTCTACTTCTATCCTTTGACACAACTATAATTTCTTTAAGGAAAAAATCTAGATTTGTTTAAGTTTATTTCATTCCCTTATTTAGCACTTATTATTTATTGTTTAATCCAACCACATACAACTAGAATTTGTAGCACATGACATTTATACACACCCATGCACAAACACATATTCTAATATATTAACATACATATAGTTTTCTATCGACATAATCCTTGAACCTCCTTTACGTGCAAGTGCTAGTCTAGTACTATAAGCAATTCTACTTCTATCTTCGACACACCTATGTTGCTATCATCTGACTATAACCACATGAACTTAAAAGGCACATTTATGATTGATTGCAAAGGTCTCAACTCATTAGGATACAACCATGTGACATTTTTGTTTAAAAAAAAAGAATCAATTTAAAGATGCCACCCATCTATGAAGGTATAAATCACACACAAAATGTCATTTGCTTAATGACCTTAGGATTGACCTCATACATTACCTCATTATATACCAAAAATACTGAACTCAACAAATACAATCATCATCATCCTCCTCATACCCATTGTGTGATTGCTAGATTAATTTATATTTTAAAAAATTAGGTACTTGAATAAAGAATTGTTCACTAATTACCACTTTAGAAAGCAGGAGAATGATGATTGAGCTAAGGGCCATATAATGTCCGGGCAGAATCCTCCGTTGAATAATCTATCCAGTTTTGGGTACAAACGGGCAATGAATATGATACGGCTTGCACTTGGAGCGAAAATAAATAAATGCTTCCCAAAAACACTTCTTATTTATCGTGGGTGGAAAGAGAAATTAAGGGAAGGTGGGAGGGGCGGAAAAAGTAAAAACAGGGAAAACTCAAAGATCGTACAACGAAACCCGCCGGTCCCCCTTTCACTAATCTCAATTTTCTTTAAAAGAAAACAAAGAATACCTAAAATAAAATAAAATACAGCGGAACACAAGATCTAATTAGGAACGGAACGAGGCAAAAGAGGAGTACAAAATCGTTAGGGAAGACGAGGAATTCAAACTCCTTCACAAGAGAGAGAGAGAGAAAAAGGAGTGCCCATTAAAATAATGTTTGGGTTGTCTAGTGGCGTGGCGTGGGGAGTGGGGAGTGGGAAGGAAAGGGAAGGGAAGGTGGATATATTAAAGCGGGGAACCGGCCTTGAATTATTTCCAGTTGATTCTTCTCCACCTGTTTCTCCATTGCCCTGTTAGGGAATGGGGGATTGGCGGTTTAAGGGGTCTCAGGTGGTTTTTCATTTCCTCGAATAAATTTTGAAATGTGGAGGAATATAAATGCATAGGGTTTATTCTTTTGTTATATATATAATTTTAACGAACCAATTTAGTGTAACCACCCATGTTGGGTTCTTGGCTAGATGAGGTGAGTTTTATCATGATTATATGGTATCATGTGTTTATATGGATGATGATGTGGAGGATGTGGGGTTGAGGGGAGGAGGGGGAGTTGAAGGTGGGGTTAGATCTGGTCTGTCCAGAGAGTTTTGAACAAATTGGTGGGATTGGGATTGGGATTGGGATTGTTTGTTTCGATTGCGTAGAAAATACGTGGCGTGGTGATGGGATGAAGTTGAATAATGGGAAGAAAGGAGGAGGAGAGGAGATGGAGAAAAATATGAAGTGGGGGACATGCGAGGAATTGTTGTTGGGAAGCGCAGTGGAGAGATACGGAACGCAGAATTGGGAGTTGGTATCCAAACAACTGCAAGCCAGGCTTCCATACCTTTTCTTCTCTCCAGAGGTGCGTCGCATTTTATGGTTGAGTTATGGCGGAGGAGGCGTGTTTTTGACGAGTCACTGATTCTGTGTGTTTTGTGCAGGCTTGTAAGGCCAAGTACGATGCGTTGCAGGGGCGATTCAAGTAAGTTAGGCGCGATCAATTTATGACATGATATCTTGGCTCTTATGTTTTTTTCGATTTTGAATCACGTTTTCAATGAATGGCAGGTGTAGTGGGACGTCGTGGTTGGAGGAGCTGCGGCGCCTCAGGGTTGCGCAGTTACGGAGGGAGCTGCAGCGCTCGGATGACTCAATTGGGTGCGTGCTGTGTGTATATGTCATGGCTGTGATGTATATATTGTGTGTATACGTCTGACCTTGGGTGTTTTGCAGGTCTCTGCGATCGAGGCTGGAGAGGCTGCAGGGTGAGAGCGGAAAGAGCGGTGGTGGAAAGGGAGGGGGTTCGAAGGCGTGTTCGGAGAGGTCCAAGGATCGATCCTCCGCGGGAAGCTTTACCGAGGTAGCGGATGGCGCACAGATGGCCGCGTGTGGGACGCCTGAGAGGAAGCGTGAAAGCACCGACACTGCAAGGATAGTCGATAAGGCTGACGGAATTCAGAACGCAGGAGGGGTGCGAGATCGGGAATCGAATCCGTCACCTGTCCGCGAGACAAGCGCGGAGGAACGAGCAACAGCTCCTTCTGCCTCCGCTGCCGCGGATCCAGATCGAGAGGAGGTGGCAGGTTCGAATCCGCAGGAGGCCCAGGTGGCCCCAAATCCCCTCCCTGCTGTTCCTCCTCCTCCTCCTGTTCATCACCCGACATCTCCGCTGGATTCATTCTATGGCAGCTCTGAGACATTGGCGGATGAGGAGAACAGGAAGCCTTTGCACGATTTTGTGGAGTCCAAGAGGGCCAATTTGCGGTCCAAGCAACGGTCGAGGCGGCCCAGGGCCAACGCCTGGGCTGTTTTTCCTCACCAGCCGAAGGCCGCCATAGATTCAGAAGCAGAGCTTCCCAAGCATACGCCCGAGGATGCGCACGCTACGCCTGCAGCCCATCATGACATCGATGGGTGCATGGAAAACTCGGGCTTGCAGACCGTGGACACGAATGCGTCTGAGAAAAGCTTCAGAAGGAGAAGAAATCAGCAGGGCAACAAGGGTTCGGTTGTTCGTTCCGAGAGCTCCGAGGAAGAAGGCAGCGCCGAGTCCATAGAAGAAGACAAACGCGTTGTGGACAGCGATGTGTTAAGCTCTGTGTTGCCGCCCCGAGAGAGCGGCAAGGGTTTGAGTAGCAGCCATGAAGATTACATGTCCGCCAGGTCTTCAGGGGACAGTCACATGGAAGGGGAGGGGGCTGAGGAGATTGAGACTTCTCCTATGAGCAGGAGGAACAGGAGGGAGCCTAAGGTTCCTGGGAAATTGTTGCCTTTGTTGGAGTGCTTAAGGTCCCTCTCTAGTCACAAGTTTGGACCTCTCTTCAAGCATAGACTTGAAAGCCAGGTTGCTTTTCTTTTTTATGTTTTCTCTCCTTGTTTCTTTTGTTCTTATATCTTTTATGTGGAATGCACATATTTTCACTGAACAAGCCGCCAGGTTGCTCTTTACCTTTTTAATCTTTGAAGCACAATTCTACCATACAATAATGGAGGAAAATGAATCCTTCAAGATAATTCCCCCCCTTGTCTTTAAGATTACATAATATTTTCTAATGATCGCCCGTGTGATTGCACTTTCCCCATACAACTATTCGCTTCCCATTAACCTGAATTTCTTTGACTTAGAGGTGATTGTCTCATTGGTAGGGCCCATTTGACTTATCGAGAATTTTATTTCTTATTTAAAATATTCAAAACTTACTCTTAGAATTAGATTGCTTTTTCCGCCCTTAAAATGAAATGACATTACATTTGATAAGGATTTTGCCCTATTAATTTCTTATTTAAAAAATATTCAAACTTACTCTTAGAATTAGTTTTCTTTTTCCGCCCTTAAATGAGAAATGACATTACATTTGATAAAGATTTTGCCCTATTAATTTCTTATTTAAAATATTCAAACTTACTCTTAGAATTAGTTTTTTTTTTTTCCGCCCTTAAATGATAAATGACATTACATTTGATAAGGATTTTGAATATTCAAACTGACTCTTAGAATTAGTTGTCTTTTTCCGCCCTTAAATGTAATGGCATTACATTTGATAAGGATTTAGCCCTATTTATTTCTTATTTAAAATATTCGAACTTACTCTAATAGTTAGCTTTCTTTTCATTATTTTTGAAATAATCGCCCAACCGTTTTTATTCTACGTTTAAACTACTCTTCTTTATTCGTAAAATACGGACGACCTCTATATATATATATATTTGCCGTCACGTTTGATTGGGTATTCAATTCCCCTTTAGCTATGGCCCATTAGACAACCACCCCCACCTTCCAATTAAACCGTATCTCTTTAAATTATGACTCCACCTTATAGTTAAATCACAATTACTCTCTACCTTTTATCACTAGGTGTTTATATTCAACCTTGCCATCAATTGCTCACCTTTTATTCCTTAGAATTCACCTTGTAATTATATCGTAACTTTTAAGTTGTTTTCACCTTTACCACTAAACTAGGAGAGCAAGTGGTAGTGGCGTTCGCCTTTACCACTAAACTAGGAGTTTACAAGGACCACTAATTTTGGTTTAAGTATTTGTGTTCAACTTCTTTTGAAAACAATGGGTAGAACCAAAGATGAAAAGGGTGTCGACTCTACATCATAATTAATTAATTAGGAAAAATATACCACCAAACAATTGCTCCGTTTAAAACGTGCCAATTGTCTTTTCCTCTATAGCACAAGAACATCCCCATTTCTATAGCACAAGAACATCGTCATTCCTATGGCACAAGAACAAAGCAACTGGTCTTTACCGTTAACCCCTTGATCCCAAAGATCTACTAGACAATATCTCCACCGTACAAATCAATATGGTGGCCTTCATCGATCTGACTATCACGCCCGATAATAGCGGCTGCTAGATCAATCTTGACCTAGACAATGACCCGATGCACATTCCGGTTATTGTTTCCGTTAAGTTGAAGATTTCATTATTCAATTTAGTGCTGCCAGTATTTAATGAACATTTTTTTCATAACATTGCATGTATCTTTTATAAACAATGAATTTGAAGTTGGCAGCAGTAATTACATGTAGTACTTCAACTTTCATAAAAGTGTCCCCATGATTGTTTTGCAGAGCAAGCAGCAATACAGAAACATGATCAGAAGGCACATGGATTTGGGAATGATAAGGAGAAGGTTAGAGGAAGGAACCTACTCGGGCAGCCTAGAATTCTTCCGCGATTTGTTGCTGATTTTCAACAATGCACTGGTGTACTACCCCAAATCCTCTCAGGAGCATGGAGCTGCCTGGGTTCTTAGACAGCTTGCAACCAAGGAGATGGAAACAATATTCAAGACAGAGGCTTTGCTAAAGCAGGAAGGTCCATCTACAAGGAAGAGAGAGCCCAGAAAACCCTCAGAGCCCAATTCAAATGCAAGCAAGTTCAATCCCACTTCCACTGGCAAAAGGAGGAATACAAGGTTAGCAAGTGGGGGCAGAGCAACTACTACTACAGGACTCCCTAGATCTGCAAGATTGAACTACGAACAATTCCCATCTGCCAAAGATGAGGACACCAACGAGACAAAGCAAGAAAACAATAAGCCCGAAGAACCCAAGGATGCCACAGATGTAGCTTCCTCTGCACCTCCAAAACCGAAGCCTGATGCAGAGACACCACAGAAATCTGAAGCAGCAACGAATATAAAAAAGTTGAAAGATGGGTCAAGGATTGTAGCAGAAGGGCAGGGGAAGAAAGTGAGAGATAACATTGTGAAGAACTATACAAGCAACTTTCAACCCAAAAAGATCACTGGCACTGACAAGGATCCTAGGAAGGCTGTCAGCAATGAAGCCAAGAGGGATAGTTCCCAAAAAAGCAATGATGAACCCAAAAAGCCATTTGGCAACATTGTCCAAGGAAGCAGGGCACTGAAGAAGGAACAAGAGGAGCAGGAATCAGATCCACCTCCTCTAAAAAGAGGGGTTGGAAGGCCCCCAAAGCATGCAAAAAAAGCAGATGACTCAACACCTTCAAAGTCAAGGAAGAGGGCCAAAAGATGAAGATCCCACACTTTTCTAAACTTCTGCTTAGCATATTAACTTAAAATGCCATTGCATTGCAGGTTGCCCTGGCCGATCATGTATATATCTATGGCTGGAGGATGAAGAATCAGCATCCACACATCTGCCATACAAGAGAGGAGTTAATGCATGTATAAATTGTAGCAATGATGACTGTTGTAGCACTAGTTTTTGAATGGTGTCTCCAATTGAGGCAGATGACTATGATGGAAAAATGATTATTGTTTTGTTTCCACAATGCAAAGGCCTCTACGACTGTGTTTTGTTACAAGAATTGACCATTAAAATACAACATGTAAGTCCAATGAAATCCTGTCCCACATGTGATTATAGTATTTATTTTTATTACATTCTTATCTTTCTGTCATGGCAAAGGAAGGAGTCTGTCGGACAGCTGTAATATAAAATATATATAATTGTAAAAGGTCCATGGTCTAGCTTGCTTGCATGCCATACACGAATAGAGGGTAATGCATAGAAGTGTGTTAAAATGGAAAGAATAATGGACCTTGAATTAAAGTTAAAATTAATTCCTAAGGATATAGGTTCAATTGTGGTGACAAGAGGAAAATGTACGCACCCCTTTTTAAGTAATATTTGACCGTGTATCTATTTTTCACCTAGGAACATGTCTTCACATTCTCTTATTTCTAGTCATGTCTTGTTCCTTTTAACATTAGTTTATAATTATGAAAATACAATATTTTTTTTTCTGTGTAAGGTATTATTTTAATGCCAGTTTTTAGTATTCTACGTCAGGACTGCAGTACCATCAAAGAATCTCGTTAAGCTCTTTTTTTTTTTTCCGGCTGATATACGTTTCAAATGTTGCGTAAAAAATCACTTTCTATAAAATAATGTTTTCACCTTTGGGTATCTTTTCTACGATTATTATCTTTTCAGCGTACATACCAAAACGTCAAAGTGGGCATAAATATAGTTGCATCTTCTCGCATGCATTTCAAATAAATATGTCTTGGCGAAATTTGCGTACCCAATATTCCTTTTGGATTTATTTGGATGGAATGTTATATAGGGGAGACGACCCACTACCTGAGCATATTTCAATAGTTGTGATAGTAGTTGTTAATATAATGGTCAATATTTTTATCAATATTGGACTAATAGTTGTGACTTTAAAGTTGTTAGTGTTGATGATAACTACCCATAGTTAAAAAAAATGTATTCCTTTGATCTAAAAAGCAGCCAATCATGTGATTCCACATCAGCGCTCAATAAAACATGTTGTGAATTCACAAGTATTGGTCTCACTTTTTTTTTGGGCCTTTTTGGACACCTTGACAAAAAGCATGTTGATGTGGCATCATATTTGATGATGTGACCCTGAAACCTTAGTTATAAGCAGGGGACTTGCCAAGTAAGCTGCTGTAAAAAATTGGGAGTCATTTGAAATTTCCAAGTAGGATAATTAGAAGCGCAAAGTTAGGGTGCACAACTACCGGGTCCTCTCCCCTATATGGTATTTTTTTCAATATTTTATTTTATTTTTCTTCAATTTTTTTTTTTTTTCATATTATGTGTTTAGTTATTGGTTTATGTTTTATATATTTATTTGAGAAGTTGAGAATTAGTATTTATTAGTTATGTGCATGTTATCAATGTTATGTACATTATTATTGTGGGTGTTGGTGGCTTTGCATTGGTTGTTGTGGTGGTTGACAATCTATCCTTATACATTTCTTCATCAATGGTTCCTTTCTAATTGGGTAGAGTGTTGATGTGCCATCTCTCCTTTTGCATATTTTGTGGTGTGGGGATGATTTATGTTCTCATGTGCTTGGTTCTATGGATGTTGTGGGCATTAAGGGCCTTGCGTTCTTTCATGTTGACCCTTTATTGCTCTCATCACCCATTGTTGACAATGTTGTTTCCTTAGTTGGGACAAGAGTTAAGATTTGTGAATCCCTTGTTTTGTATGTGGCTATGATTGGTATAGTTATGACAAGTACAACTATTAATGATATATGTCTTGCGCTAGGTTTGGGTGTTGCCCCTTGTTCATTCATAATGGTTGTCGGTAGAACTACAAGTCCTATGACTATCTCACCCTAGTTTGCATGACAAGGTTGTGCCTCTTCATTATGTTCAATCCTCACTTGTGTTCCTTGAATATGATGTGATTTATAATGAGGAATATTTTCAGAAAAGGGGTTTGATTTGTAGATTCAGTCAACTATGACCTTATCACCTTGATTTGTATAAATGGATTTTGAAGCACCAAAAACCTCTCTTTGGGGGCATAACTAAGCTCTAATCCCTTGCTAAGGGGTTATTTATTGCATCCTTTGACTCAACCTTTAATGAGGATGTGGTGATGGATGAAAAGCTTTGGATGTGGGGCCAACACTCTCTTTTTCTCAAGCCTTTAATGAAATCTCTCAATATCATGTTGGTTTGGATTAGGTTGTCCAATCTTCTTCCACTTTTGGTATTCAATTCTTATTTTGAGGCTACAAATAACACTATAGGTCATTTTCTAAAGGCCAACTCCACTTCTTCAAACTATGTCCATTACCCTATGACCACATCTTGGTGGACATTGACATTTCCAAGGCTATTCTTGGTTACATAGTCTTATAGATAGTGGAGAGGCCTTGAACATAGTCTCTCAATTATGAGGGCCTACCCTTCAATTGTAGATGGTGCTTTCCTATTTTAGATTTCCTTTATATTTACCACAAGGTTTTGGGCTCATCTTCTTGGTGGTAGAATGCCCCCCACCCCAATCTAACTTTTGATTCTAATGCTTCTAAATCTTTGGAGGATGGGTCTTCTCCTATGCCCCAACTAGTAAACCTTGATGTAGTTTTTGATACTTTTCTACTAGTGTAGCTATTGGTGTGTTGTCATGCCACAACTTTGTCTCCCATTACCTCTTTATAAAATTGTTTCATTTGGGATTTCTATTTTGTATTTGTATAAGGATTTGGGCTCTTTTAAAAAACTCACCTTTATCCATAATCAAAAAATATTTACTAGTTATTTTGAAAGGTTTTATACAATGATAATAAGACATGAATTTGATTGTATACATAAAATATAATCATATATTTTTAAAAATGTTAACTATAAATGAGTTGTAAGTAAATAAAAACGAAAGATTTCTTAATTAGTTTTGATGCTAGATAAAAACAACTCTCCCACAAATGAAAATAATTATAAAATAACTTACGTACTCATAAAATAATTCTTCAATTAACAATAAAGTAAAATAAAATAACCTCTTAAATATACATATTTTTGTGCAACTATTTGATGTCTTGGAATTTAAAGACATTCATGGGAACATTTAAATGTTAGGTGGAAATAAGCAATTTTAGATCACCTCACTACAAGGAGTATTTATTTGCATATTTTTTTAGTTTTGGAACATTAAAAGGATTCAATAGTTATATTAGAATCATCTAGGATGTTTCACTTGCAAAGATCTAAAACTAATAAACAAGGGTGTTGATAGTCGAACTTGAGCATCCTTATCAACCAATTTCCTAAGATATTCTATATACCACTAGTACTTATTCTTTAGTAGATCATAGAGACAAGTGAGCAAGGTGACAAAAGTACACAACCATCCATATCAACCCCATGAATTCTAACTCATACACCTATCCTTCTAAATTGCAAGCACATCAAAGATATCTACAACTTAATTTTCAATAATATTAAAATTATTTTTCATTATAGATCTAAAAATAAAATATCTTATCACTTCATTTAAATTACAAATATAATTTAAATTTCTCATTTCTAACTAATATTAATTAATCTAAAATAATATATTTTAATTTATGTTAAAAGAACCACTTTCTAATATATACACATTATTGCATATTTATTACTTGCCTATAGATAAATTGATTCGTTCCACCCATGCACTTTGAGTTACTTTCCTAAAGTTAAGCTATCTATTTTAGGTAATTTAATTAAGTGAAGGAGGATTATTTTTTATGTTTTGAATTCTTATTTATTAAATGTTTAAATTTAAAATAATGAATAGTGATGATAATTTTATTTTAAAAAATATATTTTTAATAAAAATTTGTAATTATTTATGTAAATTATTAAGATAATTAATTAATTTTAATATAAATGCTAAAAAATATATTTTAGAAATAGATCAAAATAATTTTTAAGGTTTCATAATATTTAGGTATTTTTAACACTTTTCTTCATCATTTGCAAAAAAACAAAAAAAAAATTAAAAAAATATTTTATTTTCTCAATATATTACATATGGATAAATATTTCATTGAGAACAATAGAAGTTTAAATTGTATTCTTAATTTTTTAAAAAAAAAATTCTCTACATCACTTTTTATGTTTTTGTATTTATTTATTTTAGATAATTTGGTTAAATGAAAGAGGGTTGATCTTTATTTTTTATATTAATAATAATTTTTAAATATACAAATAAAATTGTTTTTATTTATTTATGAATTAATATTTATTAAAAAGTGATAAATAGCTAATTAAAGACATTAGATTTCCACATTTCATATTGCTAATTAATATAATTTGCATAATTTATTTTTGAATTTTAGTGATAAATGACAATAATTTTTTATTTTTTATAGAAATCAAATATTATTTATTTTGAATATTGTTTGTAAAATTTTGTACTTGTTTGTCTTATTATTTAAGTTCTTTGTAATTAAATTAATATAAATATTAAAAAATAAAAATAAAATAAATATTATAATGTGTTGTTTCTGGTTTTGTTTGTACATTTTTTCCTAAACATTTAGGATCAAACTTCATGATCTATCATAGAAGATAGAAAGACAAGAGAGAAAAATTCACATAATCAAAACTAGAAACAACACACTATAATATTATGTCACCAATAAATTAAATAGTAAAAAACCAATTTAGTGAATTAAGATGAATCTCATAGGTTTCATAATAGGTCCACACCTTAAAATTTGTAACCTTATTATATATTAATATATATAGGCTATTTGTCTTTTGTCCCCAAAAAAAAAAGAAAAAGTAAAATTAAAAGTCACATACACAAGTAAAATAAAGATATTTAAAAAAAAAAATGAACAATATAGATATACAATTAGATTTCCACAATCCATATGAAATTAGTTAGGATCAATTTAACATTTGTAAATATGAAACCCAAAATTTTATATTTAAATTTCAAAATTCAAATCTATGTTGCATTTTTCATTTAACCATTATGAGCTAACTAAAGTATGAATTATCAACTTGCATTCTAGGTAGAGCATTTAAGGAAGTTAGCCTTAATGGAAATGAATAGTTTAGAAACTTGGCAAGGGGAATCAAAGAATAAAAATAATCTTGTTACATCAACATTAAATCATTATTCTAGTAGCATATTTGCAAACTATTTTTCTCAACCTTGGTTCATTGTTGGTGAATCAAGGGTTTGACTAAGGAGAACATGAACATCATAGTTCAATAGATTTCTTAAAGGTGTTTTGTAAACAACACATGTTCCCTATGAAATTTAGAGCACATACATAGAGACAAACAAGTTTCAAATGATATCATTTAGTGAGATCAAATGTGTGAGTTACAAATTTAGAAATGAATCAAAATAATACACAATCAAATTCATAAATTGATGATTATGAAAAAATACATTCCTAATATTTGTATAATAACATCTTCGTTAAATTTAGAGCTAAATACTTGTACATTTAATTTATTTTTTCATATTTACTTAATATTTTTATTATAATATTTTTTTAAAATTAATTAAACTAATATTTATGAAAGGTGCACCCATTTTTACACAAAAGAAAATTATAAAAGGAATCTCCTTAAATTATAAGACCAAATTTTATAAAATTATTTATTTATAAATAAATATATTGTAAAAATATTGGTAACTTTGTATGTAACTTTATAAAATTATTTGTTTATATAAATATAAAAAAAATAATTATTTTTTATTTTTTATTTTGTAGAAATATATTGAATAAATATTTATTTATAAAAATAAAACATACAATATAAAAATAAAAATGTTTTTTTTAAATTTTAGTTGAGAATTGGTCACAACTTGTTTGAGAGGAAAATAATAGAAATAAATCTTTCTAAAAGGCCTCAATATACTAAACAAATTGAGCTATAAATATGAATTCCTCTATAATATCATTCAATCTCAATCTTTCATGCAATGAGATGTCAAGTCTTAGAATATAATCTGGGTTTGGACTCAACTTATAACCCTTTTACAATGCATGAAATGAATAATCTCTTGGGCTTCAAGTACTACTAAATGTCCAACTTATTTATTTGATATATAACTTATGAAAATATATCCTCCAACAAATTATCCCTCATTGTAACATGTGATTATAATTGCATGCCTTGCTGATCTAGGAGGATCTACAAATCATAATGCTCATTGTAATTTAACCTTAATCCTAACTTATTTAACCCTAATCCAAATTGAACCTTGATTGAACCTTAACCCTAATTGAACTATAACATTAACTTTGAACCTTAAATAAATTATAAGCTTAATTGAACCTTGATGATAATCCTAATAGTAACCCTAATTGGACTTAAATTGAATCAAACCCCTAATTAAATTTTAATCCTTACCCTTACCTTAACCCTATTTGATCCCTAGTCATAACCCTAACCCAAGTGAATATTAACCCTAATTGAACTCAAACTTTTAGTTTAATTAAACTCCCGCCTTTATTAAACCATAACCCAAATTGAAACCTAACCCTAATGTAATTGTAACCCTATCCCTAATGAATTCCTAACCCTAACCCTAATTTTAATTGACCATTTATTGAACCCTAACCCTAATTTAACTCCAACCTTAACTTTGAACCCTAATTAAATCATAACCTTAATTGAACCTTGACCTTAACCATAACTAAATAGTAACCATAATTGAACTCAAAATTTTAACCTAATTAAATCCTAACCTAAAAATAATAGACATTATTGTTCAATAAACAAAATGTTTGCTATTAATAGGTCTACCCATACAAAAAAAAATGTTTATAAGAAAAAAGGCAAAAAAAAAACGGTTATATATAAGTGATCAAAGGATTTTCATATTTGACAATATTTCAAGTTATCTATCCTCATCATTGTTAAAAAAAAATAAAACAAAACCAAAACTACTCTCAATTTTTCTTCACTTCAAAGAATAAAATAAAACAAAACCAAAACTACTCTCAATTTTTCTTCACTTCAAAGAACAAAACTGTTTGGCCAACATTTCTTTGATGTCTTTTAATTTTTTAATGACAATCAAGATAGTTACTTCTAATACCTAACTAAATAAATTTTGCATAACATTAATATTATTTGTCATTATAGTTCTAAAATCAAAATATCTTATCTTTCTAAAAGCAAAATGTCTCATCTCTCATTTAGTTTAAAAAAAACATTTTCTTTTCTCAAATTTCAACTAATATTATTTAATCTAAATTATGTGTTCCACATATACATTTGTTTTAATTTAATTAAGATAAATATTTTCATTTCTCAATATATATACACCATTAAATGTTTACTGGTTATATATGCATATAAAGAGATAAATTAATTTCAATTATTTATTTTAGGTTTATTTATTTACTTCAATAGTTGTATTTATTAAACCTCCAAATTTAAAGCAATGAATGGTGATAATAATTTTCATTTTTATTATTATTATTTTTTAAATATTATTTATTCAAATAAAGTTTTATAGTTTTTCTTTAATTTTTGTAATTAATTTTAATATAAATATTTAAAAATTTATATATTTTAAAAATAAATTAAATAGTAAAAAGATAATTTTGTGAATTAAGATGAATTTTATGGATTTTAGAATAGTTTCACATTTTTAGATATTTTCATTAAATGTAAGTTTGATATGGTATTTATTTACTTCTAAATTGTATATAATTTAACATTTGTTATAGTTCTTAAATGGTAAGCACATCAATGTATCTATTTTTAATACACAAATCATTAAATTTTAAGAAATATTATGTTTGTTCTTTATTGTAATTTCAAAAATAAAATATCTTATTTCTCTTCATTTAATTTTACAATTATCAATTTTTGAATAATGAAAAGCACTTCAAAAATATCTACATTAAATTTTATACAATTAAAATTATATTTATTATAATTCTAAAAACAAAATACCTCTCTTCTTATTTAATTTTACAAATATTATTTCAATTTTTTATTTTTAATTAATATAAATTAATTATTGTGTTTTTCACATCATTAATTTTTTATTGCTTATATACATACATATAGACAAATTCATTCATTAACGACATTTAAGTTATTTTTAAAAAATTGAAAGAAGAAATCAATATTTTAAAAACTAATTTTAAGATTTAAATATTTATTTGTTTTAAATAATTTAATTAAATGAAGGTGGATTAGTCTTATTTTTTTAAAGATGAAGTATAATTTTTAAATATACAAATAAAATTGTGATTATTTATTTTATAAAATTGTATTTATTAATTTTAGTATGATTATTGATTTTATAAAATGTATTTATTAAATATTTAGATTAAAAGTGATGAATGGTCATAATAATTCAAAATAAAATTTTAAATATTATTATTTATTTTTGAAAATTTTAGTAAATTTTTACTATTACTTTTACTATTCATTTAAGTTTTTTAATTAATTTTAATATAAATATTAAATATTTTAGAAATAAATCAAAATAAATTTAATAGTATATATTTAATTTAGTGAAATAAAATGAAATTCATCACTTGTAGAATAGTTTCAAAACTTTAAATATTTTTATAGAGTGTAAATTATATATTGTAGATGTAGGTATAAGTTGCACAAACATATGAAAGGCATCTACTTTAATAAATAATTTAATTAAAATTTTTATAGTATTAAGATTATTTATCATTGTAGTTTTAAAAATTAAATATCTTAAGTAATTAGCTTTTAGATATCTTAAAATTATTTTCATTGTAGTAAAAATAAAAATCTTTGTCTCATTTAATTTCACAAACATCATTTTAATTTTTCATTTATAATCAATATTAATAATTTAAATTAATGTGTTTCAAACACATTTATTTTAATTTATTTCTAAATATTTTTACTTTTCAATATCTATATCTTATTACATGTTTACTTATTATACATGGTATAGCTATTTTAAATACATATATCTTGAAAATATCAAGTAATATTAATGTAAAGATATTTTATTTACTAAAAAATATTTTATTTTATTTCACTTACAATTATTTAAGAATTATTTTTTTACATCTACACGGTAAAGGAGTGGAGTATAATAAAAGAGTGTTAATAAAAAAGAAAACAAAAGAAAAATAGCTAAATTAAAAAATAAAAATATAGCTCATACATATAATATTAATAATAAAAACTAATATATATATACATATATATATGTACATACATATATACATACACACACACACATACATATATATAAGATTGATTTACAGTAAGGGAAGGGAAAAAAATTTGTTATGACACCTTCAAAGATTGTTATGACACCTTTAGATACGGTAATTTGAAGCGCTTTTGTAAGTTAATATTTATTGTAGGCCAAAATTTGTTGCAAAATTGTACCTAGAGGAGGCAGTTGTCAATATTAAGCTATACTAAGCTTTGCCGCTAAATGTGCTTAGCTTCTCGCGTAGAGTAGAGCCTTATTTATTTGTTGCAGACAAATAATTTGTTAAAATATTTCTACCAAAGTGTTTCACTATGAGATCATGTAGAGAGAGGAGGCATAATGCAATCTTTCTGTCAAAGTGTTTCACTATGAGATCATGTAGAGAGAAGAGGCATAATGCAATCTTTCTGTCAAAGTGTTTCACTAAGAAGCAAAATGCAATTTCAACAAAATTGAAAAGGAGGAACATAGATTTACAACAAGAGAAGGGAAAAAAGATTGTTATGACACCTTAAAATATTGTTTTTGATAAGATAAGCAACATTTACAGGGTGTTGTACCTTTCACACAAAAATCCCAAAGGGCCAAAGGAAAGCATAGTTCAAACAAAGCTTGAACTAGAAGAACAAACAAAAACAATTGATCGACAACTGTAGAACAACCAATAAATTAGACAACCCCCAAAATAGAGGGGTCTAAACTGACTCCCCAAACTCAAGGCCGTGAAGAAGCAATGGATTTGGGGAGACCCTTCTTCTTCCTCAGCAAAACCGACTAGGAAGGCTTGAAATCGAGAACCAACAAGCGAGGTGATGGGAGTGGATCCACAACAACCACCCTAGGAAAGGAGCCACCATGCAACAAGGGAGCCGACAACGAAGCAGTGGAGATAGGAGAAAACAAAGGTCCAATAGAGTCATTCAATGAAGGATGGGCATGTTCCAATAGAACAACGATAGTAGAAGGTTCCGACGGAACAAAGACATCAGAATGGGGCAGAGGTTCTGCAGAAAGGATAGCTGGAAGAGGGTCCTGGGTAGGCTTGGGAGGGTCACCCTCCTCAAAAGGAACTATCCGAAGGGGGAGAACCAATACTGAGATGGTCCATGAGAGCATTCTTCCACCAAAGTAGCAACACCCTTGCCACGAGCAAGAGGGCAACCGAAAGCCAAGTGACCAACAGAGAAACATCTCCTGCAATGAAAAGGGAGCCCCTCATAGTCCAAAAGCTGCTTCCAAGGTTGGTCCGCCACCATCAAGACTACATCACCATGGAGTGGTTTGGAGATATCTAGATCGATTAAAATATGAGCCACTGTAGTATGCCCTAGATCCTGAGACATAGAATCCGCTTTCAAAATGCTGCCAATGGCATTGCCAATAGCTTCAAAGCAAGAATCCTCCCAAAATTGGAGAGGGAGATTTGACAAATGAACCCAAATAGATCTGATATTCAGAGGCTCTGTAAGAGGATTGAAAGAGCAAGACCATGATTGGATGAACAAAGAATGAACACCCCACATCCACACCCGGTCCAACACTCTGTCACAATCCTTAGGGGTAGAAAAAGTTGCAAAGAAAAAACCTCTAGCACTGGGATAGAGGTCAATTTGTCTGGAAACCAAAGGCTTCCAAGAACTAGCCACCCACTCATGTAGGTTAGGCAGGGAGGGCCACAAGCCATTAAACCTATAGACCACACCCTGACACACGTAGATGTCATCATTCTTAGCAACCTCAGGCCCACAGACCACAACAGGGAGTCCCGGGCACAAGGCAAAGGAAGAACCCTAGCCGGGACCTGGACACGAGCAGTAACAACAAAAGATTTTATAACACCTTCAGATATCGTAATTCTTATGAAGTCCTTTTCTAAGTTCTATTATAATTGAAGGAATATTTATTGTAGGCCCAAATTGGTTGCAAGATTGTACCTAGAGGAGGCAACCATCAATACTAAGCTTTGCCGCTAAATATGCTTAGTTTACCGCATAGAGTAGAGCCTTATTTATTTGTTGCAAGAAAATAATTTGTTAAAATATTTCTATCAAAGTGTTTCACTATGCGATTGTGTAGAGAGAAGAGGCATAATGAAATCTTTTTGTCAAAGAGTTTCACTAAGAAGCATAATGCAATTTCAGCAAAGTTGAAGAGGAAGAAGATTGATTTATAGCAAGGGAAGGGAAAAAGGATTGTTATGACACCTTTAGATACCATAATTCTTATGAAGCATTTTTGTAAGTTCTATTATAATTGCAGAAATATTTATTGCAGGCCAAAATTGGTTGCAAGATTGTACCTAGAGGAGGCAACTGTCAATACTAATCTTTTCCAATAAATGTGCTTAGTTTTCCGCGTAGAGTAGAGCCTTATTTATTTCTTTCAGGAAAATAATTTGTTAAAATATTTATATCGAAGTGTTTCACTATGAGATCATGTAGAGAGAAGAGGCATAATGCAATCTTTTTGTCAGAGTGTTTCACTAAGAAGCATGATGCAATTTCAAAAAAAATGAAAAGGAGGAAGATAAATTTACAACAAGGGAAAAAAGATTGTTATGACACCTTCAAAGATTGTTATGACACCTTCAGATACCGTAATTCTTATGAAGTGATTTTATAAGTTCTGTTATAATTGTAAGAACATTTATTGTAGGTCGAAATTGGTTGCAAGATTGTACGTAGAGGAGGTAGCCGTCAATACTAAGCTTTGCCACTAAATGTGCTTAGTTTCTCGCGCAGAGTAGAGTCTTATTTATTTGTTGCAAAAAAATAATTTGTTAAAATATTTCTATCAAAGTGTTTCACTATGAGATTGTGTAGAGAGAAGAGTCATAATGCAATTTTTCTGTTAAAGTGTTTCACTAAGAAGCATAATGCAATTTTAGAAAAAATGAAGAGGAGGAAAATCGATTTACAACAAGGGAAGGGAAAAAATATTGTTATAACACCTTCAAATATTGTTATGACACCTTCATATACCGTAATGCTTATGAAGCACTTTTGTAAGTTCTATTATAATTGCCGGAATATTTATTGCAGGTCAAAATTGGCTGCAAGATTGTACCTAGAGGAGGAAGCTGCCAATACTAAGCTTTTTCACTAAATGTGCTTAGTTTCCTGTGTAGAGTAGAGCCTTATTTATTTGTTGCAAGCAAATAAATTATTAAAATATTTATATCAAAATGTTTCACTATGAGATCGTGTAGAGAGAAGAGGCATAATGCAATCTTTTTGTCAAAGTGTTTCACTAAGAAGCATAATGCAATTTCAACAAAAATGAAGAGGAGGAAGACCGATTTACATAAAGGGAAGGAAAAAAAGATTGTTATGACACCTTTAGATACCGTTATTCTTATGAAACACTTTTGTAAGCTCTATTATAATTGCATGAATATTTATTGCAGGTTGAAATTGGTTGCAAGATTGTACCTAGAAGAGGCAGTTGCCAATACTAAGCTTTGCCACTAAATGTGCTTAGTTTCCCATGCAGAATATAGCCTTATTTAATTGTTGCAGGAAAATAATTTGTTAAAATCTTTCTATCAAAGTGTTTCACTATGAGATCATGTAGAGAGAAGAGGCATAATTAAATATTTCTGTCAAAGTGTTTCACTAAGAAGTAAAATGCAATTTTAGAAAAATTGAAGAGGAGGAAGATCGATTTACAACAAGGGAAGGGAAAAAATATTGTTATGACACCTTCAAAGATTGTTATGTAACCTTCAGATACTGTAATTCTTGTGAAGCACTTTTGTAAGTTCTATTATAATAGCAGGAATATTTAGTACAGGCCGAATTGGTTGCAAGATTGTACCTAGAGGAGGCAACCATCAATACCAAGCTTTGCCACTAAATGTGCTTAGTTTCCCGTGTAGAGTAGAGCCTTATTTATTTTCTGCAAGAAAATAATCTATTAAAATCTTTCTATCTAAGTGTTTCACTATGAGATCTTGTTGAGAGAAGAGGCATAATGTAATCTTTTTGTCAAAGTGTTTCACTAAGAAGCATAATGCAATTAGGCAAAATTGAAGAGGAGGAAGATTGATTTACAACAAGGGAAGTGAAAAAATATTGTTATGACACCTTTAGATACCATAATTATTATGAAGCACTTTTGTAAGTTCTATTATAATTATAGGAATATTTATTGCAGACCGAAATTGGTTGCAAGATTGTACCTAAAGGAGGTAGACGTCAATACTGAGCTTTGTCGCTAAATGTGCTTAGTTTCCCGCGTAGAGTTGAACCTTATTTATTTGTTGTAGGAAAATAATCTATTAAAACATTTCTATCAAAGTCTTTCAATATGAGATCGTGTAGAGAGAAGAGGCATAACGCAATCTTTTTGTCAAAGTGTTTCATAAAGAAGTAGAATACAATTTCAACAAAATTGAAGAGGAGGAAGATCGATTTACAATAAGGGAATGAAAATAGATTGTTATGAAACTTTCAAAGAGTGTTATGACACCTTCAGATACCATAATTATTATGAAGCACTTTTGTAAGTTCTATTATAATTGCAGGAATATTTATTGTAGGCCAAAATTAGTTGCAAGATTGTACCTAGAGGAGGCAACCATCAATACTAAGCTTTACCATTAAATGTTCTTAGTTTCCCATGTAGAGTAGAGCCTTATTTATTTGTTGTTGGAAAATAATTTGTTAAAATTTTTCTATCAAAGTGTTTCACTATGAGATCGTGTAGAGAGAAGAGGCATAATGCAATCTTTCTATCAAAGTGTTTCACTAAGAAGCAAAATGCAATTTCAGCAAAAATGAAGAGGAGGAAGATCGATTTACAGCAGGAGAAACAAAAAAGTATTCTTATGAAACCTTCAAAGATTGTTATGACACCTTCAAATATCGTAATTCTTATGAAGCGCTTTTATAAATTCTCTTATAATTGCAAGAATATTTATTGCAAGCCGAAATCAATTGCAAGATTGTACCTAGAGGGGGTAGCCGCCAATACTAAGCTTTGCTGTTATATGTGCTTAGTTTCTAGCGTAGAGTAGAGCCTTATTTATTTGTTGCAGGAAAATAACTTGTTTAAATATTTCTATTAAATTATTTTAATATGAGATCATGTAGAGAGAAGAGGCATAATGCAATATTTCAGTCAAAGTGTTTCACTAAGAAGAAAAATGCAATTTAGACAAAATTGAAGAGGAAGATCGATTTACAACAAGGGAAGGGGAAAAAGATTGTTATGACACCTTCAAATATTGTTATCACACCTTCAGATAATGTAATTCTTATGAAGTGCTTTTGTAAGTTCTATTATAATTGTAGGAATATATATTGCAGACCAAAATTGGTTGCAAGATTATACCTAGAGGAGGCAGCCGTCAATACTAAGCTTTGCCGGTAAATGTGCTTAGTTTCCTACGTAGAGTAGAGCCTTATTTACTTTTTGCAAGAAAATAATTTGTTGAAATATTTCTATCAAAGTGTTTCACTATGAGATTGTGTATTGAGAAGAGGCATAATGCAATCTTTTTGTCAAAGTGTTTCACTAAGAAGCAAAATGCAATTTTAGCCAAATTGAAGAGGAGGAAGATCGACTTACATCAAGGGAAGGGAAAAAAGATTGTTATGACACATTCAAAAATTGTTATGACACCTACAAATACTGTAATTCTTATGAAGCACTTTTGTAAGTTCTATTATAATTACAAGAATATTTATTGCATATCAAAATTGGTTGCAAGATGGTACCTAGAGGAGGCAATAGTCAATACTAAGCTTTGTTGCTAAATGTGTTTAGTTTCTCGCGTAGAGTAGAGCCTTATTTATTTGTTGCAGGAAAATATTTTTTTTCTATCAAAATGTTTCACTATGAGTTCGTTAGAGAGAAAAGACATAATAAAATATTTCTGTCAAAGTGTTTCACTAAGAAGCAAAATAAAATTTCAGCAACATTGAAGAGGAGGAAGATCGATTTACAACAAGGGAAGGGAAAAAATATTGTTATGACACCTTCAAAGATTGTTATGACACCTTCAGATACCATAATTCTTATGAAGTTCTATTATAATTGCAAGAATATCTATTGTAGGCCGAATTGGTTGAAAGGTTGTACCTAGAGGAGGCAGCCGTCAATACTAAGCTTTGCCGCTAAGTGTGCTTAGTTTCTTGTGTAGAGTAGAGCCTTATTTATTTGTTAGAGGAAAATAATTTGTTAAAATATTTCTATCAAAGTGTTTCACTATGAGATCATGTAGAGAGAAGAGGCATAATGCAATCTTTCTATCAAAGTGTTTCACTATAAAGCAGATTGCAATTTTAGCAATAAATGAAGAGGAGGAAGGTCGATTTACAACAAGGGAAGGGAAAAAAGATCGTTATGACACCTTCAAAGATTTTGATGAAACCTTCAGATACCATAATTCTTATGAAGAACTTTTGTAAGTTCTATTATAATTGCAAGAATATTTATTGTAGGCCAAAATTGGTTGCAAAATCGTACCTAGAGGAGGCATTCGTCAGTACTAGGCTTTGCTGCTAAATATGCTCAGTTTCAAGTGTAGAGTAGAGCCATATTTATTTTTTGTATGCAAATAATTTGTTAAAATATTTCTATCAAATTGTTTCACTCTGAGATCGTGTAGAGAGAAGAGGCATAATGAAATCTTTCTATCAAAGTGTTTCACTAAGAAGAAGAATGCAATTTAGGAAAAAATGAAGAGGAGGAAGATCGATTTACAACAAGGGAAGGGGAAAAAGATTGTTATGACACCTTCAAAGATTGTTGTGACACCTTTAGCTACTATGATTCTTATGATGCACTTTTGTAAGTTCTATTATAATTGTAGGAATAATTATTGCAGGTCAAAATTACTTGCAAGATTGTACCTAGAGGAGGCAACCGTCAATACTAAGCTTTGTCACTAAATCTGCTTAGTTTCCTGCACAAAGTAGAGCCTTATTTATTATTTGAAGGAAAATAATTTTTAAAAATATTTCTATCAAAGTGTTTCACTATGAGAACGTGTTGAGAGAAAAGGCATAATGCAATATTTTTGTCAAAGTGTTTCACTAAGAAGCAAAATGCAATTTCAGCCAAATTGAAGAGGAGGAAGATTGATTTATAGAAAAGAAAGGGAAAAATGATTGTTATGACACCTTAAAAGATTGCTATGACACCTTCAGATACCATAATTATTATGAAGTGCATTTGTAATTTCTATTATAATTGTAGGAATATTTATTGCAGGTCGAAATTGGTTGCAAGGTTGTACCTAGAGGAGGCAGCCGTCAATACTAAGCTTTGCCGCTAAATGTGCTTAGTTTCCCGTGCAGAGTAGAGCCTTATTTATTTGTTGCAGGAAAATAATTTGTTAAAATATTTCTATCAAGGTGTTTTACTATGAGATTGTGTAGAGAGAAGAGGCATAATGCAATCTGTCTGTCAAAGTGTTTCACTAAGAAGCAAAATGCAATTTCAACAAAATTGAAGACGAGGAAGATCGATTTAAAACAAGGGAAGGGAAAAAAGATTGTTATGACACCTTTAGATACCATAATTCTTAAGAAGCACTTTTGTAAGTTCTATTATAATTGCAAGAATATTTATTGTAGGCCGAAATTGGTTGCAAGATTGTACGTAGAGGAGGCAACCGTCAATACTAAGCTTTGTTGATAAATGTGCTTAGTTTCCCATGTAGATTAGAGCCTTATTTATTTGTTGCAGGAATTTTTTTTGTTAAAATATTTATATCGAAGTGTTTCACTATGAGATCGTGTAGATGGAAGAGGCATAATGCAATCTTTCTATCAAAGTGTTTCACTAAGAAGCATAATGCAATTTCAACAAAAATGAAGAGGAGTAAGATTGATTTACAACAAGAGAAGGGATAAAATATTGTTATGATACCTTCACATATCGTAATTCTTATGAAGCACTTTTGTAAGTTCTATTATAATTTTAGAAATATTTATTGCAGGCTAAAGTTGGTTGCAAGATTGTACCTAGAGGAGGTAGTAGTCAATACTAAGCTTTGTCACTAAATAGACTTAGTTTCCTTCATAGAGTAGAGCCTTATTTATTTGTTGCATGCAAATAATTTGTGAAAATATTTCTATCAAAGTATTTCACTATGAGATCGTGTAGAGAGAAGAGACATAATGCAATATTTTTGTCAAAGTGTTTTAGTAAGAAGAAGAATGCAATTTAGGAAAAATTGAAGAGGAGGAAGATTGATTTACAACAAGGGAAGGGGAAAAATATTGTTATGAAACCTTCAAAGATTGTTATGACACCTTCATATACTGTAATTATTATGAAATGATTTTTTAAGTTCTATTATAATTGTAGGGATATTTATTGCAGGTCAAAATTGGTTGCAAGATTGTACCTAGAGGAGGTAGCCGTCAATACTAGGCTTTCCCACTAAATGTGCTTAGTTTCCCGTGCAGAGTAGAGCCTTATTTATGTTTTGCAAGAAAATAATTTATTAAAATATTTCTATCAAAGTGTTTCACTATTAGATCATGTAGAGAGAAGAGGCATAATCCAATCTTTTTGTCAAAATGTTTCACTTAGAAGCATAATGCAATTTCAGCAAAATTGAAGAGGAGCAAGATCGATTTACAGTAAGGGAAGGGAAAAAAGGATTGTCATGACACCTTTAGATACCGTAATTTTTATGAAGCACTTTTGTAAGGTCTATTATAATTGTAGGAATATTTATTGCATGCCGAAATTGATTGCAAGATTGTACCTAGAGGAGGCAACTGTCAATATAGAAAGCTTTGCTTCTAAATTTGCTTAGTTTCATGTGCAAAGTAGAGCCTTATTTTTTGTTGCAGGAAAATAATTTGTTAAAATATTTCTATCAAAGTGTTTCACTATGAGATCGTGTAGAGAGAAGAGGCATAATGGAATCTTTTTGTCAAGGTCTTTCACTAAGAAGCATAATGCAAATTCAGCAAAATTTAAGAGGAAGATCGATTTATAGCAAGGGAAGGGAAAAAATATTGTTATGACATCTTCAAAGATTGTTATGACACCTTCATATACCGTAATTCTTATGAAGCACCTTTTTAAGTTCTATTATAATTGTAGGAAAATTTATTGCAGAACAAAATTTGTTGCAAGATTGTACCTAGTGGAGGCAACCATCAATACTAAGCTTTGCCACTAAATGCACTTAGTTTTCCATGTAGAGTAGAGCCTTATTTATTTTTTGTAGGAAAATAATTTGTTAAAATATTTCTATCAAAGTGTTTCACTATGAGATCATGTAGAGAGAAGAGGCATAATGCAATCTTTCTGTCAAAGTGTTTCACTAAAAAGAAGAATGCAATTTAGGCAAAATTGAAGAGGAGGGAAATTGATTTACAACAAGGGAAGGCAAAAAAGATTGTTATGACATCTTCAAAGATTGTTATGACACCTTTAGATATGGTAATTCTTATCAAGCACTTTTGTAAGTTCTATTATAATTACAAGAATATTTATTGTAGGCCAAAATTGGTTGCAAGATTGTACGTAGATGATGCAACTGTCAATACTAAGCTTTGTCACTAAATGTGCTTAGTTTCTCGTGTAGAGTAGAGCCTTATTTATTTTTTGCAGGAAAATAATTTATTAAAATATTTCTATCAAAGTGTAAATCACTATGAGATCATCTAGAGGAAGAGGCATAATGCAATCTTTTTGTCAAAGTGTTTCACTAAGAATAATAATGCTATTTAGGCAAAATTGAAGAGGAGGAAGATCGATTCACAACAAGGGATGGGAAAAAATATTGTTGACACCTTCAAAGATTCTTATGAGACCTTCAAATACTGTAATTCTTATGAAGCACTCTTGTAAGCTTTATTATAATTGCAGGAATATTTATTGCAGGTCGAAATTAGTTGCAAGATTGTACCTAGAGGCGACAACCGTCAATACTAAGCTTTGCTGCTAAATGTGCTTAGTTTCCCGCATAGAGTAGAGCCTTATTTATTTTTTGTAGGAATTTAATTTGTTAAAATATTTCTATCAAAGTGTTTCACTATGAAATCGTGTACATAGAAGAGACATAATGCAATCTTTTTGTGAAAGTTTTTCACTAAGAAGCATAATGCTATTTAGGCAAAATTGAAGAGGAGGAAGATCAATTTACAACAAGGGAAGGGAAAAACGATTGTTATGAAACCTTGAAAGATTGTTATGCCACCTTTAGATACCATAATACTTATGAAGCACTTTTTAAGTTCTATTATAATTGCAGGATTATTTATTGCAGGTCAAAATTGGTTGCAAATTTGTACCTAGAGGAGGCAGTCGTCAATACTAAGCTTTGCCACTAAATGTGCTTAGTTTCCCGCATAGAGTAGATCCTTATTTATTTGTTGTAGGAAAATAATTTGTTAAAATATTTCTATCAATGTGCTTCACTATGAGATCGTGTAGAGAGAAGAGGCATAATGCAATCTTTCTATCAAAGTGTTTCACTAAGAAGCATAATGCAATTTTAGCAAAATTGAAGAGGATGAAGATCAATTTACAACAAGGGAAGGGAAAAAATATTGTTATGACACCTTCAAATATTGTTATGATACCTTCATATATCATAATTCTTATGAATCTCTTTTGTAAGTTCTGTTATAATTAAAGGAATATTTATTGCAGTCTGAAATTGGTTGCATAATTGTACCTAGAGGAGGCAACCGTCAATACTAAGCTTTGCCGCTAAATGTGCTCAGTTTCCTGCGTAGAGTAGAGCCTTATTTATTTGTTGGAGGAAAATAATTTTTTAAAATCTTTCTATCAAATTGATTCACTATGAGATATTGTAGAGAGAAGAGGCATAATGCAATCCTTCTATCAAAGTGTTTCACTAAGAAGCATAATGCAATTTTAGCAAAATTGAAGAGGATGAAGGTCGATTTACAATAAGGGAAGGGAAAACATATTGTTATGACACCTTCAAAGATTTTTATGACACTTTCAGATACCATAATTCTTATGAAGCACTTTTGTAAGTTCTATTATAATTGCAAGAATATTTATTATAGGCCAAAACTGGTTGCAAGATTGTACCTAGAGGATGCAACCGTCAATAGAAAGCTTTGCTGCTAAATGTGCTTAGTTTCCCGTGCAGAGAAGAGCCTTATTTATTTGTTGTAGTAAAAAACTTTGTTAAATTTTTTCTTTCAAAGTGTTTCAGTAAGAAGCAGAATGCAATTTCAAAAAAATTGAAGAGTAGTATGATCGATTTACAAAAAGGGAAGGGAAAAAAGATTGTTATGACACCTTCAAAGATTTCTATGACACCTTCAGATACTATAATTCTTATGAAGTGATTTTGTAAGTTCTATTATAATTGTAGGAATATTTGTTGCAGCCTGAATTTTTTTGCAAAATTGTACCTAGACGAGGGAACCTTCTATACTAAGCTTTGCCGCTAAATGTTCTTAGTTTCCCACACAGAGTAGAGCCTTATTTATTTGTTGCAGGAAAATAATTTGTTAAAATATTTTTATCAATGTGTTTCACTTTAAGATCGTGTAGAGAGGAAAGGCATAATGCAATCTTTTTGTCAAAGTGTTTCACTAAGAAGCAAAATGTAATTTCAGAAAAAATGAAGAGGAAGATCGAAATACAACAAGGGAAGGGAAAAAAGATTGTTATGACACATTCAAAAATTGTAATGAAACCTTCATATATCATAATTGTTATGAATCACTTTTGCAAGATCTATTATAATTGTAGGAATATTTATTGCAGGACGAAATCGGTTGCACGATTGTACCTAGAAGAGGCAACCATCAATACTAAGTTTTGCCGCTAAATTTGCTTAGTTTCCTGCGTAGAATAGAGCTTTATTTATTTGTTGCAAATGAATAATTTGTTAAAATATTTCTATCAATTTTTTTCACTATGAGATCATGTAGAGAGAAGAGGCATAATGCAATATTTATGTCAAATTGTTTCACTAAGAAGCAAAATGCAATTTAGGAAAAATTAAAGAGGAGGAAGATCAATTTATAGCAAGGGAAGGGAAAACAAATTGTTATGACACCTTCATATACCATAATTCTTATGAAGCACTTTTGTAAATTCTATTATAATTACAAGAATATTTATTGCAGGCTGAAATTGGTTGCAAGATTGTACTTAGAGGAGGCAACCATCAATACTAAAATTTTTCGCTAAATGTGCTTAGTTTCCAGCTTAGAGTAGAGCCTTATTTATTTGTTGCAAGAAAATAATTTGTTAAAATATTTGTATGAAAGTGTTTCACTATGAGATCGTGTAGAGAGAAGAGGCATAATGCAATCTTTCTATCAAAGTGTTTCACTAAGAAGAAGAATGCAATTTTAGAAAAATTGAAGAGGAGGCAAATCGATTTAGAGCAAGGGAAGGGAGAAAATATTGTTTTTTTTTTTTATCAGTAATATATTTAATTTATTCATAATAATAAAGGAGGTTACAAAGAAAACAGTCCTTCCAACCATGGCCAGGCTGAATAAAACATGGCATTACTACATCCACCACCCAAAATAAAGTGTTGGCCCAAAAAACATAAACGATTAGGATAGGGAACACCCCAAGCCATACCCAAACACCCGAAAACCCCAACACCCACAGCTATAGAAACATTCCACCATTACCCCCCACTGCACCAAGAGGTCGACTGAGCTATAAACATGATGAATACCAGCAACTGCCCAAAAAAAAAAGCCATACTACAAAAAATCTAGAGGTGGAGCTCCGGCCAACGCCCAAACTTCGCCAACACCACAAGATACAAAAACACGACCCCACATCAACACATCAAGCCGAACGCCCAGGAGGGTGCCAATGGGTGCCGCCCCTACTTGCCGAATGCTTCTTCCTTGGAACTGAGGAAGGAACACCAGCCACGTCCTGTTCCACTTCAAACTCATGCCTGCGCAATACAAATTTTAAATTCTCCCATGCAATAACCATCTCCATCCGATAGGCATACTTGTCCAAATGCCTTCGCCACCTCACAAACGACACTACACCTAGTTCCTCCGCGTCTTCCATATCCTCAAAGCCTTCGGATATGTCAAATCCCACACCCGGATTAGCCCATTCCAAAAAGGAATCCAGCCCTAGCATCAACTCCACATCAAACAAAGACACCATAACCCATCTCACAGTCACAATGTCTTCTCCTAGTTCTAGCCCCCACGTGAAAACCATCGAAGCGATATCCACATTAATCCTACCATGGTGCGTTGCTTCCATAAACAACCTACCCAACTCGCCCAAAACCGCATCAACCACATCGTCGAATGGTCGCTTTAGCACAAACTTTAGCCGAAACCTCAAAATCGGCCCAAAGAAAGCCTTCTGTTGTAGCGCTGTCTTGAAGGAGTACATGGCCTCCATTGCTCTTAGCACCAACCCCATGCAACACACAACAAAAACAAAGCAATCCGAACTCCAATCCACCATAAATAGCCCACCAATCGTGCCAAATATTGTTATGAAACCTTCAAAGATTTTTATGACACCTTCAGATACTATAATTGTTATGAAGTGCTTTTGTAAGTTCTATTATAATTGTAGGAATATTTATTGTAGGCCAAAATTGGCTGAAAGATTGTACCTAGAGGAGGCAATCATCAATATTAAGCTATGCCGCTAAATATACTTAGTTTCTTTCGCATAGTAGAGCCTTATTTATTTTCTGTAGGAAAATAATTTGTTAAAATATTTCTATCAAAGTGTTTCATTATGAGATCATTTAGAGAGAAGAGGCATAATGCAATCTTTTTGTCAAAGTGTTTCACTAAGAAGAAGAACACAATCTGAACAAAAATGAAGAGGAGGAAGATCGATTTACAACAAGGGAAGGGAGAAAATATTGTTATGACACCTTCAATATTTGTTATGACACCTTCAATTATTGTTATCACACCTTCATATACTGTAATTCTTATGAAGCATTTTTGTAAGTTCTATTATAACCGCAAGAATATTTATTGTAGGCCGAAATTTGATGCAAAATTGTACCTAGAGGAGGCAATTGTCAATACTAAGCTTTGTCGCTAAATTTGCTTAGTTTCCCATGTAGAGTAGAGCCTTTTTTATTTATTGCAGGAAAATAATTTGATAAATTTTTTCTATCAAAGTGTTTCACTATCAGATCGTGTAGAGAGAAGAGGCATAATGCAATCTTTCTGTCAAAGTGTTTCACTAAGAAACAAAATGCAATATAGAAAAATTGAAGAGGAGGAAGATCGATTTACAACAAGGGAAGAGGAAAATGATTGTTATGACACCTTCATAGAATTTTATGACATCTTTAGATACCGTAATTCTTATGAAGCACTTTTGTAACTTCTATTATAATTGCAAGAATATTTATTGCAAGATGAAATTGGTTGCAAGATTGTACCTAGAGGAGGCAACTGTCAATACTAAGCTTTGCCGCTAAATGTGCTTAGTTTCCCGCGTAGAGTAGAGCCTTATTTATTTGTTGCAGGAAAATAATTTGTTAAAATCTTTCTATCAAAGTGTTTCACTATGAAATCGTCCAGAGAGAAGAAGCATAATGCAATCTTTGTGTTAAAGTGTTTCACTAAGAAGCTGAATGCAATTTCAACAAAATTGAAGAAGAGGAAGATCGATTTAAAACAAGGGAAGGGAAGAAAGATTGTTATGACACCTTCAAAGATTATTATGAGACCTTTAGATACCATAATTCTTATGAAGCACTTTTCTAATTTCTATTATAATTGTAGGAATATTTATTGCAGGTCAAAATTGGTTGCAAGATTGTACCTAGAGGAGGCAACCGTCAATACTAATATTTTCCACTAAATGTGCTTAGTTTCACGTGTAGAGTAGAGCCTTATTTATTTATTAAAGGAAAATAATTTTTGAATATATTTCTATCACAATGTTTCACTATGAGATCGTGTAGAGAGAAGAGGCATAATGTGTTGGCAACACAAGGGTAGACAACTGAGAGGGGGGGATGAATCAGTTGTCACATAATTTAAAACTTATTTAATTTATTAACACCTATTCTCAGATTTGATTAATAACCATGAAAGCATAAATAAAAAAAACATCAAAAACACACATAACACCAAGATTTTTATGTGGAAACCCTATTAGGGGAAAAACCACGGTAGAGGTCAGTCCATAATTTTATACCCTATTAAAAGTATAAGAAGAATGAATGGGGAATGCACATGTATTCAGACACACTGCCTAAATCTCATTGCTCAAATACAAAGGAAGACTCATTGTCTTATAGTTACATTCAGATTAAATCCATTTGAAGATTTTGAACTAAGAAAATAACATCTGCTAATGCTTGATTACAGTTCCGATTAAGCACATGAACACTTCTTCACTCTTCTTCACACTCTGCTCTACCTTCAAAATATTTAGAACATTATTCATGCACACACACTTGTTCGCTCAAATTCAAATGAAGAAACAATCACTTATATATATCCGCAACAAGAAATTATATCGTTACATGTCGGCTTCAACAAAATAATAAAATAAATATAAATTGTCGGCCCAAAAAAATAAAGATTATTAATGAGAATATACCAAGGTTGGCCACAACATAGTGAAGACCCAAAATAATATCCTCAAACACAAAACACCTTCAAAAATTATTCCTCGAAGATCCACAACACGCTACAATCACCCTGTCGGCCATGAACATGAAAAACATGAACACACAAGATAAAATATTTAATTGTGAGCACAATGATCAATGCAGACGTGCAACATAGATAGAGAACAATATAGAAAAATCCAAAAACACCACAGGAGCATTCACAACAACTCAGATTACCAGAACCACATTATCTTCTTCTAGGAACACCAACTACAGTAACATAATAACTTTTGAAACACAAAAACTCATAACTTGCTCAAATCTTCATGCGAACCTCTGAAAATTTTGGTGGATAAACTAGATACATCTGAAAACAAACCCTTTAATCTGCAACTTCTCACCATTAATATACTGAACTTTCCATCATACTGATCTTCACTACTTCACAGATAAACTGTAACATATTTTATTACAATTTTCTCAATATCCTCGACATATACAGTCTTAAAGACATTAATTATAATAGTGTTGACATCAATGACAACCACATATCAACAACACAACCACAACATCCAACAATCTCCCCCTTTTGCATTGATGGCAACACATGTTGTGAAAAACACCATCAACACAACTAACTTCAACACTTACTCCCCCTTAGGTTCCGACTCTTTTCTCATGACTTCTTCTCCTTAGATAATTCCCAATTTTCACATTGCTCTTCTCCCCCTTTGACATCAATGAAAAAGGTACACACAAGATCTGAACCACATATTTGAATCATTTGACTACTCCCCTTGAGTAGCAGCCACCACAACATCAATCCAAATGAAGATATGACTGTGAAATGCACAGACTGATGCAAGACAATGCATCTTAGTTTTGATTAGGAGGGATAATCACCCCTAACTTCCCTCTGAGATACTCAAAAGTATCCTTAGGAAACGGCTTGGTAAAGATGTCTACAATCTGTTCCTTAGTAGGCACATACTCCAATCTGACTTCCTTTTCACTCACCTTCTCTCTCAAAAAGTGAAACTTGATAGATCTATGCTTGGTTTTTGAATGCAACATCAAATTCTTAGAAATATTAATTTCACTTGAATTATCATAGAATATAGCAATAGGATCATCATACATAATTTTGATATCTTTCAAAATCTGCTTCATCCACATTACTTGAGTACAATTGTTAGTAGCAACAATGTATTATGCCTCTACATTAGACAAAGAAATGGCATTCTGCTTTTTACTTAACCATGAAATCAGCTTCTTTCCTAAGAAAAATGCGCCACCACTAGTACTTTTCCTGTCATTCACATCTCCTACCTAATTAGCATTAGTAAAGGAACTCAAAGTAATATCATCATCTTTAGGATACCACAGGCCAAAATCAACTATTCCCTTCAAGTATCTAAAAATTCTCTTCACAACAGTCACATGTGATTCCTTAGGATCGGCTTGAAATCTTGTAACAATACGTAAAAAATTCATGATATCAGGTCTAGCTTGAGTCAAATAAAGCAATCCACCAATCATTGATTTGTATCTAGTCTAATTTTCCTTCAGAGAATCATCATATGCTATCAACCTACATCCGGTCACCATGGGTGTACCAATTGGCTTTGAATCTTCCATACCAAACTTCTTTAGCAATTCTTTCACATACTTGGAATGAGATATAAAGATCCCTTTATCTAATTGAGTAATTTGCAATCCCAAAAAGAATTTCATCTCTCCAATCATTGACATCTAAAACTCATTCTGCATCTCATCAACAAACTTCATGCACAAACCATCATATCCTCCAAAAATGATATCATCAACAAAGACCTCCACAATCAAATATTTATCATCATCAATCTTGAAATATAGATTTCTATCAGCAGTACCTTTGTTAAATCCAAGCTTCATAAAATACTTGTCCAATCTAGCATACCAAGCTCTAGGGGCTTGCTTGAGCCCATACAATTCTTTCTTCAACAAAAAAACCATATCTCCCTGATCAGTCAATTGAAATCCATCAGGTTGCTCAACATACACCTTTTCTTCCAATTCACCATTTAGAAATGCTGACTTGACATCCATCTGATAAACCTTGCAATTTTTGTAAGCAGCATAAGCAAGAAACAATCTCACAGCTTCAATTCTAGCAATAGGAGCAAAATTTTCTTCAAAGTCAATTCCTTCCATCTGAGAATATCCTTTACAGACCAGTCTTGCTTTGTTTCTAACAACTTCACCTTGTTCATTCAGTTTGTTTCTAAAGACCCATTTAGTTCCAATTACAATTTTGTCCTTAGGTCTAGGAATGAGAATCCATGTATTATTCTTCTCAATTTGTAGTAGCTCTTGTTTCATTGCTTTTATCCAATGTTCATCTTTGCATGCTTCATTTACACTATTAGGATCAGTCTTTGAAATCAAACAATATTCTTCTGCAATTCTTCTCCTAGTCTGGACACCTTTGTTCTTATCACCTATAATCTATTTTTTTGAAAGCTTTAATCTCACATATCTTGGAGTCTTAGGATGTTCTTGAACTTCAAGCTCTTGTGATCTCTCTTTTGCACTTTCACTAGTTTCTCCTTCCTCTTGGTCTTCTTGATTCACTAGAATGACCTGAACTTGATTTGAAGTTTGACCTTTGTTTGTACTATCATTCTGATCATTAGAATCATATCCACAGGTTCTGGATGGTCTATCAATGTCTTCATCAACCTTAACATTTTCGCTTTCAATCATTTTCCTCAATATCTTATTGTAGCATCGGTAGGCCTTACTCTTAGTAGAATAGCCAAGAAAGATTCCTTCATCACTCCTAGCATCAAACTTTCCTATATCTTCATCTATTCTGATATAACATTTACTCCCAAAGATTTTGAAATATCTAACAATAGGCTTATGACTAGACCATAGCTCAAAAGGGGTCTTACTAGTATCACCTTTGATTTGTACCCAATTGAGGATATAAACAACAATACTTACAACTTCTCTCCAATAGATATGAGGAACATTTCCTTCCAACATCATAGTCCTAGCAACATATTGAATTGTCTTGTTCTTCCTTTCCACAACTCCATTTTGCTGAGGGATCTGTGGTATAGATAATTGTCTCTTTATCCCATGCAATTCACAAAAAGAATTAAACTCACCAGAAGTGAATTCACCACCTCTATACGATCTTAGACACTTAATCTTCAGACCTATCTCTATCTCAACCAGAGCCTTAAAGATCTTGAACTTCTGTAGAGCTTCAGATTTCTCCCTTAAGAAAGTAATCCACATCATCCTAGAATAATCATCAATAAGCAACATGAAATACCTGTAACCTTGTAAACTTCTGACTCTAGAAGGACCACACAAGTCAGTATGCACAAGCTCCAACAATTCATTTGAACAATGCTGTTTGCTTTGAAATGAAATTCTATTTTGCTTTCCTAACTGACATTCCTTGCATATGGCATTAGTAGGCTTTATCAACTTAGGAAGATCTCTCACTGCCTGAGTAGAACATATCTTGATAATATTGTCAAATTTTACATGACACATTCTCCTATGCGACAATAAACTTTCATCAATTTGAGCAATCAGACAACTTTTACTAGCAACATTTAAGTGAAATATGTTACCTTTCATTTTTGTACCTGAAGCAATCACATTTCTGGAACTTCCCAATATTCTACACTTTCCATCCTTGAATTGAAGATTGTATCCCTTATCAACCATCTGTCTGACACTTAAGAGATTATGCTTCAAACCTTCCACATAAAGAACATCATCACTATTATGCTTACCATGAAAATAAATATATCCTCTGCCAAGCATTATACCACCATTGTTATCACCAAATCTTACAAGACCACCATCATAATTTTACAGGCTCACAAATTTTCTTGTATCACCTGTCATGTGATGTGAACATCCACTATCAATTACCCATTCATCCTTCTCTTCAACTCGAGCAACTAGGGCTTTCTCCACATTTGTACAACTAGTAGATTTAGTAGACACAGGATTATTTTCCTTGATAGCAATAAACACAAACTCATCTTCACTTACATTCCCTTTATCAGATTCATCATCTATCACACCTTCATCAGTAGCATAATAAAACTTCCTTTGAAATTTAGGCTTGTTAGGTCTTGAATTAGGAACTCTTTCTGGACACCTTGATGCAAAATGACCTATCTTATTGCAAGAAAAACATTTAATAGGAAACTTTCCTTTATACTTACCTTGTCCTTTGGCTTCTCTTTTGACAATAAGTGCTTCAATCTCATCCAATTCTCTCTCTCTCTTCTTCTTCAATGTGTCTCATTTCTTCCTCATACTTGAATACCTTTCTAGAAGAACTTTCACCTGGATCATATCTCTACTTATCTCTTCCAGAGGTAGTAGGTTTGAATGTAGATTCTATCTTACGAAGGGCATCATCGAATTCACTCAACTCAAAAGCAGTAAGTTTACCAATCAACATATCTTTGATTACATTTGTCACGGTCCAGATCTCCTCAATAGCAACAACTTTGACTTTGTATGCATTAGGCAAGGATCTAATCACTTTAGCAACAATCTATGATTCTTCCAACTGTCCATCAACACATTTGATACCACACACAAGTTCATTCACTCTTTTCATGAAAGTAGTAATATTCTCATCATCACCCATTCTCAACAGTTCATATTTCACTTTCAAACTTTGTAGCTTAGAAATATTCACATTAGTATCACCTTCATACAAAAGTTTCCAAATTTTTCCATATCTCATAAGTAGTCTTCAGATCCATAACATTCATCATCTCAGAATCAGTCAAAGAAGTCAACAATATTTCCTTAGCCCTGATATTGTATTCAACATCCCTAATCTCAATAGCAGTAGTAGGACCATTTTGAGGAATGACATATCTATTACTTGTAATGCTCTAGTAGGATTCACCAATGCCTCTCAGATGACACTCCATTTGAGTCTTCCATAGAGAATAATTTGTTCCATCAAATCTTAGACTATCCTTCTTATATGTCACCATCCAAGAGCACCTCAAGATGTTAAAATTCTTCTAAGGAACCTGCTTTGATACTAATTGTTGGCAACACAAGGGCAGACAACTGAGAGGGGGGGAGGTGAATCAGTTGTCACAAAATTTCAAATTTATTAAATTTATTAACACCTATTCTCATATCTGATTAATAACCATGAAAGCATAAATCAACAACACATCAAAATCACACATTACACCAAGATTTTTATGTGGAAACCCTGTTAGGGGAAAAACCATGGTGGAGGTCAGTCCACAAGTTTATACCCTGTTAAAAGTATAAAAAGAATAAATGAGGAATGCACATGCATTCAAGCACACTGCCTAGAGCTCACTGCTCAAATACAAATGAAGACTCACTGTCTTACAATTACATTCAGATTAAATCCATTTGAAGATTTTGAACTAAGAAAATAGCATCTACTAATGCCTAATTACAGTTCCGATTAAGCACATGAACACTTCTTCAATATTCTTCACTCTTCTTCACACTCTACTCTACCTTTGAAAGACTTAGAAAATTATTCACGCACACACACTTGTTCGCTCACATTCAAATGAAGAAACAATAGCTTATATATATCCACAACAAGAAATTACATCGTTACATGTTGGCTTCAAAAAAATAATAAAATAAATACAAACCGTGGGCCTAAAACAATAAAGATTATTAATGTGAATCTACCAAGGTCAGCCACAACATATTGAAGCCCCAAAATAATATCCTCGAACACAAACACCTTCAAAAATTATTCCTCGAAGATCCACAACACGCTACAATCACCTTGTCGGCCATGAACATGAAAAACATGAACACACAAGATAAAATATTTAATCGCGAGCACAACGATCAATGCAGATATGAAACATACATAGATCATGATCTAGAAACATCCATAAACACCACATGAGCATTCACAACAACTCATATTACCTTATCTTCTTCCAAGAACACCAGCTACAGTAACATAATAACTTTCGGAACAAAGACACTCATAAATTACTCAAATCTTCATGCGAACCTCTGAAAATTTTGGTGGATAAACTAGATACACCTGAAAACAAACCCTTTAATCTGAAACTTCTCACCATCAATATACTGAACTTTCCATCATAGTGATCTTCATTACTTCACAGACAACCTACAACATATTTTATTACAATTTTATCAATATCCTTGACATATACAGTGTTAAAGACATTAACACTAATAGTGTTGAAATCAATGACAACCACATATCATAAACACAACCACAACATTCAACATAATGCAATCTTTTAGTCAAAGTGTTTCACTAAGAAGCAAAATGCAATTTCAGCAAAATTGAAGAGGAGGAAGATCGATTTACAGCAAGGGAAGGGAAAAAAGATTGTTATGACACCTTCAGATACTGTAATCATTATGAAGAGCTTTCGTAAGTTCTATTATAATTTCAGGAATATTTATTGCAGGTCGAAATTATTTGCAAAATTGTACCTAGAGGAGGCAACCGTCAATACTAAGCTTTTCCACTAAATGTGCTTAGTTTCCCGCATAGAGTAGAGCCTTATTTATTTTTTGTAGGAATTTTTTGTTAAAATTTTTCTATCAAAGTGTTTCACTATGAGATCGTGTAGAGAGAAGAGGCATAATGCAATATTTCTATCAAAGCGTTTCACTAAGAAAAATAATGCAATTTAGGCAAAATTGATGAGGAAGATCAATTTACAACAAGGGAAGGGGAAAATGATTGTTATGACACCTTCAAAGATTGTTCTAACACCTTCAAATACTATAATTCTTATGATGATCTTTTGTAAATTCTATTATAATTGAATGAATATTTATTGCAGGTCGAAATTGATTCCAAGATTGTACCTAGAGGAGGCAACCATCAATACTAAGCTTTGTTGGTAAATATGCTTAGTTTTCCACGCAAAGTAGAGCCTTATTTATTATTTGTAGGAAAATAATTTGTTAAAATATTTCTATCAAAGTGTTTCACTTTGAGAACGTGTAAAGAGAAGAGGCATAATGCAATCTTTTTGTCAAAGTGTTTCACTAAGAAGCAAAATGCAATTTTAGCCAAATTGAAGAGGAAGATCGATTTACAACAAGGAAAGGGAAAAATGATTTTCATGACACCTTAAAATATTGTGTAGAGAGAAGAGGCATAATGCAATCTTTCTATCAAAGTGTTTCATTAAGAAAAAAAATGCAATATAGCAAAATTGAATTGGAGGAAGATCGATTTACAACAAGGGAAGGGAAAAAAGATTGTTATGACACCTTCAGTTACCGTAATTCTTATGAAACACTTTTGTAAATTTATTATTATTGTAGGAATATTTATCACACGCTAAAATTGGTTGCAAGATTGTACCTAGAGGAGGCAGCTGTGAGTACTAAGCTTTTCCACTAAATGTGCTTAGTTTCTCGTGTAGTTTAGAGCCTTATTTATTTATTACAGGAAAATAATTTATTAATATATTTCTATCAAAGTGTTTCACTATGAGATTTTGTAGAGAGAAGAGGAATAATGCAATATTTCAGACAAAGTGTTTGACTAAGAAGCAAAATGCAATTTCAACAAAATTGAAGAGGAGGAAGATCAATTTACAATAAGGGAAGGGAAAAAAGATTGTTATGACACCTTCAAATATTGTTATGACACATTCAGATACTTTAATTCTTATGAAACACTTTTTTAAGTTCTATTATAATTGTAGGATTATTTATTGTAGGCTGAAATTGGTTGCAAAATTGTACCTAGAGGAGGCAACTGTAAATACTAAGCTTTTCCACTAAATGTGCTTAGTTTGCCGCGTAGAGTAGAGCTTTATTTATTTTTTGCAGGCAAATAATTTGTTAAAAGCATTCTATCAAAGTGTTTCACTATGAGATTGTGTAGAAAGAAGAGGCATAATGCAATCTTTCTATCAAAGTGTTTCACTATGAGATTGTGTAGAAAGAAGAGGCATAATGCAATCTTTCTATCAAAGTGTTTCACTAAGAAGAAGAATGCAATTTAGGCAAAATTGAAGAGGAGGAAGATCGATATACAACAAGGGACGGGGAAAATGATTGTTATGACACCTTCAAATATTGTTTTGACACCTTGAGATACTGTAATTCTTATGAAGCACTTTTGTGAATTCTATTATAATTGAAGAAATATTTCTTGTAGGCTGAAATTGATTCCAAGATTGTACTTAGAGGAGGCAGCCATCAATTCTAAGCTTTGTCGTTAAATGTGCTTAGTTTTCCACACAGAGTAGAGCCTTATTTATTATTTGCAGGAAAATAATTTGTTAAAATATTTCTATCAAAGTGTTTCACTTTGAGAACATGTAAAGAGAAGAGGCATAATGCAATATTTTTGTCAAAGTGTTTCACTAAGAAGCAACATGCAATTTTAGCCAAATTGAAGAGGCCGAAGATCAATTTACAAGGAAAGGAAAAAATGATTGTTATGACACCTTTAGCTACCATAATTCTTATGAAGTGCATTTTTAATTTCTATTAGAATTGCAAAAATATTTATTGCAGGTCGAAATTGGTTGCAAGATTGTACCTAGAGGAGGTAGCCATCAATACTAAGCTTTTCTACTAAATCTGCTTAGTTTCCCGCACAGAGTAGAGCCTTATTTATTTGTTGCATTCAAATAATTTGATAAAATATTTCTATTAAAGTGTTTCACTATGAGATTTTGTAGAGAGAAGAGGCATAATGCAATCTTTATGTCAAAGTGTTTCACTAAGAAGTAAAATGCAATTTCAGCAAAATTAAAGAGGAGGAAGATTGATTTACAGCAAGGGAAGGGAAAAATGATTGTTATGACACTTTCAAACATTGTTATGACACCTTTTGATACCATAATTCTTATTCTTCTTCTTCATCAATTTCTTCAATGACAGAAGAAGTGATTGCATCTTTGTCCTTCTTTTCTGCTTTATCCTTTTCTTTCTTCACAACCTTAAATGCAGCTTCTCTCCTAGATGACTCAACACCTGGCATTATTATCTCATATGTAGTAATTGTGTCATGCACTTCATCAAGAGTAAGTTTATCAATTTATCTTCCTTCTTCCATAGTAGAAATCTTGGAATCATATTTAGTTGTCATAGACCTGAGAACTTTCAGCACATCTTCTTTCAGTTTTATGCCACACCCTTTTATGGTATTCACCACATCATCAACTCTTTGAAGATAGTCTACAGTCTTCTCTTCTTCAGACATCTTCACATTTTGTAAGTTCTATTATAATTGCAGGAATATTTATTGTAGGCCAAAATTTGTTGCAAGATTGTACCTAGAGGAGGCAACTGTTAGTATTAAGCTTTGTTATTAAATGTGTTTAGTTTCCTACGTAGAGTAGAGCCTTATTTATTTTTTATAGGAAAATAATTTGTTAAAATATTACTATCAAAGTGTTTCACTATGAGATCGTGTAGAGAGAAGAGGCGTAATGCAATCTTTCTATCAAAGTGTTTCACTAAGAAGCAGAAAGCAATTTCAACAAAATTGAATAAGAGGAAAATCGATTTTCAACAAGGGAAGGGAAAAACGATTGTTTTGACACCTTCAAAGATTGTTATGACACCTTCGGATACCATATTTCTTATGAAGCATTTTTTAAAGTTCTATTATAATTGCATGAATATTTATTGTAGGCCTAAATTGGTTGCAAGATTGTACCTAGAGGAGGCAACTGTCAATATTAAGCTTTGCCACTAAATGTGCTTAGTTTCTCAGGTAGAGTAGAGCCTTATTTATTTGTTGCATGAAAATAATTTGTTAAAATATTTCTATCAAAGTGGTTCACTATGATATCATGTAGAGAGAAGAGGCATAATGCAATCTTTCTGTCAAAGTGTTTCACTAAGAAGTAGAATGCAATTTGAGCAAAATTAAAGAGGAGGAAGATCAATTTATAGCAAGGGAAGGGAAAAAAGATTTTTATGAAACATTCAATGATTGATATGACACCTTCAGATATCATAATTCTTATGAATTTTTTTTTTAAGTTCTATTATAATTGCAAGAATATTCATTGCTTTTCAAAATAGTTTGCAAGATTGCACCTAGAGGAGGCAACCATCAATACTAAGCTCTACCGCTAAATGTGCTTAGTTTCTGGCATAAAGTGGAGCCTTATTTATTTTTTGCAGGAAAATAATTTGTTCAAATATTTCTATCAAAGTGTTTCACTATGAGATTGTGTATAGAGAAGAGTGATAATGCAATCTTTCTATCAAAGTGTTTCACTATTAAGCATAATGTAATTTCAGAAAAATTGAAGAGGAGGAAGATCGATTTATAGTAAGGGAAGGGAAAAAAGATTGTTATGACACCTTCAGAGATAGTTATGACACATTCAGATACCATAATTATTATGAAGCACTTTTGTAAGTTCTATTATAATTGCAAGAATATTTATTGCAAGCCAAAATTGGTTGCAAGATTGTACCTAGACGAGGCAGACAATGCAACCATCAATACTTATCTTTATTGATAAATGTGCTTAGTTTTACAAACAGAGTAGAGCCTAATTTATCTATTGCAGACAAATCATTTTTTAAAATATTTCTATCAAAGTGTTTCACTAAGAGATCGTGTAGACAGAAAAGAAACAATGAAATCTTTATGTCAAAGTGTTTCACTAAGAAAGAAAATGCAATTTGAGCAAAATTGAAGAGGAGGAAGATTGATTTATATCAAGGGAAGGGAAAAAATATTGTTATGACACCTTCAAATATTGTTATGAAACCTTCATATACTGTAATTCTTATGAAGTGCATTTTTAAGTTCTATTATAATTGTAGGAATATTTATTGCATGTCGATACAGGTTGCAAGATTGTATCTAGAGGAGGCAGTCATCAATACTAAGCTTTGCCGCTAAATATGCTTAGTTTTTCGTGCAAAGTAGAGCCTTATTTATTTGTTGCAGGAAAATAATTTGTTAAAATATTTCTATCAAAGTTTTTTACTATGAGATTGTGTAGAGAGAAGAGGAATAATGCAATATTTCTATCAAAGTGTTTCACTTAGAAGCATAATACAATTTTAGAAAAAATGAAGAGGAGGAAGATCGATTTACAACAAGGTAAGGGAAAAAAGATTGTTATGACACCTTCAGATACTGTAATTCTTATGAAACACTTTTGTGAGTTCTATTATTATTGTAGGAATATTTATTACAAGCCAAAATTGGTTGCAAGATTAAACCTAGAGGAGGCAGTCGCCAATACTAAGCTTTGCCGCTAAATATGCTTAGATTCCCATGCAGAGTAGAGCCTTTTTTATTTGTTATAGGAAATCCATTTTTTAAAATCTTCCTATCAAAGGGTTTCACTATGAGATCATGTAGAAAAAAGATGCATAGTAAAATCTTTCTATCAAAGTGTTTCACTAAGAAGTAGAATACAATTTCAACAAAATTGAAGACGAGGAAGATCAATTTACAACGAGGGAAGGGAAAAAATATTGTTATGACACATTCAATGATTGTGATGACACCTTCATATACCATAATTCTTATGAAGTGATTTTTTAATTTCTATTATAATTGTAGATCGAAATTGGTTGCAAGATTGTACCTAGAGGAGGCATCCATCAATACTAAGCTTTGCCTCTAAATGTGCTTAGTTTCCCGTGCATAATAGAGCCTTATTTATTTGTTGTAGGCAAATAATTCATTAAAATATTTCTATAAAAGTGTTTCACTATGAGATCATGTAGAGAGAAAAGGCATAATGCAATCTTTCTGTCAAAGTGTTTCACTAAGAAGTAGAATGCAATTTCAGAAAAATTGAAGTGGAGGAAATCAATTTATAGAAAGGGAAGGGAAAAAAGATTGTTATGACACCTTCAAAGATTGTTATGACACCTTTAGATACCATGATTCTTATGAAGTTATTTTGTAAGTTCTATTATAATTGTAGGAATATTTATTATAGGACGAAAAATGGGTTCCAAGATTGTACCTAGAGGAGGCAACCAATAATACTAAGCTTTGCCGCTAAATGTGCTTAGTTTTCTGCGCAGAGTAGAGCCTTATTTATTTATTGCAGACAAATAATTTGTTAAAATATTTCTATCAAAGTGTTTCACTATGAGATTGTGTTGAGCGAAGAGGCATAAAAGAATATTTCTGTCAAAGTGTTTCATGAAGAAGCATAATGCAATTTCAGAAAAATTGAAGAGGAGGAAGATCGATTTACAACAAGGGAAGGGAAAAATGATTGTTGTGACACCTTCAAATATTTTTATGATACATTCAGATATCGTAATTCTTATGAAGCAATTTTATAAGTTCTATTATAATTGCAGGAATATTTATTGCAGGCCGAAATTGGTTGCAACATTGTACCTAGTGGAGGCAGTCGTCAATACTAAGCTTTGCTGCTAAATGTGCTTAGTTTCCCGCATAGAGTAGAGCCTTATTTATTTGTTGCAGAAAAATAATTTGTTAAAATATTTCTATCAAAGTTTTTCACTATGAGATCGTGTAGAGAGAAGAGGCATAATGCAATCTTTCTTTCAAAGTGTTTCACTAAGATGTAGAATGCAATTTCAGTAAAATTGAAGAGGAAGATTGATTTATAGCAAGGGAAGGGAAAAAAGATTGTTATGACACCTTCAAAGATTTTTATGACACCTTCAGATACCATAATTCCTATGAATCACTATTGTAAGTTCTATTATAATTGTAGGAATATTTATTGCAGGCCGAAATTGGTTGCAAGATTGTACCTAAAGAAGGTAGCTGTCAATACTAAGTTTTTCCGCTAAATGTGCTTAGTTTCCCATGTAGAGTAGAGCCTTATTTATATGTTGCAAGAAAGTAATTTGTTAAAATATTTCTATCAAAGTGTTTCACTATGAGAGCATGTAGAGAGAAGAGGCATAATGCAATCTTTTGTCAAAGTGTTTCACTAAGAAGCAAAATGTAATTTCAGTAAAATTGAAGAGGAGGAAGATCAATTTACAACAAGGGAAGGGAAAAAATATTGTTATGACACCTTCAGATACCATAATTCTTATGAAATTATTTTATAAGTTATATTATAATTTTAGAAATTTCTATTGTAGGTCAAAATTGGTTGCAAGAATGTACATAGAGGAGGCAATTGTCAATACTAAGCTTTACCGCTAAATGTGCTTAGTTTCCCACGTAGAGTAGAGCCTTATTTATTTTTTGCAAGAAAATAATTTGTTCGAATCTTTCTATCAAAGTGTTTGACTATGAGATCGTGTAGAGAGAAGAAGCGTAATGCAATATTTCTGTCAAAGTCTTTTATTAAGAAGCAAAATGCAATTTCAACAATATTGAAGAGGAGGAAGATCGATTTATAACAAGGGAAGGGAAAAAAATGTTATGAAACTTCAAAGATTGTGATGACACCTTCAAATACCGTAATTCTTATGAAGCACTTTTTTAAGTTCTATTATTATTACAAGAATATTTATTGTAGGCCAAAATTGGTTGCAAGATTGTACCTAGAGGAGGCAACCACCAATACTAAACTGTTCCGCTAAATGTGCTTAGTTTCCCGCATAGATTAGAGCCTTATTTATTTGTTGCAGGAAAATAATTTGTTAAAATATTTCTATCAAACTGTTTCACTATGAGACCGTGTAGAGAGAAGAGGCATAATGAAATCTTTCTGTCAAAGTGTTTCACTAAGAAACAAAATACAATTTCAACAAAATTGAAGAGGAGGAAGATCGATTTACAACAAGGGATGGGAACAAAGGTTGTTATGACACCTTCAAAGATTGTTATAACACCATCATATACTTTAATTCTTATGAAGCGTTTTTGTAATTTCTATTATAATTGTAGGAATATTTATTGCAGGCCGAAATTGGTTGCAAGATTATACCTAGAGGAGGTAGCCATCAATACTAAGCTTTGGCGCTAAATGCGCTTAATTTCCCACGCAGAGTAGAGCCTTATTTAGTTGTTGCAGGAAAATTATTTATTAAAATATTTCTATCAAAGTGTTTCACTATGAGATCATGTAGAGAGAATAGGCATACTATAATCTTTCTGTCAAAGTGTTTCACTAAGAAGAAGAATGCAATTTCAGCAAAATTGAAGAGGAGGAAGATCGATTTACAACAAGGGAAGGGAGACAAGATTATTTCAACACCTTCAAAGATTGTTATGACACCTTTATATACCATAATTCTTATGAAGCACTTTTGTAAGTTCTATTATAATTGCAGGAATATTTATTGTAGGCCGAAATTGGTTGCAATATTGTACCTAGAGGAGGCAGCCGTCAATACTAAGCTTTGCCGCTAAATGTTCTTAGTTTCCCGCACAAAGTAGAGCCATATTTATTTTTTGTAGGAAAATAATTTGTTAAAATATTTCTATCAAAGTGTTTCACTATAAAATCGTGTAGAGAGAAGAGGCATAATGCAATCATTTTGTCAAAGTGTTTCACTAAGAAGTAGAATGTAAGTTCAGCAAAAATGAAGAGGAGGAAGATGGATTTACAACAAGGGAAGGGGAAAAATATTGTTATGACACATTTAGATACTGTAATTCTTATGAAGCACTTTTGTAAGTTCTATTATAATTTTAGGAATTTTTATTGTAGGGCAAAATTGGTTGCAAGATTGTACCTAGAGGAGGCAACCGTTAATACTAAGCTTTGCTGCTAAATGTGCTTAGTTTCCTGTGTAGAATAAAGCATTATTTATTTGTTGCAGGAAATAATTTGTTAAAATATTTCTATCAAAGTCTTTCACTATGAGATCATGTAAAGAGAAGAGGTATAATGCAATTCTTCTGTCAAAGCGTTTCACTAAGAAGCATAATGCAATTTCAACAAAATTGAAGAGGAGGAAGATCAATTTACAACAAGGGAAGGGAATTTTTTTTGTTATGAAACCTTTAGATACCGTAATTCTTATGAAGTTATTTTATAAGTTCTATTATAATTGCAGGCTGAAATTGGTTGCAAAATTATACCTAGACGAGGCAACCGTCAATACTAAGCTTTGCCACTAAATGTGCTTAGTTTCTCATGCAAAGTAGAGCATTATTTATTTGTTGTAGACAAATAATTTGTTAAAATATTTCTATCAAAGTGTTTCACTATGAGATCATGTAGAGAGAAGAGGCATAATGCAATCTTTTTGTCAAAGTGTTTAACGAAGAGGCAAAATGCAATTTAAGGAAAATTAAAGAGGAAGATCGATTTACAGCAAGGGAAGGGAAAAAAAATTGTTATGAAACCTTTAAAGATTGTTATGACACCTTCAGATACCATAATTCTTATGAATCAATTTTGTACTATTCTATTATAATTGTAGGAGTATTTATTGTAGGCTGAAATTGGTTGCAAGATTGTACCTAGAGGAGGCGACCATCAATACTAAGCTTTGTGGCTAAATGTGCTTAGTTTTCCATGCAAAGTAGAACCTTATTTATTTGTTACAAGAAAATAGTTTGTTAAAAATATTTCGATCAATTTTTTTCATTGTGATATTGTGTAGAGAGAAGACGCATAATGCAATCTTTCTCTAAGAGAAGACGCATAATCAAAGTTTTTCACTAAGAAGCATAATGCAATTTCATCAAAATTGAAGAGGAAGATTGATTTAAAGCAAGGGAAGGGAAAAAATATTGTTATGACACCTTCAAATATTGTTATGACACCTTCAAATACTGTTATGACACCTTTAGATACCGTAATTATTATGAAGAACTTTTGTAAGTTCTATTATAATTGCAAAAATATTTATTGCAAGCTGAAATTTGTTGCAAGATTATATCTAGAGGAGGCAACTGCTAATTCTAAGCTTTGTCGCTAAACGTGCTTAGTTTCCCGTGCATAGTAGAGCCTTATTTATTTGGTGCAGAAAAATAATTTGTTAATATATTTCTATCAAAGTGTTCACTATGAGATTATGTAGAGAGAAGAGTCATAATTCAATCTTTCTGTCAATGTGTTTCATTAAGAAACGAAATGCAATTTCAGCAAAATTGAAGAGGAGGAAGAGGGATTTACAACAAGGGAAGGGAAAAAATATTGCTATGACACCTTCAAATACCATAATTATTATGAAGCACTTTTTAAAGTTCTGTTATAATTGTAGGAATATTTATTGCAGGCCAAAATTGGTTGCAAGATTGTACCTAGAGGAGGCAGCCGCCAATACTAAGCTTTGTTGCTAAATGTGCTTAATTTCCTGTGCAGAGTAGAGCCTTATTTATTTTTTGTAGGAAAATAATTTGTTAAAATATTTCTATCAAAGTGTTTCACTATAAGATCGTGTATTGAGAAGAGGCATAATGCAATCTTTTTGTCAAAGTGTTTCACTAAGAAGCATAATGCAATTTGAGCAAAAATGAAGAGGAGGAAGATGGATTTATAGCAAGAGAAGGGAAAAAGTATTGTTATGACACCTTCAGATACCATAATTATTATGAAACACTTTTGTAAGTTCTATTATAATTGCAAGAATATTTATTGTAGGTCGAAATTGGTTACAAAATTTTACTTAGAGGAGGCAGCCGTCAATACTAAGCTTTGCCACTAAATGTGCTTAGTTTCCCGTGTAGAATAGAGCATTATTTATTTTTTGCAACCAAATAATTTTTAAAAATATTTCTATCAAAGTCTTTCACTATGAGATCATGTAGAGAGAAGAGGCATAATGGAATCTTTCTATCAAAGTGTTTCACTAATAAGCAAAATGCAATTTCAACAAAATTGAAGAGGAGGAAGATCAATTTATAGCAAGGGAAGGGAAAAAAGATAGCTATGACACTTTGAAAGATTGTTATGAAAAATTCAGATACTGTAATTCTTATGAAGTGTTGTTGTAAGTTTTGTTATAATTGAAGGCCGAAATTGGTTGCAAGATTATACCTAGACTAGACAACCGTCAATACTAAGCTTTGCCACTAAATGTGCTTAGATTCCTGCATAGAGTAATGCCTTATGAATTTGTTGTAGGAAAATAATTTTTTAACATATTTCTATCAAAGTGTTTCTCTATGAGATCGTGTAGAAAGAAGAGGCATAATGCAATATTTCTGTCAAAGTGTTTCACTAAGAAGCAGAATGAAATTTCAGCAAAATTGAAGAGGAGTAAGATCGATTTACAACAAGGGAAGGGAAAAAGATTGTTATGACACCTTCATATACCATAATTCTTATGAAACAATTTTGTAAGTTCTATTATAATTGCAAGAATATTTATTGTAGGCCGAAATTGGTTACAAGATTGTACCTAGAGGAGACAACAGACAATACTAAGTTTTGCCAATAAATGTTGTTAGTTTCTCGTGCATAGTAGAGCCTTATTTTTTTGTTGCATGCAAATAATTTGTAAAAAAATTTCTATCAAAGTGTTTCACTATGATATTGTTTTGAGACAAGAGGCATAATGCTATCTTTCTATCAAAGTGTTTCACTAGGAAGCAAAAGGCAATTTCAGCAAAATTGAAGAGGAGCAAGATTGATTTACAACAAGGGAGGGAAAAAATATTATTTTGACACCTTCAAAGATTGTTATGACACCTTCGTATACCGTAATTCTTATGAAGCACTTTTGTAAGTTCTATTATAATTGCAGGAATATTTATTGTAGGCTGAAATTGGTTGCAAGATTGTACCTAGAGGAGGCAACCATCAATACTAAGCTTTGCCGCTAAATGTGCTTAGTTTCTCGCGCAGAGTAGAGGCTTATTTATTTGTTGCTAGAAAATAATTTGTTAAAATATTTATATCAAAATGTTTCACTATAAGATTGTGTAGAGAGAAGAGGCATAATGCAATCTTTTTGTCAAAGTGTTTTACTAAGAAGAAAAATGCAATTTAAGCAAAATTGAAGAGGAGGAAGATCGATTTATAGCAAGGGAAGGGAAAAAATATTGTCATGACACCTTCAAAGATTTTTATGAGACCTTCAGATACCGTAATTCTTATGAAGTGATTTTGTACATTCTATTATAATTGTAGGAATATTTATTGCATACCAAAATTGGTTGCAAGATTGTACCTAGAGGAGGGAACCGTCAATACTAAGCTTTGCCACTAAATGTGCTTAGTTTCCTATGCAGAGTAGAGCCTTATTTATTTGTTGCAGGCAAATAATTTGTTAAAATATTTCTATCAAAGTGTTTCACTATGATATTGTGTAGAGAGAAGAGACATAATGCAATATATATGTCAAAGTGTTTCACTAAGAAGCTGAATGCAATTTCAACAAAATTGAAGAGGAAGATCGATTTACAACAAGAGAAGGGAAAAATATTTTTATGAAACCTTCAGATACCATAATTATTATGAAGAAATTTTGTAAGTTCTATTATAATTGCAAGAATATTTATTGCAGGATGAAAGTTGTTGCAAGATTATACCTAGACGAGGCAACTACCAATATTAAGCTTTGCCGCTAAATGTGCTTAGTTTCCCCAGCATAATAGAGCCTTATTTATTTGTTCTAGGAAAATAATTTGTTAAAATCTTTCTATCAAAGTGTTTCACTATGAGATCGTGTAGAGAGAAGAGGCAAAATGCAATTTTTCTATCAAAGTGTTTCACTAAGAGGTAGAATGCAATTTAAGAAAAACTGAAGAGGAAGATCGATTTACAACAAGCGAAGGGAAAAATGATTGTTATGACACCTTTAAAGATTGTTATGAAACCTTCAGATACCATAATTCTTATGAAGCACTTTTTCAAGTTCTGTTATAATTGTAGGAATATGTATTGTAGGACAAAATTGGTTGCCAGATTGTACCTAGAGGAGGTGTCCGTCAATACTAAGCTTTGCAACTAAACGTGCTTAGTTTTCCGCACAAAGTAGAGCCTTATTTATTTGTTGCAGGAAAATAGTTTATTAAAATATTTTGATCAAATTTTTTCATTGTGAGATCATGTAGAGAGAAGAGGCATAATGTAATCTTTCTCTCAAATTTTTTCACTAAGAAGCAACATGCAATTTCAACAAAATTGAAGAGGATGAAGATCGATTTAAAGCAAGGGAAGGGAAAAAAGATTGTTATTACAACTTCAAAGATTGTTATGACACCTTTAGATACCGTAATTCTTATGAATCACTTTTGTAAGCTCTATTATAATTGTAGGAATATTTATTTCAGGCTGAAATTGGTTGCAAGATTGTATCTAAAGGAGGCAACCGTAAATTCTAAGCTTTGTCACTAAATGTGCTTAGTTTCCCGCGAAGAGTAGAGCCTTATTTATTTGTTGTAGACAAAAAATTTCTTAAAATATTTCTATCAAAGTGTTCACTATGAGATCATTTAGAGAGAAGATTCATAAAGCAATCTTTTTGTCAAAGTGTTTCATTAAGAAACAAAATGCAATTTCAACAAAATTGAAGAGGAGGAAGATCGATTTACAGTAAGGGAAGGGAAAATAGATTGTCATGACACCTTCAAACATTGTTATGAGACCTTTAGATACCGTAATTCTTATGAAGCACTTTTTTACATTCTATTATAATTGTAAGAATATTTATTTCAGAATGAAATTGGTTGCAAGATTGTACCTAGAGGAGGCAACTGTCAATACTAAGTTTTTCCGCTAAATGTGCTTAGTTTCCTATGCAGAGTAGAGCCTTATTTATTTGTTGCAAGAAAATAATTTTTTAAAATATTTCTATCAAAGTGTTTCACTATGAGATTTTGTAGAGAGAACATGCATAATGCAGTCTTTCTGTCAAAGTGTTTCACTAAGAAGCTGAATGCAATTTGAGAAAAAATGAAGAGGAAGATCGATTTATAGTAAGGGAAGGGAATAAAGGTTGTTATGAAACCTTCAGATACCGTAATTCTTATGAAGTTCTTTTTTAAGTTCTATTATGATTTCAAGAATATTTATTGCAGGCCAAAATTGGTTGCAAGATTATACCTAGACGAGGAAGCCGTCAATACTAAACTTTGTCGTGAAATGTGCTTAGTTTCCTGTGTAGAGTAGAGCCTTCTTTATTTGTTGTAGGAAAATAATTTGTTAAAATATTTCTATCAAAGTGTTTCAATATGAGATCGTGTAGAGAGAAGAGGCATAATGCAATTTTTCTGTCAAAGTGTTTCACTAAGAGGTAGAATGCAATTTAAGAAAAAATGAAGAGGAAGATCGATTTACAACAAGGGAAGGGAAAAAATATTGTTATGACACCTTTAAAGATTGTTATGACGCCTTCAAATACCATAATTATTATGAAGCACTTTTGCAAGTTCTATTATAGTTTTAGGAATATTTATTGTAGGCTGAAATTGGTTGCAAGATTGTACCTAGAGGAGGAGGTCGTCAATACTAAGCTTTGTGGCTAAATTTGTTTAGTTTCCCACACAAAGTAGAGCCTTATTTATTTGTTGCAAGAAAATAGTTTGTTAAAATATTTTGATCAACTTTTTTCACTGTGAGATCATGTAGAGATAAGAGCCATAATGCAATCTTTCTCTCAAAGTTTTTCACTAAGAAGCAAAATGCAATTTCAGCAAAATTGAAGAGGAGGAAGATCGATTTAAAGCAAGGGAAGGGAAGAAAGATTTTTATGATACCTTTAGATACCGTAATTCTTATGAAGCACTTTTGTAAGTTCTATTATAATTGCAGGAATATTTATTGTAGGCCAAAATTGGTTGCAAGATTGTATCTAGAGGAGGCAACCGTCAATTCTAATCTTTTTCACCAAAAGTGCTTAGTTTCCTGCGTAGAGTAGAGCCTTATTTATTTTTTGCAGAAAAATAATTTGTTAAAATCTTTCTATCAAAGTGTTCACTATGAGATCATGCATAGAGAAGAGTCATAATGCAATCTTTCTGTCAAAGTGTTTCATTAGGAAACGAAATGCAATTTCAACAAAATTGAAGAGGAAGATTGATTTACAACAAGGGAAGGGAAAAAAGATTGTTATGACACCTTCAAATACTGTAATTCTTATGAAGAGATTTTTTAAGTTCTATTATAATTGTAGGAGTATTTATTGCAGGCTGAAAGTAGTTGGAAGATTGTACCTAGAGGAGACAACCGTCAATACTAAATTTTTCTGCTAAATGTTCTTAGTTTCCCATGTAGAGTAGAGCCTTATTTATTTGTTGTAGGCAAATAATTTATGAAAATATTTCTATCAAAGTGTTTCACTATGAGATCATGTAGAGAGAAGAGGCATAATGCAATCTTTCTATCAAAGTCTTTCACTAAGAAGCAAAATGCAATTTCAACACAATTGAAGAGGAGAAAGATCGATTTATAGCAAGGGAAGGGAAAAAAAAAATAGAAGAGCTAAAGCATACCAAACACAAGAGAATTACTTCAGATTTTTCAGTGTTGGCCACCTAAATGTTCTGATTATAGTGTAAGTTAACATATCCAACTATTCCAATTTTTCTTCTTCAAAAGATTTTCTCAGACCACCCCTCATTCTAGTACATGGGCCTTTAACATTCTCTTTGGAAATATTCTTACCCTTCCACTTAGAAGTTTGATCCTTCTCACACATCTCTGTAAAATGCATTTGATCCACTCGTAGTTGGTTGATTTTGTCAAGGAGTACCTTGAGAGAATCCACACTATTTTTGACTAACATATGGCTAATCTGCAAGAGATTTTTTATATCCTCATTAGTTTCCTTGATCTTTCCCTCCAACTCATAAAGGAGACTTTCACACTCAGCTTTGAAATTAAAAAAGAACATTCCAGATCCACCATCCTCTCAATGAGAAAATCCAAGGATGACCCTTTTGGTTGATTAGCCAAATTCTCCTCCAATCCATTGTTTTTAATGTTCACCTTATTAAACTCCTCCATTACCCATTTGGAATGTTTGAAGGTACATGTGGCACGAATTCTAGCCATGTACAACAAATCGAACATATTAGTGTTATCATCATCAAGATAAGAGAAATCCTCCAAAAGAGGATTAGCATTTATTATTTTTGGTTTATCTGAGGCCATATTCTTACCCACAACCTCCCTCATACCCTTCTTCGCTAAAGCATCCTCACCATATCTCCATCATCATTGGAATCATGAGAAGTCTATCGAGCAGGATAATCTTCCACAATTACGACCTTGTCTATAGTGTCCATTATCTGTTCTAGTTCCTCTTGCTCACGCATTCTGCATCCTTTAGACTTTGACCAATGCATATTAGCTAGCCTCTTTGAAACCCTCCAATGAAACCCCAAATTCACATATTCCTCCAACTGAATTGAATTCTCTTCGTCATCCTTCCTAAAATCTTCAAAATCCAGTCCATGTAACACAACCTTCTTTTTAGTTGTCCGCCATCGATGCCCAACCTTTTTCTACGTAGAATCATCCTCACAAATAAAGACCCACCAGAATCTATCCCAAGAATGACCAATTTCTTAGTGGGACCCTACTTCTTTATATTCCCATTCTTATTTTTTTAGAGTGAGAGTTAGCAAGGATTAGGAGATCACAACAGTATTGTCATCGTCCACCTTCCACTCTTCATCCCCATCACCATCATTATCTGAACTAGTAGAAAATGAATCATCAGTAATGGTCTTCTCTTTGCCCTCAAAAGACTTAGCCAAAGTCTTAGCTTTCACATGCTCCATGATGAGAAAAATGAGCACTTTATGGAGCACATGAGTCCTATGATTCTTGAGGTGGGCATAGACCAAAGCCTCCAAAGAGTAGAGAAGGAAAAGCATAAATGAAACATGCAAACTATCTCTGAAGTGATTGAGCAGAGTGAAATGATGCCCTAAGATAGAAGAAAATAGACCATCGAGGGTCACATACCTCATTATAAATTTTACATCAACCCAAATGCACTTAAGTGAAAGATAGTTATAAACCCAAGAGGGAAGCTTCACCAGACCTCGTGCTTTTCATTGCTCTTAAATAATTGATCCATTTCATCTTCATTAATTTTCCTTTCTTTGTAGAGTTTGTTCCATTCTGTCAACAAGCCAATAATGAAGAAAATGGAGTCTTTAGTGATGTTAAACTTAATCCCATCTACCTTCAAGAACCTATTATGCTAGCAGCGAACAAATTTAACATAGGCTTCATGGTCAAAACCATGAAGCCTCTCTAAATAAGGTGTGAAATTCCCATGTTTTAGAATCTACCAGACTCTGCGTTTGTTCTTCCATTTGTTGCAGGAGATGGGTTCGAGCCTACTCCTATCCCTTCGCATTGCAGCAATGCCAAATAATAGAAAAAACTAAAGCCCAACAACACTTCAAAAAATGTAAATGATCTCAAGATTGGGACAAACACAACCCATAAAGCATGTGGCATGTGAGGGAGAGATAATTACTTGATCACCCCTATCAAAAACTCAAGTCTAGCTATCATCTCATAATAATAGTTTATCCCTCTCGAAAAGGGAAGAGTACTCTTCCTATGACTTAAAATTAATAAGACTGACAACCTCATTAGCAAAGAAATCTTCTAGGGAATTTCCTTCCCTATAAGTATAAGATACATGGGTCTCTTCAAATGACCTTACCATCATAATATAATTCATTAATAAGTTCCTTGATTGTCCAACTCGGATTTTGAATGCCATTCAAACACTTAACAATGTTGAGGGAGTCACCCTCAACCCACACTTTCGAAGCACCCTTAACACACCATTGATGCTGATGTGAGTAGCTTCGGCCTCAGTGAGATGGTTGGTCTAGTTTCCCAATTGGGAGATGAATGGATAATATTGAGAGAAGAGGGATAGTTAAATAATTAAAGTAATTACTTAATTTAGGAAGTGTGAATGTGGAGAAATAATTAAAGTAATTATTTAACCCAAAAAGGGGATAATTAAATTATTAAAGATATAATTAAATAATTAAAGATATAATTAAATAAATAGGATTTATTTAACTCGTCAAGAAGAATAAAGAATTAAAGTTAAATAAATAAGATTTATTAAACTAATCAAGAAGAATAAATAATTAAAGATATAATTAAATAAATATGATTTATTTAACTAATCAAGAAGATTAATTGAAATGAATTAATTAAATAACATAAAGTCATTTAACTAATAGTGGAAATACGAGTTTAGATAATAATTAAATAATTTAATATTATTTAATCATTAGGGAAAGACAAATATTAGTGTTAAAATGCTAGTTCGCAGGCTAGAATAATTTCAGGTATCTATATTTTACCCCTCTTTCATACAATGCATTTTTATTGTGTTGTGTCAAAGAAAATTCAAATATTCATGTTCAAGAGTTGCCTTGGTATGCCTTAGTGATGGCAGGATAACATGGTGCCCCCTTGAGAAATTTGGTGAAGATTCTGGATAATGAGCCAAATTTTCTGACAAGTTGATGTGATGTGTTTATGTGCAAGAACTGACAAAAAAATGTTGACTAGATGAAACTGTTAGTAAAGAGTGAATAAGCATTAGATAGATCATTCATCCAAACCAAGATTGATATGATGATTGATAGTTTTTGAGCTTTTAGCAGTACATTTTTTTATCATCATTAAGCATTTTATTATGGAACAAGAAGATGTATGCACACTGATGAGGTAAAAATAACCTCATAAATATAATAAGCCAAATATCCATCCTTGTTTCTCCCAATCACTTCTACCCTACCAATTATTTATCTTTAGGATTAGTAATTGCTTACTTTTTGTGAAAAAATGTATAATCTTTATTTCCTAAAATTGATTGAAATAAGCTGACCAGTGCTAACATAATGGTATAGTTTTTAGTATTGTATAGGTCATTATACACGATCGGTCATTATGCCCAACCAAGTGGATTTTAAAGCAGACTTCAAAGCAGTTGAAGACAAGTGCCAAAAGTCTAGGCGTCTGAATTTTAGGAAGTGCATAGTGGATCGAGTCTTTTAATGCTTTTAGTTTACTTTCTATTTAAAGACTTTATGGCCCACTCTGAGCCTTTTAAATTATTTATGTTATGGAATTAAGTTCGCTAGTTAGTTGAATTATGTTGAGGACTTTTTCAATGATGATCTTCACCATCTGAATTCTAGGATTTTGTTAGCAGTTTTGTATAAATATGTAACCACTAGAAACAATGCGTACTGGATATCTCTATGTTGTCATAATGTGCTTTTGAACTATTTCTCCATGTTACACTTTTTCTGATATGAAAAAAATAAGTTTTGCTAGTCTTATTCTAAGGTACTAGTTCTATGCAATGGAGTTATCTTGGATGGATTAATTTTGAAAAATATAGAAGTTCATGTGATCTGAGTTAAAGTGTAGACATACCAGACAACTGGCCAGTCAAGGGGAATTTCATAGGATAGATAAGTATCTTTGTTTTCAATTATGTTATTTTTATTCTGTACATGATAAATGTGAATGAATGTGATTTGTATGTGTCAAGCTTTGTTAAGTTATTCTTGCAGGTTGTAGTTTGAGATTATAATTTTTAGTTCTATTTATCTAAAATTTTGGAGCATCCACTCTGGTTATTAGTTGTAGGTTGTTAAGTTTTTTTTCTATCAGATGTTAGTTAGAAGTTGTTGTCATTTAAACTTTACAGTTTTATTGCAAGCACTTCTTTTCAAGTAATTTACATGCTTTCTAGTTTAATCATTTCATGCTTTCTAGTTTACTCATTTTATGCTTTCTAGATTAATAATTTCTTGCTTTCTAGTTTAGACAATTTTATGCTTTCTAGTTTAATGACCTTTTACTCCAAGTTTTGTTTTCAGCCGTTCCAAACATTTAGAAATCTAATAGAGTTAATCAAGATGTTTCCTTTTGCATATAGCCTCTAAACACTACTCGATTGATACATTTGATGTATTTTTCAACTAAAGCAATATGACCTAATCATAGCCTATCACTTTTTGGCGCTATTGTTGGGGACCTTCCTTTTCTAGTGTTAGTAGGAGACTGCTTGAATATATCTTTTAGGAACAAAAATAGTCACTAGGCTTGTTTTTCTAAATGGTTAGGAAATGAGGCCCCCATAGAAGATTCATACCAAAACCCCCCCAAACAATGTACCAACCACAAGCAGGGAGGAAGGAATCTCAGCTGAAGAAATTTTTGAAGAATTGATCGAATAGGATCAACTTGAGATCTCCCCATATACCCTACAGATTCACCCATTAGAACAAAAATTTGTAGAGGGGAGTGTTCCTTTGCATACCCCAAAACTTCAAACATTAGAACAAAATTTTGAAGAGGAACACATTCCTTTCATCGTTATGGGTGACCGTAGAAATGTTGCTAACCCAGTAGGGGGAGCATGCACATTTACTTATCCTATCACTATTGATGCAAATGATGATACACCTATGAAAAAAATTTCACCAGCCTTCTTGCCAACCTTCAAAGGTTTATCCTCCGAAGACCTTGACCAGTTTCTATTTGAGCTTAATGTCTTATGTCAGACATATGACTACAAGAATGATAATTAGAAACTTAAAATTTTTCCTTCCACCCTGAAGGACGTTGTAATGTGCTGGTTCATGGGATTAGATTCAAGGTCTATTGCCTCTTCAAATGATATGGAGTCTTACTTTCTAGATAAACACCAGAGTTACTGTAGAGTTAGTGATAGGAAAGAAGATTTGTTCAAACTAAGGAAAAATGAAGATGAAATCCTAGAAGATTACCTGTATAAGTTCATCTTCTTATCAAAATGATGTGGCAGAGAAGCCATAAGTTTGGAGATTATGAAGACCATATTTCTCAAAGGACTTGATGAAGATGCTAGGAGAAGCCTAGTTTTAATGGGAAAAGGAGATGTGTCCCAACTTGGACTTGAATATATCATTGAGTTATGTCAAAACTTCTCTCATACTCGAGGAGGTATTCATAAATCTACACTTTTAAGAGGTTCTAATGAGATAGGAAACCTGCATGAGGAGATAGCTAATCTTAATATTGACATTCTCATTCAACTAAAAACCACGTTGGATGGAATACAAGATAAAAAATCATAACCTTGAAACCTTATCCATCTACTGTTGTAGGTTTCTAAACAAACATCTCTTAAGAGAGTGCCCTTTGGAAAAAAATGGCGTTTTCCAAGTTTGTGAGAAGAGTCATGCCACTGATCAATGAGAGATCTTGAATGCAATCAAGAATTCCAAGAAAAGGACATCTCAAGCCGAGGAAGAGGTCAACTTTGTAAATCCATGATCTAGAGGGAATTTCTCTTATGGTCAAAATTCAAATTCCGCTTGGTGATCTCCAAAAAATTGGAATAGAAATCAATGGGCGACACCTTGGCCTCAAGCACCACCTAACTAGGGAGCTTACCCTTAGGGACAACCTAAATGGGAAAATCAATCCTGGGGAAACCCTCAATGGCAGAATCAGACTCAACAATGGTGGTATCCTCCTTAGAATCCTATGCCTCAATAGAACCAACTCAAGATCAGTTTTATACCGGCCCAAGAAGGATGCCTACTCCATAATAGAATCTTTTACGAGCTCCTTAGAACCCTGAAAAAAATGAGCAGGTTAACCAATCACAACTTCCAATGCAACCTATTCGTAATTCAAAGAATAATCTTTAGAACACACCAGTTTATTCTACCGAACAAGACAACGTGACTGGACTTAATGCCATCCATTGTGGAAACCTGTAGTTAAGGTCAGGTAAAAAATTCCAACAACCGACCATAGTTGATATCCTAGATGATCCCATTAAAGAATCTACTAAGACGGTTAAGACATCTTCCACACCTTCAAATCCAAACCTAGTGAGTATCCAAGATAAGACCCTTCAACCATCTCCAACTGGAACTTTCGAGTTACCTCAGGAGGAGGGTGGTCAGTCTCCAATTGATCCTTTAAATAAGGACTCCACCTTGAAAGAGAAAACTCAAGTTCCTTTTTCAGATTGTTTGAAACCAACTAGTTTGAAAAATCCTCCAAAAAATGTCCTTATCCACTAAAACTGCATTGATACAAGAGATTAAACAATTGCAGATTGAGGTGCCTTTGTTACAAGCAATCAAAGAGATTCCTAAGCTAAACCAATTGATCAAACAATTGTGTATAAAAACACTAGGAAGGAAACCAAAATGAATTAATACCATTCACATAAATGATTATCTAGCCAAATTTTTGGTTGAAAAAACCATAGCTCCAAAATATGATGACCCAAGTAGTCCACTCATAATGGTGAAAATCAACGAGGCAATAATACCTAACACACTTGTGGACCTAGGATCAACCATCAATGTGATGGAGAATTTGGGACTCACTGATTTATGTCCCACAACTACAGTGTTACAAATGGAAAATCAATCCATCACTATTCCCAAAGGTGTCTTAGAAAATGTTCTCATTAGATGGTTGGGAATATCCAGTGGACTTTCAAGTAATTTAGTCTCTCACACCAAAGGATAGTTATCCTATCATTCTAGGGAGGCCATGGCTAGCTACTGTTGCAGCCAAGATTGACTACAGAGAGGGAGGAATTACCATTTAACATGGTCCTAATAGAAAAAAATTATTCTTGTATCCTCTTGCTAAACTTGTTGAGCATAAAAAAGTTTGGGTTGGTGAACTAGATGGTCCTCACTAACAAGAGAATCTAGCCTCACTTGCTATGGTAGTCATAAAAGAACATGGTGAAGAATCAAAAGATGAATTGGAAAACAATATAGAAAATCTTACCATGGACTCAAGTGATGAAGAGATGTTAACATAAATGAGATTCTAGGGGACCCAATCAACATTGATCACATTGAATTTAATCACACTAGCTTCATGCGATTACCTTGTTCTCTAGCTAATATCATTCCAAAAATGGATCACTTCTTTGAAGATATTTACAGACTTCATAAAAACATACAACATAGTTGTCCTCTCAACACTTTTACTAGAGAAATTTATACTGCCACCTCCAACCATCCAGGGGTCAAAACCATTATGTTACTTCTAGGAAAAACCTTGAATATCAATAACTGGTTGATAGAGCCAAAAGAGCACAAATTGTTTGATATCTTGGTGAATAGATCTAAATCTTTTTCTTGGGATTACACAAACATGAGGGGAATACACCCAATTGTTTATACTCACCACATCTATACTGAGGATGTTAGACCTGTTCGTCAACCTCAGTGAAGGCTTATTCTTGCTTTGAAAGACATTGTTAAAATTGAAACCGAGAAACTCTTGCAAGTAGGGTTTATTTATCCCATTTTTGATAGAAAATGTTTCTCCTCTGGTAGTGGTTCCAAAGAAAAATGGGAAGTGGAGAGTGTGTGTCTATTATAGTGACCTTAACAAGGCCACCCATAGAGATTACTTCCCTCTACCATTCATAGGGCAAGTCTTGGAAAATTTGGATGGAAGAAAGTACTTCTCATTCCTAGATAGATTTAGCGGATATAATCAAATACAAGTTGTAGCTGAAGACTAGGAAAAGATAAATTTTACTTGCTCTTGGGGAACATTCACATATCACATCCTTCCCTTTGGGCTATGCAACGCACCTGCAACATTTCAGAGAGCTATCCTGGCAATATTCGCTGAGCTAGTGAACGACTGTGTGGAAGTCTCTATGGACGACTTCACTGTGTATGGGTCAAATTTTGATGGACTTCAAAATGTGGATAAAGTAATGAAGCAATGTGAGGACCATTGACTATCCCTAAGTCATGAAAAATGTCTAATCATGGTGGAACAAGGAATAGTATTAAGACTATTAAATATCCAATATACTGAGAGGGGGGGTGAATCAGTATATCCTTTAACTTATTGAACAGATGCCATCAAATCAATCTAAAACATGTGATAATTAAGATAAGAAGAATCATCAAGAGAACATGAACATAATGCACAAGAGACACCAAAATTTTTACATGGAAAACCTAGAGTGGGAAAAACCATGGTGAGGATTAACTCACAATATAGTATAAACAATTATAAGATATTACAAAAAGGTGGCTCACTACCAGGACTCACTATCCAAATGGGAGGCTCACTACCTACAAAAATGAAGTAACAAAATGGATAACTACTAGAATGAACTGATTAAGTTACACCTCAAGTGCAGATTCAGTTCCTTTGTAATTTAGGAAAATTTGCATGCCAACAGATCACACTTCGCCTTTTTTCGCTTTCATCTGTAGTCTGCTAATATTCGCTCAACACCATCTTCACTTCTATAATTTCAACTCTACAAGAACATCTTGTATATATATCTGATTGTCAAGGATTATAATCAGGTTGGCTTGAAAAATCTTCTCAATCAATAATCCAAACATGTGGCACGCTATAGTTGTTGGCATGGATTATACAAACAAATTTTAATCCATTATATCTTCTACTATATGATAGGTTGGTCAACAATATACCTATTAGAAAATACAAAAAAATTGATACCGGATATAACCATGAACAACTGTTCTCACGAGTTCCTATCCATGTATGCATTTCTCAGTCATAGACGATTTCCAAAAAATTGAAGTATCAACTATTTACTAGAGAGGATTTCAGAGCAAAATACCGAAGGCTAGTTCTATATTATCGATTTAGAATACCAGATTGGTATGACTTAGAGTCTTGTAGTTGCAACTCATATATCATGGTGACATCAATGAGAAAAAAACTGTTAACAAGGGATATAATCTTCTTCATTCTTCCAACAATCTCCCCCTTTGTCATTGATGGGAACATGTGCCAAAAAAGAATATACAAAATTGTACCTTTGACATCAAGGAAAAAGGTTGAATAGCAAAAAAACATGTACACATGGTACAAAATGATCAAACACATGGAATCAACTTCTGAACTCCCCCTAAGGAGTTATCTCATGCAAATTAAAACAAAAAAAAAAAAGATTTTACCCGGAGGAGGGGGCACTTTGCAATTGCTGTAGAATGCCTTGCCAGGCCATTTTTCCATCCTCCCAACTCTTCTTGGCAGATACCAACAACTTGTTCAAGAATTCTAAAGCAATTAAAAATTCTTCAGCTTCATCTAGAGTATTCAGAGACATATTTATCTTGTCCGAATTCTCAGCTTTAGCCAAAGCCTTGGCTACCAAAGAATACTCCATTCTCATGTTATCACCAAGCAAGCCAAAGATACATGAAATATAATTTCATCTTTGTATTTCTCAACAATATTCCTCAGAATATTATCTCTCTCATTCATATTCTTCTTGAACACTGAAAAGAATGTCGTCATGGCATTTGCTACATCATTCACATCTCCCAAATTCTTCATATGCTAAAAAATATGATGTGCAATAGTTCAGGATGGATCCCAACACACAGTTCCAGATCTTCCTAGAAGAATTCTCAGAAAGTAGAATAAAAAACATACAATTAGAGAACCAAACTTAAATGGGTACTTCTTCTCCTTTGACATTCTCAGGTTCTCAAGTAGCTGTTGTCGAAGTAATTCACACAAATCATAGATTGTACCATTTATAAACATATCATAACCAGTATAAATAGTTGTGGCAGACACATAATTCTCTCTGTTGGTGAAATAGATTTTGTGACCAATCATTATAGATGTAGACTTCACAGCTGGGTTTTTGATAGGTTTTGTCGCTAGAGCCCTTTTTTCATAGGCAACATTGTGAGATTTGATACTGTTTCATTTTTTGCTGCCTTGAACATAGGTACTAATCCAGTGTCGTAGAGTCTAGTGATGACTTTAATTGCTTCCTTGTTTATCCGATGTGGTTCATTAGTCCATAAGAACTAATCAAGTATTCTGCTGAGAACCGGCTTTACATACGGGTCATCCACTGTAGAATTGAAGTTTGGAAAATTGTTCTAGTAGTCCAACTTCATTGTCATAAGATTTGAGTATTCATGTTTTAACCAAAATTTATCATCAGTGAATTCATTCATCCATATAACAATCAGTTTTATATGATTGAATTCTTTTGAATTAACCCTAATGTACATTCTAGTATCCTCTGTCGGCATGACACCATGAGGAATCAAAGAGAAAGCACCCACAAGGTCATCTTTGAAGACCTTCATCGAATATTTTCTATAGGAGGGCCTAGGTCTTTCTATTGTTTGTACGACTACATGAGTTTCCATTTTCTATATTTTGAACACTTAAAAAATATTCAAGAAGGAATTTCCACAAAATCACAGTAGCACAAAATCAAAAATACCTTTTTCTTCAAAAAGAGCCGAAACTAGGGTTTGCACTAGTCACACCTCAATTTTCTTCTAAATTGCTCCAAGTTGCTCTCCACTTTTTTCGAATGCACAAATGATTGAAATTCCTTCACAATCTCACTTTATAGATCAATGTGATGCCCTAATTTGCATTTAATGCTCTTGGAATTCGAAAAGATGCTAAATTTCTTTAGCTGAGCTAAAAAACCCTAATATGCTCCAAAAATGAGCATACAAGCCTCGTTTCTTCCAGTTTCTTTTCTAAAACCTCTACATACTAATTTCTTACAACTTTACTTCGTATCATGGATTTGACACGCTTGCAATCAAGGGCTTTAAGGATTTTCTACTAAAGCTCCCCCTAAGACCATGCTAGGTCTAGTTACCAGAGGGATCATCTGTATTGGATGAGGGTACAAACACATCAATAGTCTCTGAATCTTCTTTATTTTTCTATAATTTACTCATTTCCTTCTTAACTTCTTCCTTGTCAACCTTCTTCTCAGGTTCATCTTTCCTTTCTAGAGCAGACTGATTTCCCTTTTTGCTTATGCATACCTTTGAAATATGTCATGGTTTATTGCAATTACAATAGACAACACTTCTTTGAATTGATTGAATTCCATTAAACCTTGTTTTGCATTGATTTACCTTATGCCCATATTTATTGCATGTATAGCAATAACCAATAAAGGATTGATTCATCCTTCCTCCATTAAACCAGTTCATCATCTAAGTTCTGCATTCACTAGCTTTATGTCCAAACTTATTACAGGCATAGCATTGTTTGGGGAAAGAACCATAAAACTAATTCATCCTACTTCTACATTCAATTGCCTTATGCTTAAAATTGTTGCAAGAAAAAAAAATACCATTGAAATATGGGTACCTTTGTGCATTTGGCTATTTTCCAGGCAGTTTTCTTCTTGAATTCCTTTTCTTCTTTCCTTTATCTTGAGTCTTGTGTTCTTTTGCTGCTTTAGAGATTTCACCTGTTTCTAATCCCAATCCTCCTTTGTCTTTAGAGGGTTTCTATCCAAAAGTCAATTCATCAAGCTTGGTGGAGCTTGTCTTGAAATTATCCTCACATACTTTTTCCTTTTCCAATTCTGCTCTTAGATTTACTACTTCTTGTTCAAGTCTGGAGCATTCATCGAAATTTTTCTTTATCTTTGTATTCAAGCACTCTTCAATTATTTTTATTTCTTCCACTTGTAGCTTGAATCTGGTAATGTCTTCATTTGCTTGTTTCAATTGATCATTGAATTCTCTATGTCTCTCTTTAAACTTTATTAATTGTTCCTTCAACTTCCAGAAACATTCATTTGCCTCATCAAGATTCTCTTTCAGATCTTTATTCTCATTTTCAGCTTTGTCTAGATCATCAAGAGCAGTCCAAAGTTTTGAATTATCCTCCATTTGTTCAATCTTCAAGATCTCCCCCAAGTTGTTAGACTTCTCCAGAGGAACCAAGCTCTAATACCAAATTTTAAATATCCAATATATTAAGAGGGGGGGGGGGGAGTGAATCAGTATATCCTTTAACTTATTGAACAAATTCCATCCAATCAATCTAAAATATGTGATAACTAAGATAAGAAAAATCATCAAATGAACATGAACATAATGCATAAGAGACACCAAATGTTTTACGTGGAAAACCTAGAGTGGGAAAAACTACGGTGAGGATTAACTCACAATATAGTATAACCCATTATAAGATATTACAAAAGGGTGGCTCACTGCTAGGACTCACTTTCCAAATGGGAGGCTCACTACCTACAAAAATGAAGTAACAAAATGGCTAACTGTTAGAATGAAATAATATAGTTACACCTCAAGTGAAAATTCAGTTCCTTTGTGATTTAGGAAAATTTGCATGCCAGCAGATCACACTTCACCTTTTTTCGCTTACATCTGTAGTCTGCTAATATTCACTCAACACCATCTTCAATTCTATATTTTCAACTCTACAAGAACATCTTCTATATATATCTGATTGTCAAGGATTACAATCAGGTCGGCTTGAAAAATCTTCCCAATTAATAATCCAAATGTGTGGCACACTATAGTTGTCGGAATGGATTATACAAATAGATTTTAATCCATTATATCTTCTTCTATATTATAGGTTGGCCAACAATAGACCTATTAGCAAAGACAAAAAAATTGATATCAGAGATTACCGTGAACAACTGTGCTCATGAGTTCCTATCCATGTATGCATTTCTCAGTCACAAACCATTTCCCAAAAATTGAAGTATCAACTATTTACTGGAGAGGATTCCAGAGAAAAATACCAGAGGCTAGTTCTATATTACCGGTTCAGAATACCGGATTGGTGTGACTTAGAGTCTTGTAGTTGCAACTCATATATCATGGTGACATCAATGACAAAAAAACTGTTAACAAGGGATATGGTCTTAATTCTTCCAACAAGGACACCATATCTTAGTTGTGGGAATAAAAGTGGATCCTAAGAAAATTGAGGTGATACAACAACTTGTGACTTTAAAAAAAAACTAACGTTAGGAGTTTCCTAGGAAATGTTGGATACTATTGGAGGTTCATATAGAATTTCAGCAAGATTGCAGCTCCTATGTTTTCGCTTCTTCAAAAGAATGTAGATTTCATCCGGACAGCTGAGTGTCAATCATCATTTGAGATAATTAAGGAGAAACTCATCTCTACTCCTATCCTATGTGAACCTAATTGAAACCTTTCGTTCCATATTTATGTCGATGCTTCTGATGATGCTATTGGGGTGGTATTAGGTTAGGAGGATGAGAATGGGGGAAAGTATGCTATATATTTCTTTAGTAAGAATCTGCCTCCCACTGAACGAAATTATACCACCACAAAGAAAGAATTCTTAGCTGTGGTACATGGAATCAAGAAATTTTGACACTACATTACAGGGTACAAAGTAATGGTGTATAGAAATCAATCAACTATTAAATACCTAATGACAAAACTTGTAGTGAATGGGAGGAGAATCAGGTGGTTATTGCTTCTCTACGAATTCAACGTAACAATTATTGGAAAACAAAGGAAGTTTAATGTAGTTGCAAATTTCTTATCCTAGATTAAATAAGATGATGGAGATTATTCTTTGGTGCAAGATGAATTCCCTAATGAAAATATGTTTGCCATCTCCTCTAAAACTCCTTGGTTTGTTGATATTGCCTACTTGGCCACCTCAAAATTACCACCTAATTTAACATCAAAACAAAAGAAATGTCTCATTCGAGAAAGCACTCCATTCAAGTGGATTAATGGGATATTGTTTCGATGTGGTCCTAATATAGTTTTACAACTTTGTGTAAGGGCATACAAAACCTATAGAATTCATAGAGCTTGTCATGATGACCCTTCAGGAGGCCATTATTTTTCCAAGAGGACATCTCATAATATTTTGGGTGCAATTTGGGAAAAGTTGGGATATCAATTGGTGCAATTTGTTCCCAATCAATGATTTTGGGATGGACTAAGGTAAATGGATCATCAGGTTGGGTAAGGTCACTAGTGGTTAAGGTCATGATACTATTATTGTTTTCACTATGGGGAAGATCTATGATAGTATCCTCCTGTCGATTATTTGTATCATTTTGAATCAAATCATCATCACTCGAGTCATGGCTGCTTTGTAGGACGTAATCAAGTGGAGGCCTTGAGCTTTCCCCTTGTGTGAGTGTGGGTGTATATTTTTGTATAACATCCACCTATTTTTCCCTCCATAATTTATCATCGAAAATTGTGTCCCATCATATTCATTGGAGTCAGTGTCAAAATTGTTTTCTTGTATTCTAAGAATTGTTTCAACTAACTCCTCATTGGATTTTCTTTGTACTGTTTCTTCCTTTTCATCCTCACCATATCCTAACCCAATTTTATCACTAGGGTGCATTGTTTTTAGTCGGATAGGTTCAACAATACGTTCTTTTCTCTTTCTTATAGGGCCATTTCCTTCTTAACCATTTATTGCATTATTGTATAACCCTTTCCATATTGCTTAGTGGGTAACTTGACATGTTGGACTGATTCATCTTCATCTTTATAGAGCCAATCAAGGATAGCCTTGTCTTCTGTTTCACTTTCTTGAGTATCTACCTTGATAAATCTTCCATCAAACTTGGTGATGGGAACCGAACCTTGTGTGCCTGATGTTGAAATTGTTGTAGCCTGTTGAATGGATGTTGATGGTTGACCATGGGATCTTGGGGACACAGGTAGATTAGAGAGACATAGAGAATATTCTCCCACCCCATTATCTTTTAATTTTAGCTTGGTGCCAAAATTATTTATCATTTCCCCTTCTTGTTCACTGTGTCTAGAAGTAGAGATGGCCAAAGCCTCTTTATTATGCAGGAAAAATGTGCCTTGAGTTGCTCTAAGCTTATAAAAAGTATGACTGCTAATATGGTCCACTGGTATTGTTACTTCTTGTCCATCTTATGGAAACTTTAAGCATTGATGATAAGTAGATGAAATTGCTTGCATCTCATGGATCCATGGATGACCCAAGAGTATGTTATAGGATAAATCCCAATATAGAACCTAGAAAAAGGTATTCTTCACAATAGGTCCCACTCTGATTGGTAGCATGATGAGGCCTTTAGAAGCTCTTTCTTCATCATCGTATGCTTTGATTATAATTTTCCTTCATGGATCTATAGATTCCTCTGAATATCCCAAAGCAAGGACCAATTTTAAAGTACAAATGTTTAATCCGACTCCGCCATCTATTACAACATGTCCGATTCAGGCTTTATGAACCATGACCTTTAGATAAAGTGATGAATTATGGGGATGGGTCATGGAGGAGTCATCCTTTTCAACAAAGGATAAACATGTGGGTGAGGAGAAGTGTCCCACCATGGCTTAAAATTTATTGATATCCAGATCAGGAGACACAGTTGTGTCAACGAGTGCCTTTTCAAGAATGTCCTTATGTGCTGGTGATATTTTGAGCAGCTCCAAGATAGAAATTTGAGCCAATGTTTTTTGCAGTTGATTGACCAAATTGTACTAACTTGGAGGGGGATTCGCCGACTTAGATGAACTTCCTTTTACAATGATTTTGGCCTGTCCTCTTGTTGTAGCATTAACCTCTCAATATTATTTCTTTCCTTTGATCATGATAGCATTGACTTGTTGATCGTCGGTGTAAATATGATGATGATGGTGTTGTAGACATGATTCAAATTCTTGACTTTGTCACCCGAAGATTCCCCTTTTTGATAATTGGGGAGAGGATCCTTGAATGCCTAATGATAATCATTGGAATGATGTCCCTCAACCATTATGGTACAATTATCAATCAAATCATGAATGAGATTCTTTAACCCTTGGCAATTACTTGTCTTATGACCTTTGAATCTATGATAATCGAAATAGTATGAGTCATTCCACGATGGTGGTTTAACTCGAGGCTCATAATATCTTTGTGGTGGAAATGTGATTCAACAGTTCTTTAAGAATTGATTCTAAAGACTAGCCCAAGGGAGTAAAACTTTGTTGATTTGAAAAAAATTGAGATCTGGGCGCATTTGAATTTTGATTATTTCCAAGATTATTACCATGATTGTTGGTCACATTTCCTTGGTTGGAATTATGCTTTGGTTACTAGAATTTACAAAATTATTGGTGCGTTGTACACCTGATACATTAAGAATGGTAGGCTTCACAATCACATTGTTAGCATCTACCACCCCATCATTCACAACATTTTTATTTCAAGTCCAAAATCGTGACTTGTCATTATTGTTGCTATAGTTGTTATTTTTGTTGTATGAATTTGGGATTTCTTTATCAAGCTTTAAAACTCCACACTTGACCAAGGCACCTTCAATGGTAATTGTATTTTCAATCAATTTTTCAAACGATTGAGGACAATGGAGATTTAGCCTATAACTCATCTCTTGATTCAGACCGTCGATAAAGATTTCCATCTTTTCCTTTTCAAGAACAGGATGGGAATATCTTGCAAAAAACCTTCTCCACCTTTGTAAGAATGTGGTGAAGGGTTCCCCAATCTTTTGTTTTACTTTATATAAATCAAGCATGGTTATCTGATGTTGTATATTATAGGAGTACTACGATATGAACTTATTTATTAACTCCTCAAATGTTCTGATGGGGGGGGTGATCTTGGAAAGCCACTCCATGGATTTTCCACCCAGACTTCGTGGAAACAATCGCATTAGCTAGGTATCTTCATGAGAAAATTCTAAGCTCATATTTTGAAAATCCCTCACATTATCAATGGGATCCATTTTCCCATTATACCTATCAAACTTTGGGATCTTGCAATATTTTGGAAAATAAATCATGCTAAGACTCCTGTCAAATGGATATGGGTAGATATCTTCCAAAACATATTTCTTTGTTGTACCCCCTTGTATTTCCTTTATTTTCCCTTGTAATGCTCTTATCTGTTGAGTAAGAGCACTAAAATCATTAAGGGGGGCCTCGAGATCCTCTCTAATCCCTTTCATGTCAAAATCAATAGGTAACTTAGCTCCTTGATTGGCCAATGAAAGGAAATATATTTCTTTGTTTCGTTCCAAAACTCTATCCATGAGAGTATGGAATTGAGGATCCTATTCTGCTTCTTGAAGCATTTCTTCTATTATCTCATCATTATTCAGATTATTCCCAATGTGAAGTCTGTGAAAATGGTTTTCTTCTTTATCACCACTATTGATTTTATCACCGATGTTGCTTAATGTACTTTCCCTTTCCTCTCCTTCTATGTTCTTTCAAGATCTTGTGACAATAGGCATAAGCTTTTGCCCAATTTCAACTAACCTTGATCAAAAGATGAAATAATGCAATTTTAATGGATATCCAAGTCGGAATAGAATGAAGATTCTATTGATATGACTTATTAAATTTATAATCTTTAGCTCGTGATTCCCAGTTGAAAGGATGATGATCCTGCTGTGGGAATTAAACCAAAAATAAAAATAAAAGATTATGTAGCACTTTGTGAGGTTTGATCGTAGTTTTGTAAAAATAAGGATTTTTGATAAATGCCTAATGCTCCTAAGTTCTCTATTGCAGAAATTGATTGGGACGATTAGAGTACAAAATTTTCAGTTGGGGAATAAAAGAGGAATGAATAGGCTGACTGTGATTATTCCTTTGAGAGAGATCTCTTCTTTGAAAGAAAGCTCGTGAATATAATGGTTCTAAGGAAAAATCGTCAGTGAAACCTCTAACAAAGTCGTGATATCGATGAATAAAATTTTTGTGTTCAAGAACAACTTTTTGACTTTGGTATAAAAAATTTCTCCTTTTCAATAGCTTCTTATAACTGAGAGACTTCTTTGGCTTCCTAATCTTCTTCTCTAGGGACTTCCTAGCAAAAGTTGTAGACTTCTAGACCGTGAGAATAGAAAAAGACTAGATAAATGGTAGATTTTTCAGGTGTCAGAAAATTACCCAATTTTGGGAACACAGATGTGCTAAGATTTTTAGCAGATGCACTAAACTATCCAATCTATGCATTGGACTATTGTAGGTATGTGCAAAAATAGAGCACAAATGCTCTAAAACAGAGCATGAATGCACTGAAACAGAGCATGAATGCACTGAATCAGAGCACAAATGCATTAAAAAAGAGCATAGATGTGCTAAAACAAAGCACAGATGCGCTGAAATAGAACACAAATGCGCTAAAATAGAGCATAGATGCACTGAAACAGAATAGGGATGTGCTAAACTATCCAATTACTGGATTGCGACATACATATTTTGACAGTTTGATGTTTTTGGATGATCTTTATCAGATTTAAATTTGGAAGAACATGACATATAGTAGAGAACAATTTCTTTGTAAATCTTAAAAATCTAAACAAAGAGTGTATGTTCTTGATATTTTCACAGGTATTGTACAAAATAAGCACTTCAGACAGACTCACTCTTATTTGTCAAAAAGGTCATCATAGCAACCACAACCCACATCTTAAAATTGCGTCGACTCACACAACTGTGTGACCCCCTAAAGGGTGCCCATGTTTTTGTCTTTTCTAGGTGCATACTCAAGGTTAGATTTCTCGATCCCTTAAGCAAACAATCTGTGGCAATTATATGGTAAGTTTCTTGGGGGAAGATTCTTCCCTCCCCTTGCACTGTGATAATTATGACATTTGGATATTGACATAGTTGGCTTTCTACACTATGGTTCTTAGTAAAGGTATCCATTCGACGCGACAATAGATAAACTCCCTCAGGAGACCTCCCAATCTTTAGAACAAATATTTTGGGGATGGTTTTCTTGCTCACTTCCATTGAATATGGGTTTCCCTAAAGTTCACTTTTGATTAGAGTGGGTTGGAAAACCTGGCTTTGGTTGTTCCCACTTAGGTCGTTCCTGTAGGGTGAGTACTTTTTCCCACTACGGAAGTCCTTCTAAAGGATTTAATAAAACATGAAATGCAAGAAATGAAAAAGGTAAGTCTAGTGTTTTGGTCACCCTGTAAAGGGAAGAGCATAAACCTATTACCCAACAATCACAACAAACAAATGGTTCAGTTTTAAATCCAAATGACAATTTTCTACACTAAGTGAAGATGTTGCTTCACAACAAGCATTGGATTCATTTTAACCAAGATAAAATAATGTTTGGTGACTATCCTAGGATTGATTAATTCTAGATTAAGTGTCTATCCTACGATTGCTTCATTTTTAATTAAGGTAGAAAAAGAAAAAAATATTTGTCCATGGATGGCGTTGGAATCAGGATTATTTTTTTACAGTCCTTGTATGCACTAAAAGAACTAGTAAATGGGCTAAAACAGTTAACAAATGCGCTAAAGGAACAAACATGGATGCACTAAAACAGTTAGTAGATGTGCTAAAACAGTTCGTTGAAGCGCTAAAACAATTATCATATATGCTAAAACGTAGTTTGTATACGCTAAACCGTGGCTCGTATGCGCTAAACTGTAGCTCCAGTCCGTCACCTGTCAGAAAATCTGCAATAAAAAGATTAAAAATGGGGCAAGGCCTCATAGTGGGTGCCAAAAATGTGTGTGAGAATATGTGGAACAACTAATAAGTTAAACTAAAAAACCAATGAAACATTAAATCAAAGGAAACTAATTAAAAGTAAAACAAACTCTAAACAATAGCTCCTTCAAAAGCATTCCATTGTCCTTTATCTCCAAGGATCTATTGTAAGTTGTTGGGCTCTCAATTGGTGTATGCAATAGCTTTGGCAGAATGAAAACTTAGATAACTAGTTTATGCAACATGCATTTCCATGCTAAATGATTTAAGCTCTGAACTTGAAATGCTATGCTTGGAAGGATTGCTAAAATGTTGATTCAAATGCAACTATAGTAACTGCGCTCAATTCACAAAATCTAGGATGAATTCAACTCACCAAAGGGCTGTATTTATAGATTTTTGGAGGCAAGAATCTAGTTGGCAAAGATCAACGGTCAAATTTGAACCTGTCAAGATGAACGGTGAGAGATTCTGGAGGTTGAGAGAAAGGTGGAAGGTTGAGAGAATAATGGAAGAATTTTTTCAACCCACAAAACCACCCTCATTCAAAAATGGAGACAAATTGCCATTTGTCATTTCATTTATGAAAGTTGGTTGAAATTTTGAGGATAAATTCCTAATTAAATAAATAAATTTATTTAATTACATGTGACATGGATTTTAGAAGCTTCCATAATTAAATAATTAATATTTAATTATGTGAGGGATGAAAAAGGTGTGTAATTAAATATTCACAATATTTAATCATATGAAAGGTAAAAAAGGGTTTTAAATCAAATATTTACAATATTTAATTTAAATGTGGAGTGAAGAATGAGTTATAAGAATATTCCTTTATTTGAAAATTCAAATTTAGAATAACATGATAATTAATATAAATAAATAATGAAATTTATTTAATTTAATTAAGAGGAAGATAGTAATTGTGTGCAGTGAAATTTGTTATCTATTAATGTGCAAAAAACTAACTAAAGAATGCAAGATAAGAAACTACACTAAAGCACCTCAAGATTAGGCTACATTAACACAAATAAAGGAAAGATGATACGATCTTAGTAGATATACCTTTCTTCATGTTGATCCTTGGTTGGCCCTTTGATGATAGATAATATGTGCTCCTTGATGGCAAGGTGATGCAAAATGATTGAAATGCAAATGAGGATGCAAATGGTTAAGATGGATGAAGATTGAATGCAAAATGATGTGATAAAAGCTTATGGAGGCTCAAATGACTTAAGATCATAAGTTGGCTAAGAATGCAATCACTAGATCAATTAATGAGAAGAGGGGGTTATTTATAGAAGAGGTTGAATTCTCTAGAAAATTCAACGGTCAGGATTGAGCCACCATGGCCAAGATGGAGGGTTGTGGTGAGTTGAGGACTCACAAGCCCTCACATTTGGACATGTGGCAGGTGAGGTGTCCAAAGGACAAGGTGAGATGGGAAGTGTACAAATGACATGGAAGAGGCCATGTGGTCCTAAGGTACTTGCAAGTTACCTGGGATGAGAGAGAATCTCCACAAAAAGTAATCCCATATCCCCAAGTGGGGCTGAAAGTGACAAGTGATGACTTTTAGAAAGTCATCTCTTGTCAACATGGGGATTGGAGAGGCCTTGAACAAATAAAGTATATTTTTAATTCACTTTTTGGGAGAGACCAAAGGGTAAAACAAGATTCCTCTAAAAGAGGTCTTTGTCCTTTGGGTAAGATGTGACATATGACATGTCATGGGGAAGACAAATGCATGGGGGGAATAAGTGTGAATTTTTAATTCACATGGGGAAGAGGTCAACCCAAAAAATGTAAGTACCAAGAAGGTTGACTTAAGGACATGTTAAAAGGGGTAAATGATTAGGATTGGGATTGTACAAATAGGTGATTAGATTAATTAATGATGATTAGGGGCAAGTGGTAAGTTATGCAGGATGTGACATTAATCCTAATTAAGGATATGCACACCTTAATGGAGGATTAATTAAATTAATCCAGTTTAGTGAAAAGGTTATGGAGGATGTGACAAGAAGAGAGAAATAATGAATTAAAAAATGAAAAAGATAATTGACTAAATCAAATAAATTGATTGCATTTATTTAATTTAGAGATGAAGTGGGTTTATGTATAAAGTATTTAATTGATTAAATTAAATACCTTAGGAATGTTAGGGAAAAGGGACAATATTAATTAAATGTGTCCATTTAATTAATATGGGATGGATTAAATGAATAAATGATGGGATTATGACCATATGAAAGTGGTCAAATTTAGGTGTCTACATTTTTCCCCTCTTTGAGATGGTGTTACGAAGTAGCATCATTTCAAAGAATATTAAAATATAGCACTTAGAAAAAGATGGTTAGATCAATGAAGATGCCCCAGTCATTCGAGGAGTGGCTAGGAGGAAAGATGACAGGAGTGAAGATGAAGATTAGGGATTGAGGATGCCCCCTTAAGAGGACATGCGGGGTTAAGAGAACATGGATGTGCTCTCAAAATGGATGAGATAATGCAAAGGTAGATGAGGAAGATGATGCAAAATGATGGATGAGAGAGGATGATGATATGAAGAGATAAAGGCAGGCACAAATAGACTCTAGGACAAATATGATGTTGCCCCAGTCAAGCTACAAGCCAGGATGGACTGAGGATGGATGGAGTGTTGTTGATGAGGGGATGATACATCCCTGAACAACACAAGGATAGGGAAAGATACATCCCGATAAGAGTGTTGTTGATGAGGGAAGGATATATCCCAGAACAACATAATGATAGGGAAGGATAAATCCCGCTAATGATGATGATGATGATGATTGGGTCAAGGCTTGTAGCAAGGCTAGGAACAAGACCAAAGATGTGGTTAGATGGAATGGATTAGGATTAGATGGAGATAAGAGATGGTTAAAATGAATGAAGAGGATGGAGGTAAAGATGCAATGCAATGGAAGAGCAAGTTTCCATTTTTGGAGCATTGATTTTTGCTATAGCATAAGACACCAGATACCATGGTATGTGGAACCAAGGTGGATTAGTGTTTAATGCATAAACAAAAACAACAAATAAGAAGGCTATCCCAATACCCAAAAGTCGTGATGACTTCGGTTGGGCCAGGTATTGAGATAACCACAAGCACAAAAGGATGCCCCAACGGAACATAAGACCAAGACCTTAGGGGTCTTGGTGGGTACTACGTGGTTCAACCGAGAAGACAAAAAACAAAAGAAAAATCAAGATATGCCCCTATGTTAACTAGTCAAAACACACCTTAATATGAGAGATCATGGCGGCCTTGACAAGTGATGATAGGGAGCTCAAATGATAAACAAAATGTCAAATACATCAAAAGATCACAATCAAGTTTCAAACGTCCTTTACCATAGGATCAAAAGGATGGATGGGGTTGATGCGGTCTGTTAGGAAGGATACATCCTGTTGAGACCAAAGATGGAGGATAGATTGGTTGATCAACCTGACGCAAAATACTTGGAACCGATTGAACCTCATGAGACTAATGACCTTTGTTTGTAAGCAGTAGCTAGGATAGGGACATACTTGATGACATGAAAATATGATAGGATGATAGGATGAAAAGATACAAGACAATAAAAAACTTGAAGACTTAGGGGCTTGAGGATCGATCAAAGATCAACCCTGCCTACGTGAAAGCGCAGAGCCCTCGTAGTTCAGGAAAAGACCATGATAAAAGAGGAAAGATGACGATGCAGACCATGATGGAGGGAACAGACCAGACAAATGCCATTGGGATAGATGAAATGATTGACCTTGCCTATGTGAAGGTGTAGAGGCCACGTAGTTTGATACAAGGACAAAGACAACCGATGGAAGATGAGAAGACAGACAAAAGACAAAACCCCAGGGGTAGATCAAATGATTGACCTTGCCTATGTGAAAGCGCAGGGGCAACGTAGTTTGACACAAGACCAACGACAGACAACAAATAAGGGATGATGAGACGACCATGATAAATGTATAAAAGGATGGAGTGGATATGATGAGCCAGGATAGGCCATGTGGATGGGATGGTCGATATGTTGGATGTGGGTTAGGTGAAGCTCAGGGATGGGATAATGATCTAGATGATTAGAAGATGAATTGGGAGGATGAGAGGATGGATGGATGAGGGAAAAAAAGTGAGGAGATAGTAGGATGGATGGCATTGGATTGCGTGGGGGTAGCCTGTAGCTAGATACCAATGACAATAGATTATGAGAGAGGAGAAAATAGAGATAAATGGATGGATTGATAAAGATGGGGAAATAGAAAGATGTTAGGACAGGTGGATAGAGGGATAAGGATTTGGGAAGATGGATAGGAAGATAAGGATAGGGATATGGGTGGGATGTTTAGATAGAGGGATGGGTAGATAAGGATGGAAGGATGAAAAAGGGCTAGTGGATGAGAGTATAGGAAGATAAGGATGGGAGGGATGGGGAGATAGAAAGGATTTCATTGAGGGATGGATGGACGATGTCTCCAAGGACTCTATCGCAAATAAGGAGATTCCCCCACTCTAGATGTGTCATGCATGATGAGGCAAGAGGGATAGCAAGATGGGTGGAAGGGATATGGGGGTTGACATGATGGATGATAATGGAGGTAGATGGATGTAGATAATAAGTATGGATTAGAAAAGTAGATGGGGAGGATAAGGAATATGATAATGTATGGAGGAGGGGAATATATGCCAAGAGGTGTCCAAAGCATGTATATATATATGTGCCCCTATCTTTATCAAGATCACAAGGAAGATGGAGGGACTAGGGTAAATGGGATATGATGGATAGGATGTGGAGGATAGGAAGATGTAGGAGATGGAGGAAAGGAATGTGTAGGTGGATGCTGCCCCCAATCGTGAAAGGAGACTAGATGGGGGATTTACACATGATGTCTATTTGCCAGGTTTTCATCATGGTACTTATCCAAGGTGCTTGTTTGCCAAGTTTTCACCATTGGATGAATGATTTTCTCTTTACTATTTTCTTTTTTAACTTTTTTGTGTTTTTTTTCTTTTTTTTTTTTTGACTTTTTGGACTAGGATATGGGTGAAGATGGATGAGGATATGGATTCATAAGACATATGATAAATTGGATGGATGAAGGACTCATGCATTGAGTTCCATATGAGGTAAAGAAGATCCCATGTGTAAAGCAACTATACGGATGTTGGTACAACCATATGAGAATGGATGGATTATGCAAGAGGATGGATTAAAGGGATTTGATGGGGGAGATATGGGGGATAGTGGATGGGATGTTGGAAAGTGTATGGATGGAATGATGGAGTGGATGTGTGATGAGGGAAGGTGTTCAGGATCAACATTGGTAGATGTGAAATGATAGGAGGGTTGATGGTTGGAGAATGTGGCGATAATGGAGGTGTTGGGATAGTGAATTATGGGACATAAGGACCCAAAACAGATTTAGGAGATGGAGGATGTGAATTATTAGCTTTGGGAATAGCAAATTTGGAAGTCGTCATGGATTTTTCATGTGAAGGTATTGCCTCTTTTTTCTTTGGGATCCACATGGTTTTGATTTTTGCATTGGTGGGCCTTTGTGGCCTATGTGTTTGATTTGGCTTATGGATTTGATTTTTCTTTTTTGTAACATGTCTTTTGAAGGGGACATGAGGAGATTTAGATTCATGTGGATGTTTGGATTTATACATTGTTTCTTTGGCATCCAAAGTGCTTTTAGTAGCAATGGGATGGGTATGAGGAGATGGATGATATGGAGAAGACGTGGATGGAGTGATAGAGGTAGGCTTGTGATGATGGTGTGTGAATGGAGGATGCGAGATAGCATGCATGGACGGGTTACTTTGTTGATCCTGATTAGGGTTTATGAATTTAGGAGTTATTATGGTGGATGGAGGTACATAAGGGCCCAAAATAGATGCAGTAGATGGAGGATGAACGATGGTGGATGGAGGCACATAAAGACCCAAAATGGACTTAGAGGATGAAGGAGGAATATAGATGGTTGTTTTGTGGTAATACGATGGAGGAGGAGGGATGGCAACAAAGGATTTGGTAGAGCGACGGGAAGTGCCTCTCGTTCCTTTGGAAGAGGCTTGCTTAGGATGTATGGAGGTTGTACCGATATTTTTGGATTGTGAGTCTTGGGAGATATATCCAAGACCTTGCACACCTGGATGTTCTTTGACTTGAATGGGCTCTAACATTCCTTGCTCATGAAGGCTTAAACCTTTTCCTTGATATTTCATGTTATCGAGCATGTGATCAATGGTAGAATGCTTATTCATTTGGAAGCATGATGTGAGTGTGTTAGCAGGTGGAGGAGGAAAGGTCGTGCATAGACTTTGTTTTTCTCCTACAAGAAGACCGCCATGGATGCATGTGATGTTACCAAGGTGATAAAAAAAGTGGTGTTGGGATGGAGGATCGTGCGATGGAGATGAGGGGAGAGCAACATCCTAATTGGGAGGAGGAGGTGATAAGGGGTCGGGAGAGGAATTAGGGAGTATGATAGGATCTGGATTTAGGGCAGTGGATGATAAGGGCTCATGAGATGGAGTGATTGGATCTTGAATGCAAAGGGGGTCATGGGATGGAGTGGATGAGCTATAGTGATCTTGAGATGGGGTGGATGAGAGGATAGGATCATGTCTTGGTTGAGGATATGGATCCTGAGATGAAATGGATGAAAGACTATGTTCTTGAGATAGAGTAGATCGGATGGAAGGATCTTGATTTGGAGGAGGGGATATGCTCATATGCTTTGGATGAAGCTCTTGGCATGAGTCATCTTGTGTGGGATGTATGATGATGGAAGATTGTTGGAGGGACTCCTAAATTTGAGGAGATAGGAGGATGGAGGATTCATGAAGGTCATGGGATTGAAGTTTGTGAATATTAGGACTGGGAGGAGGGGATTGGATGTCTTCAATGGATTGGGTGGATCCAGTAGTAGAAGATGGGGATTAAATGGATTTGGTGGGTTTGATGGGCTCAACCGTTTGGACAGTATCAAGAATGGTAATGGGAGGGATAGGTGTAGGATGGAGGAGGGCCTCATCACTAGTGATAGTACATGATAGAGTGGGAGGGCATGGTGTCTCTTCTATCATGAGTCCTTTGGAGACATTTGGAAGGGATGTAGGATTAGGTAGGGTGATGGGAATGAATAGAGGACTAGGATTAGGGATTGGTGGATTAGGATTAGACATGGGGATGGGATTGGATGGAGGACTAGGAGGAGATGGAGGATTAGGGTTAGGGATTGAAGGATTAGATGAGTGAATGGGTGGATTAGATGGAGGATTATGATTAGATGGGTGGATGGGATTGGATGGAGGACTAGGAGGAGATGGAGGATTATTATTAGATGAGTGGATGGGTGGGTTAGGACTAGGAGGGGATGGAGGATTATTATTAGATGAGTGAATGGGACTAGATGGAGGACTAGGAGTTGTGGGAGGATTAAGATATAATGTGGTGAAATGGGGAGTAATGCAAGAGGATGCAGATGATGAATTAATATAGGGGGATGTAGATGTTGGATCAGGTTGGGGAGATTGGGATGGTGGGTGATAGTAGGAAGATGCAGATGATATATTAGGATATGAAGATTGGGATGATGGATAATAGTAGGAAGATGTGGATGATGAATTAGGATGGGGGGATGTGGGTGGCAGATTCTCATAGGAGAACATGGATGGAGGATTAGGATGGAAAGATGTGGAATTAATGTAAGGATATTGGGATGGGGGATTATGATAGGAAGGTGTAGACGTTGGATTAGAACAGGAAGATTAAGGTGGTGAACTACCATAGGAAGCCATGTATGGTGGGTTGGAATAGAAGGATATGGATGATGGACTAGGATAGGAAAATTGAGATGGTGGATCAGGATAAGAGGAATATTGGGATGGTAGAGTATGATAGGAATGCGTGAGTAATGGATTAAGATGGGAAGATTGGGATGTGGGATTAAGGTAGAGGTGATGATAAGGATAAGAGTATGGGGATGGTGGATTACTACAAGAGGATGTGTATGTTGGATAGGATAGAGGTGGAGAGGGAGGACACGATGAATATGTTGATGGTGAGGATGTTGGATATCCATTGTCAAGGGTAGCATAAGGACTATTATTAGATGTAGATGAAGGCATGGAGGGATAGTTCAGAGAAGTTATTGGATTGTGGGAGGTGATTGGAGAGAGCTTTCTAGCAATAATTGCATCAAGGGGATCTATATAACACTCTTCGTGATCAACGAGACTTTCGTTATCATTGTCAACGTAGTTAGGATTCCCCTTGACTACTATTATTGGTCATGTGAGAGGGGGATAAGGATTCATGATGGCTACAAAATGGATATGAATTGAGAGGATGGAGGAAACTAGACAATGGAATGATAAATTGGAAGAAGGTGTAGGTGAACTAAAGCTCAAGTTGGGATATTGGATTAAAGCTCACATTCAGATGATGGGATGCGACAGGATCAGATGATTGATTAGATAAGAGGATGAAACAAATACCCAGAATGGGAGAGTAGATGTTTAGAATGGGGAAACAGATACTTAGAACGGATGAATGGATGGTCGACACTTGAAATGGGTAGATAGATAGTCAGAATGGTTTAATGGATGCCTGAAGCAGGAGAACAATAGTCGAAATGGGAAAACATGTTGCCGAAACGGGTGAACAACTTCCCGGAATGGGTGGACAACTAGTCTGAAAGAGGGAACGATTGCTCGGAATGAGAAAATGGATACTCGAAATGGATGAATGGTTAGGATGAGTAAACGGGTACTCCGGGAACAACACTCATAATGGGTGAATAGCTAACGAACGAAAGTTAAAAAAGGTTATTTCGGAGGGCAGGGCCACCCCTTGAGGTCAAGGCCACTGAAACTTAGGTCAAGTTTGCCCCTTTGGAGTTAAAATCCACCCCTTTGGAAGGAAAGGCCGTAAAAATAAAAAATGATGTGGAACAAGTCCAAAAACGGCCGAACGGGGTCCCGAAAAAGGTTATTTCGGAGGGCAGGGCCACCCCTTTAGAGGGAAAGGCCGCCCTTTTGGATGGAAAGGCCGCCCAAATCAAGAATGATGAGGAATAGGTCCAAAAACGGCCAAACGGGGTCCCGAAAAAGGTTGTTTTGGAGGACAGGGCCACCCCTTGAGGTCAAGGCTGCCCAAACTTAGGTCAAGGACAACCCTTTGAAGGGAAAGGCTGCCCCTTGAGGTCAAGGCTACCCAAACTTAGTTCAAGGATGCTCCTTTGAAGGGAAAGGCCACCCCTTTGGAGGGAAAGACCTCTCAAATCAGTAATGATGAGGAACAACTCAAAAAATGACCAAATAGGGTCCCGAAAAAGGCTGTTTCAAAGGGTAGGGCCGCCCCTTGAGGTCAAGGCCGCCCAAACTTAGGTCAGAGCCGCCACTTTGAAGGGAAATTCCGCCCCTTTGGAGGGTAAGGCCACCCAAATCAAGAATGATGAGAAATAGGTCCAAGAATGACTAAACAGCGTCCCGAAGAGGCTATTTTGGAGGGCAGGGCCGCACCTTGAGGTCAAGGCCGCCCACATAGAGGTTAGGGCCACCCAAACATAAAAGACTTGGTCAAAATTTGACTGGAACGGGCCAAAAAATTGGGGAACGATGCTCGGAAAGAGAAAAAGGATACTTAGAATGGACAAACAAATGGTCGAGATGGATAGTTGGGTACCCCAGATAAGGGAACAACACTCAGAATGGGGAAACAGGTTCCCGAGATAGGATAACGGCTAGCGAATAGAGGCTAAAACTGAATGTTTTGAAGGTCAGGGCCACCCATTTAGGTCAAGGCCACCCCAATAGAGGTCATGGCCGCCCCTTGAGGTCAGGGCCACCCCTTGAGGTCAGGGCTGCCCAAACAGGAAAAACTTAGGCAAAAACAGCCGAACGGACACCAAAACGGACCCAAACGGGGTCCCGGATAAAGATGAACTCCATAATGGGTAAAAGACTACTCAAAATGAGTGAATATATGTAGGAGGCTATGGAAAAATGCTCGAAATGGGAAAATGAGTTCTTGAAACAAGTGAACAGCTTCTTGAAGCAGGATCGTGTTACAGCTCAGAATTGGGTTGGATGAAAGCTCATATTAGGATTAGATTAAAGCTCAAATTAGGATGATGGGATTAAGGCTCAGATTGGGATTAGATCGGAGGATATGATAGGATTGATTCAAAACCAAGTTCAAGGGTTTCAACTAGAGGACGCAAAGTTTTGACAATGAGATTTTTGCTAGATTTGGCAGTTTCCAAAAATTGTCAAATTTTGCCATTTTAGGAAACTTCATAGGCATACCTTTGAGAGTCCTATTTCTTTCCCAAAAAATACCCAATACTAAGATAGGATGAATTTCCAACTAACATCCCAAATATGAGACATGCATTCCGAGTTCTTAACGAAAATGATTTTTTTTAAAACCGAAAAAAAACATTAAATTGCGATTTTGAGGGTGAAGATGAAACTTTGAGGTTTCATAAATGTGCTAAAAACGGGTCCAACCTACTCTAGGTCAAATGGGAATCCACATGCCACCTCATAATGCAACCACCCATAAATTTTGAGCTAAAACCCACATTCGAGTCAACAATACCTTCTTTTCTCTTGCCTATAGGGCCATTTCCTTCATAACCCATTTGTTGCATTATTGTATAACCCTTTCCATATTGCTCAGTGGCTAACTTGACATGTTGGACCGATTCATCTTCATCTTCATAGAGCCAATCAATTATAGCCATGTCTTCTGTTTCACTTTCTTGAGTATTTGCCTTGATAAATCTTCCATCAAACTTGGTGATGGGAATCGAAGCTTGTGTGCCTGATGCTGAAGTTGTTGTAGCCTCTTGTATGGATGTTGACGGTTGACCATGGGATATTGGGGACACGGGTAGATTAGAGAGACATAGAGAATATTCTCCCACCCCATTATCTTTTAAGTTTAGCTTGGTGCCAAAATTCTTTATCATTTCCCCTACTTGTTTACTATGTTTAGAAGTAGAAATGGCTAAAGCCTCTCTATTATGCAAGACAAATGTGTCTTGAGTTGCTCTAATAAGGTTAGAAATTTTTTGATTGCTAATATGGTCCGCTGGTATTGTTACTTCTTGTCTATCATTTGGAAACTTTAAACATTGATGATAAGTAGACGAAACTGCTTGCATCTCATGGATCCATGGGCGACCCAAGAGTATGTTATAGGATAAATCTCGATCTAGAACCTGGCAAAAGGTATTCTTCACAACAGGTCCCACTCTGATTGGTAGCATGATGAGGCCTTTGGAAGCTCTTTCTTCATCATCGTATGCTTCGATTATAATTTTCCTTCGTGGATCTATAGATTCCTCTGAATATCCCAAAGCAAGGACCAATTTTAAAGTACAAATGTTTAATCCGGCTCCCCCATCTATTAAAACATGTCTGATTCGAGCTTTATGAACCATGACCTCTAGATAAAGCGATGAATTATGGGGATGGGTCATGGAGGAGTAATCCTTTTTAGCAAAGGATAAACATGTGGGTGAGGACAAGTGTCCCACCATGGCTTAAAATTTATTGATATCCATATCAGGAGACACAGTTGTGTCAACAAGTGCCTTTTCAAGAATGTCCTTATGTGTTGGTGATATTTTGAGTAGCTCCAAGATAGAAATTTGGGCCGATGTTTTTTGCAGTTGATCGACCAAATTGTATTGACTTGGAAGGGGAATCGTCGACTTGGATGAACTTCCTTTTACAATGATTTTGGCCTATCCTCTTGTTCTAGCATTAACCTCTCGATATTCTTGCTTTCCTTTGATCCTGATAGCATTGACTTGTTGATCATCGGTGTAAATATGATTGATGATGGTGTCATAGACATGATTCACATTCTTTCCTTTGTCACTCGAAGATTCCCATTTTTGATAATTGGGGAGAGGATCCTTGAATGCTTGATGATCATCATTGGCATTATGTCCCTCAACCGTTAGGGTACGATTATCAATCAAATCTTGAATGAAATTCTTTAACCCTTGGAAATTATTTGTCTTATGACCTTTGCATCTATGATAATCGCAATAGTATGAGTCATTCCACAATGGTGGTTTAACTTGAGGCTCATAATCTCTTTGTGGGGGCAATGTGATAGTGTTTTGATTCAACAGTTCTTTAAGAATTATTTTGAAAGACAAGCCCAAGAGAGTAAAACTCTGTCGATTTGAAAATAATTGAGATTTGGGCACATTTTAATTTTGATTATTGCCAAGATTTTTACCGCAATTGTTGGTCACATTTCCTTGGTTGGAATTATTGCTTTGGTTACTAGAATTTATAGCATTATTGGTGCGTTGGACACTTGATACAATAAGAATGGTAGGCGTCACATTCATGTTGTTAGCATCTACCACCCCATCATTCACAACATTTTTATTTCTATTCCAAAATTGTGACTTGTCATTATTGTTGCTATTGTTGTTGTTGTTGTTGTATGAATTTGGACTTTCTTTATCAATATTTAAAACTCCACACTTGACCAAGGCACCTTCAATGGTAATTGCATTTTCAATCAATTTTCAAACGATTGAGGACAATGGAGATTTAGCCTATAACTCATCTCTTGATTCAGACTGTCAATAAACACCCTTCTCCACCTTTATAAGAATGTGGTGAAGGGTTCCCCAATCTTTTGATTTACTTTATATAAATCAAGCATGGTTATCTGGTGTTATATATTATAGTACTCCGATATTAACTTATTTATTAACTCTTGAAATGTTCTGATGGGGGGAGTGATCTTGGAAATCCACTCCATGGATTGTCCACCTAGATTTCATGGAAACAATCGCATTAGGTAGGTATCTTCATGAGCAAATTCTAAGCTCATATTTCAGAAATCCCTCACAGGATCAATTGGATCCGTTTTCCTATTATACCTATCAAACTTTGGGATCTCGCAATGTTTTGGAAAATAAATCATGCTAAGACTCCTGTCAAATGGATATGGGCAGATATCTTCCAAAACATATTTCTTTGTTGTACCCCCTTGTATTTCCTTTATTTTCCCTTGTAATGCTCTTATCTATTGAGTAAGAGCACTAAAATCATTAAGGGGGGCCTCAGGATCCTCTCTAATCCCTTTCGTGTCAAAATCAACAAGTAACTTAGCTCCTTGATTGGCCAATGAAAGGAAATATCTTTCTTTGTTTCGTTCCAAAACTCTATCCATGAGAGTATGGAATTGAGGATCCTGTTCTGCTTCTTGAAGTATTTCTTCTGTTATCTCATCATTATTCAGATAATTCCCAGTGCGAAGTCTGTGAAAATGATTTTCTTCTTTATCACCACTATTTCTTTTATCACCCATGTTGCTTAATGCACTTTCCCTTTCATCTCCTTCTATGTGCTTTCAAGATCTTGTGACAACAGGCATAGCTTTTTCCCAATTGCAATTAACCTTGATCAAAAGATGAAATAATGCAATTTTAATGGATATCCAAGTTGGAATAGAATGAAGATTCTATTGATATGACTAATGAAATTTCTAATCTTTAGCTCATGATTCCCTAGTTGAAAGGATGATGATCCTGTTGTGGGAATTAAACCAAAAATAAAAAATAAAGATGATGTTGCACTTTGTGAGGCTTAATCACAGTTTTGTAAAAATAAGGATTTTTGATAAATGCCTAGTGCTCCTAAGTTATCTATTGCAGAAATTGATTGGGACGATTAGAGTACATAATTATAGTTTGGGGAATAAAAGAGGAAGAAATAGACTGACTGTGATTATGCCTTTGAGAAAGAGCTCTTCTTTGAAAGAAAGCTCATGAATATAATGGTTCTAAGGCAAAATCGTCAGTGAAACCTCTAACAAAGTCATGATATCGATGAATAAAAGTTGTGTTCAAGCAAAACTTTTCAAATTTGGTATAAAAAATTTCTCCTTTTCAATAGCTTCTTATAACTGAGACTTCTTTGGCTTCCTAATCTTCTTCTCTAGGGACTTCCTAGCAAAAGTTGTAGACTTCCAGACCCTGAGCATAGAAAAAGACTAGACTAAATGGCAGATTTTTTGGGTGTTAGAAAATTACCCAGTTTTGGGAACACAGATGTGCTAAGATGTTTTAGCAGATGCGCTAAACTATCCAATCTATGTGCTGGAATGTTGCAGGTATGCACTAAAATAGGGCACAAATGCGCTAAAATAGAGCATAAATGCGATGAAACAAAGCACAAATGTGCTAAAACAGAGAATAAATGAGCTAAAATAGAGCACAAATGCACTGAAATAGAGCACAAATACACTAAAACATCGCACAGATGCACTGAAATGGAACATAGATGTGCTAAAATATAACATAGATACGCTAAAACAAACCAAGGATGCGCTAAACTATCCAATTACTATAGTGAGATGGACATGTTTTGACAGTTTGATGTTTTTGGATGATCTTTATATGATTTAAATTTGGTAGAACATGACATATAGTAGAAAAGAGTTTCTCTGTAAATCTTAAAAATCTAAACAAAGAGTGTATGTTGTTGAGATTTTCATGGGTATTGTACAAAATAAGCACTTCAGACAAACTCACTCTTATTTGTCAAAATGGTCATCATAGCAACCACAACCCACATCTTAAAATTGTGTCGACTCACATAGTCGTGTCACCCCCTAAAGGGAGCCCGTGTTTTTGTCTTTTCCAAGTGCGTACTCAAGGTTAGATTTCTTGATCCCTTGAGCAAACAATCTGTGGCAACTATATGGTGAGTGTCTCGCGGGAAAATTCTTCCCTCCCCTTGCACTGTGATTATTATGATGTTTGGATATTGACACAGTTGGATTTCTACACTATGGTTCATAGTAAAGGTATCTGTTCAACGTGACAATAGATAAAATCGCTCAGGAGACCTCCCAATCTTTAGAACAAAGATTTTGGGGATGGTTATCTTGCTTACTTTCGTTGAATATGGGTTTCCCCAAAATTCACTTTTGATTAGAGTGGGTTGGAAAACCTGGCTTTGGTTGTTCCCACTTAGGTCGTTCCTGTAGGGTGATTACTTTTTCCCACTACAACATGCCTTCTAAAGGATTTAATAAAACATGAAATGAAAGAAATGAAAAAGGTAAGTCTGGTGTTTTGGTCACCCAGTAAAGGGGAGAGCATAAACCTATTGTTGGAAGTGGAACAACAGAGGTGAAGGGGTTGTAAAAACAATTCCTCAAGAACCACAAAAAAAGAATAGCTTATACAAAACTCTGTGACATATATTATTGTCTAGAAAAATATAGAGCATGAACAACAACAACAAAAGAAAAAACTTAAATGGACAACATCATAGCATCATTGTTTTTATACGAGAGAATGAACAAGCATACAAGATAAATGCTTTTATTTCCAGAAGTAAACATATCTATATTTTCAGCATGAAGGAAACAACTGAACAAATAGTGCTGAAGATTATTGAACTGGAAAAATATACAAATCAGAGCAATTGAAGAACCTAAAACAATAGTTTAAGCAAGGATGACAAAAGGTTAAAATATGCACACGAAATGATAGAGACATAGAGAGATGCCAAGTGGAAAACCCTCTAGGGGTAGAAAAACCACTCCTAAATTCCTTGCAGGATTAATCTCAAAATTTTGTTTACAATATCGTTCTGAGCACCAACTTAGTCACTGTAACAATCTGAAGCACCTACTTCAATAGGAGTACCAACTCCTTTTTCAAAATCTCTTACATGAAGAGTTCACTTGTAAAGTAAGGGTCTTATAACCACACTGTATGTGCAATTCTAAAAACTTCATTGCACAAATCAATTCATGTCATGATAACAGATTATATGACCTCAATTTGTTCTTCACAAAACAACTTCACCCAAATCAAATCTCTGTTATAAAAACCAGAGTTTACACCTTTAGCTTTTCATTTTTGTCTTTGAACTTTACAAAAATTTCAACAAAATTCTCTTCTTCTCTTTTTCAAAACAAGTGAGTACTTTCTTTTACAACTCTCGTTTTTATAAGACTTGTTGTTTCTATTTTTGAAGATAACAGAAAAATAGTTATATCAAGAAACCCATAACCATTAATCAGAATTTGTAATGTAAACAACCTTCAATAAATTCCTTAACAAATAAAATCGTTTACCCAACAAGGATAAATAAAATTTGTTCCTGTTTACTTTTTTCTCTTCAAAACATACTTTCCCAAATATGGAGACAACACAATACGAACAACAAAAAAATCAGAGATTTTTTTTAACCTGAATTAAACCAAAAATGAGATAACATAATTTTCAACTGCTCATAACAACTAACTGAGAAGAAAGAAACCAGTTGCAAGAACTGAAAAGGAATGAAATACCTGTCATGGCGGCCAGTCACCAAACACCAGATAATAAAACAATTTTCCAACAAAATACCTCATCCAATTTTCCGGTTGTGAGATGTCCATCACAACAAACAAACTCCCAATACCTATAACTGAAGGAGCAATACAACCAAACAAGATTTCCTTACAGCAGTGCGGCTAGGGTTCGGCTGTGTGTCAAAAATATAAACACATGACATAGTGTTACCCTAATTTCTTTACAAATGAACTTTTTAATCCAAATAACATAATGATAGAAATCTGCTACATGCTAAGTCAAGTAACAAACTTAACAAATATTGATAGTGTCTTCAAGTCCGTGAACAACATAAATGAGTGCAACCGACAACATCATAAGCCTTGGAAAAAGTCAAAGAGCCTTTCAAAACTACCAGAATGTAAACCACGTAACATATACAGCTGTCCAAGACAAGATAAATGTCATCAAGGAAAAATGATCGCAACAAACTCCCCCTTTGTCCTTGATGGCAAAAACAAATAGATCAAAGTCAAAGCTCAAACCATCATTGAAGTCAACATAAACAAAGGATCAAAAACCATCATGAGTGATCAAAAACCATCATGAGTGATCAGAAACCACTGAAACCACATTGAAACCAAAGAACCATTTCTCCCCCTTTTTTTGTCACAAGGACAAAGGACCATGGAAAGCAATAAGAAACTGCTTAGAGAGCTGAAAATATCCCCCTCAACAAATAATGGATCTTAAGAGAGCAATGATTGAGAGACAACTCCCAACCAAGAGCAAAGCCCTTCAAATAATTCTTTAGCCAAAGGCTTTGTGAAGATATCTACCACTTGTGCTTGAGTGGAAACATACTGCATTGTTATTTCATTAGCCAAAACATTTTCCCTTAGAAAATGAAATTTGATGGCAATATGCTTAGTTCGTGAGTGCATAATAGGATTTTTAGACAAGTTAATTGCACTTGTGTTATCACAAAAAATAGAAATTGGTTTAGCAACCTCAATACCCATGTCTGATAATGTTTGTGCCATCCAAAGAAGCTAAGTACAACAAGAAGTAGATAATGAAACCGAATCTTGCTTTTTACTATGCCAAGCAACAAGACAATCACCAAGATAAAATGTTGCACCACTAGTGCTTTTCCTATCATCTAAACAACCAACCCAATCAGCATCAATAAATGCCGTCAAAGTAAAATCATTATTTCATGGATACCATAAACCAAAATCAAGTGTACCCTGGATATACTTAAATATCCTTCTTACAGCCATGAGATGAGACTGTTTTGGTGCAGATTGAAACCTAGACACCATACATACAGCATGCATTAAATCTGGTCTAGAAGCAGTTAAGTATAGTAAACTACCAATCATTGACCGATACTCTGTTTGATCAACATCTATAGAATCATTAGTTTTAGACAACTTACAACCAATTACCATAGGCATGCTTACAGAATTACAATCATTCATCTGAAACTTTATTAACATTTCTTTGGCATATTTTGTTTGTGACAGAAATATTCCTTGTTCAAGCTATAAAACTTGGAGACCAAGAAAGAATGTTAGTTCACCTAACATTGACATTTCAAATTCAGATTCCATAATCTTCGAAAACATCTTAGACAAAGCATCATTATTGAAGCCAAAAATTATATCATCTACATATACCTCAACAACTAGAACATCATCACTTTCAACTCTAACATAGAGATTACTATCAACACCTCCTCTTTTGAAACCATTTGTTGTTAAATGTGCATCCAACCTGGAATACCAAGCTCTAGGAGCTTGTTTAAGACCATACAAAGCCTTTCTTAATCTGTAAACATGATCAACTTTGTGTTTTGTAACAAATCATTCTAGTTGTTCCATATATACCTCTTCACCAAGATAACCATTTAAGAGCAATTTTCACATCCATTTGGTAAACCTTAAAATTCTTGAAACAAGAGTATGCTAAGAAAATTCTAATTGATTCAATACGAGCAACAGGTGCATAAGTTTCACCAAACTCTATACCTTCTTGTTGAACATATCCTTTGCACACAAAATATGCTTTATTCCTTATTACTTTGCCACACTCATCCAGTTTGCTATGAAACACCCATTTGCCTCCAATAACATTCTTATCATCAGGTCTTGGGACGAGCTCCCAAGTATTATTATTCTCAATTTGACTAATCTCTTCCTGCATAGCTTTCAACCAACACTCATCATTTAAAGCATCAGATACAACTTTAGGCTCAAAATCAGTTATCAAACAGAAATGTTCAGCAATCTGTGCTTGCTCATCAAATTTAGCTTTTCTTCTTGTTAAAATCCCAACATTACCGTCCCCAATGATCAGATCTTGAGGATGATTTTTAAAAACAATCCTATAGGGTGGCTTTGGAGAAGTTATTATCTTAGAACTTGAAGCATCCTCCTGTGGTACATTATTTGTTTCATCAGACTTAGGAGTAATGTCAAGACCTAACAAAGGTTCCTCATCACCATCCTACACAGGCTCATCATTAAGAAGCAATTATTCATCAAATTTTATGTTAACAGATTCAACAATTCTATTCAGCCTTTTATTGTAGCACCTGTAAGCCTTACTATGAGTAGAGTATCCTAGAAATATACCTTCATCTGATCTAGACTGAAAGCTGCCCAAGTTTTCATCATCACGTTTAATAAAACATTTACAACCAAAAATTCAGAAGTATTTAACTGAAGCTGATTTACCATGCCAAAGTTCATAAGGAGTGAAATTAGATTTCACTCGAATTTGTACCTTGTTTAGAGTATAAACAGTTGTATGAACAACTTCTTTCCAGTATTTTTCTGGTAGTTTTGCTTCATCTAACATTGTCCTTGCCATTTCTTTTACTGTTCTATTTTTCCTCTCAGCAACTCCATTTTGTTAAGGAGTTCTTGCAGCAGCATATTGATGTTTTATACCATGTTTCTCACAATAATCTATAAATTCTTGAGAAGTAAACTCACCTCCTTTGTCTGATCGTAAGCATTTAAGTTTTGTGTTAGCTTCTTTCTCAACCATCTTTCAAAATTTTTTAAATCTATCAAATGCTTCTGACTTATTTTTGAGAAATATTACCCATACCATTCTAGTATAGTCATCTACAAACAACATGAAATACTTTTCACCATTTATAGATCTTGTTCTAGTAGGACCACACAAATCAGTGTGTACAAGTTGCAAAGGTTTAGTTGAAGCATGTTCCTTGGATTTAAAACTAACCTTTGTTTGTTTACCTCGTAAACATTCCTTACAAACAATATTTTCAGGTTTGTGTAGAATAGGCAGTCCTCTAACATTCTGGTTTTTGCTGATCCTAACCAGATTATCAAAATTAACATGTCCTAACCGCTTATGCCACAACCAATTTTCTTCAACTTGACCCATGAGACATATTCCTTCACTACATTCATGATTGGAAGAGTCAAGAAGATTATAAACATTACCTTGTGTCCGTAATCTAGTTGCAACTGTTTTTCCTAATTTGTTCTTTATAGCACAACCTTGTGAGTGGAATATAACATTATAACCATTGTCACAAATCTAACTAACACTTAAAAGATTGTGTTTAAGACCATCAACATAATACACATAATAGATAGGAGTATCATCATTTAAAAGCAAAGAACCTTTACCTTTAATCTCAATTCCTGTATTATCACCAAATTTCACAAAACCTCCTGAATAATCTTCAAGCTTGATAAACATGTTTCTATCACCTGTCATATGATTAGAACAACCATTGTCCAAAACCCATAAATCCTTCCTTCTTGAAAGAAGAGCAGTTTGAACAAGCATTGATTGTTCTAATTTTTGAACAAATTTGGGTCTCCAAATTTGGCCAAAGATATGTTTACCTTGTTTGCATTGCTTAGATGTATGACCGATAGAATTGCAAGTGAAACACCTAACAGTATTAGAAAAACCAAAGAACTGTTTGTGACCAAATCTAGGTATTCTAGACATCATTATTCTGTAGTTGCTTATTTTGTGTCCAAACTTATTGCAAAAGAAAGAATAACCATGAAAGAAAGCATTAAACCTGAAATTGGTCCGTTGATGCTCAAATGACTACTTCTTCTCAGCTGCCTTGAAGTTTTGATGTAAAGATTTTGAACATTCACTAGTATTGAACCCAATACCAGTCATATCTTTGTGCTATTTTTGTTTTCCAAGTATCTTATTCAAGTGAATAGTACTCTCATAACCTTCCACTTGTTTTTTTAGATTGACAACCTGTTGTTCAAGAGTTTGAATTTCTTTATCTTTATCAATAAGAACAGACTGAAGAGTATCCATGATTTTTTTTGAATCATCAAGCTCAATTTGTAAACTAGTGACCAAACTATCTGAAGTATGGTTTCTATCTGAATTATGTTCTTGAGAAACAATAAGTTTCTTTAACCTTTTTATCTCTTGAAGAGCACAAAGTAATTCAATTTCACAGTTTTCTACCTCAGACTATTTTTCAGATTCTTTATTTGGTGTTTCCTCTAATTCTTTATTTGAGACATTTTGAGTTTCAACTTTATCCATAAACAAAGTCAAGTCTTCATCATCCAGTGAACCATGAGACTCAAACTTTGAATCTTCTTTTGAAAAAAGACTTTTTTTTCAGTTGAAAGTTAAACTTCTTTTTGGGATAGTAAGTCTTTTTCTTAAATTGTCTTTCTGGTTTTTCATCTTCATAAGATTGATCAGCATAAGGACATTTCACAGCAAAATGTCCAGGTTTGCCACAAGTAAAACATTTAAAAGGAATCTTACCTTTATACTTCTTTTTCAGTTTCTTAACAAGAAGAGATTCTTTGGAATTAGACAAATCAGAATCACTATCGTCTGATAAAGTTTTCTTTTCTGCCTTAAAGGTAGTTTCTTTACCAGTAGAAGTATTTTTGTTAATTCTCATTTCATAGGCAGTTAAATTACCTTGTAAACTATCTAGAGTGAGCTGGTCAAAATGTTTCTTTTCTTCAAGAGTAGCAATTTTAGCTTCAAACTTATTTGGTAAAGTTCTGATAACCTTAGTGACAACATCAAACTCCTTTACCTCTTCTCCTAACCCTTTCATAGAATTAACAATTTCATCAACTCTTAAGAAATAATCAGCTATTCTTTCATCATCCTTCATTTTAATTTCTTCAAACTGATGTTTGAGAGTGAGGACTTTTGACTGTTTTACTTTTTCATTTCCCTGATAAATAGTTTCTAGTTTAACCCAAATTTCCTTAGCAGAACTACAATGCATAACCTTGATAAAAACATCTTTAGTCAAGGCACACAAGAGAGCATGTTTTGCTCTAGCATTGGTTTCATAATTTTTTTTCTCATCAGAAGATGTGGGAAGAGTAGTTGGTATAGTGTATCCAGCTAATACTATACTCCATACATCAAGATCTATAGAAGTCAGATATGTTTCCATTCTGATCTTCCAAAACACATAATCTGTTCCATCAAATAATAGAGCTCTTGTCATAGAAGTACCTTCATGAGCTTGAGACATTTTTAAAACAAACTTCCAAGACCAGAAACAATCCTAGGTTGAAAAAAACCTGACAAAGGACCCTATGCTCTGATACCACTTGTTGGAAGTGGAACAACATTGAGAGGGGGGGGGGGTGGTGAATCAGGGTTGTAAAAACAATTCCTCAAGAACCACAAAAAAAAATAGCTTATACAAAACTCTGTGACATATATTACTGTCTGGAAAACATATAGAGCATGACCAACAACAACAACAGAAAAAACTTAAATGGACAACATCATAGCATCATTGTTTTTATACGAGAGAATGAACAAGTATACAAGATAAATGCTTTTATTTCCAGAAGTAAACATATCTATATTTTCAGCATGAAGGAAACAATTGAACAAATAGTGCTGAAGATTATTGAACTGGAAAAATATACAAATCAGAGCAATTGAAGAACCTAAAACAATAGTTTAAGCAAGGATGACAGAAGGTAAACATATGCACATGAAATGATAGAGACATAGAGAGATGCCGAGTGGAAAACCCTCTAGGGGTAGAAAAACCACTCCTAAATGCCTTGCATGCTTAATCTCAAAATTTTGTTTACAATATCGTTCTGAGCACCAACTCAGTCACTGTAACAATCTGAAGCACCTACTTCAATAGGAGTACCAACTCCTTTTTCAAAATCTCTTACATGAAGAGTTCACTTGTAAAGTAAGGGTCTTATAACCACACTGTATGTGCAATTCTAAAAACTTCACTGCACAAATCAATTCATGTCATGATAACTGATTATATGACCTCAATTTGTTCTTCACAAAACAACTTCACCCAAATCAAATCTCTGTTATAAAAACCAGAGTTTACACCTTTAGCTTTTCATTTTTGTCTTTGAACTTTACAAAAATTTCAACAGAATTCTCTTCTCCTCTTTTGCAAAACAAGTGAGCAATTTCTTTTACAATTCTCATTTTTATAAGACTTGTTGTTTCTGTTTTTGAAGATAACAGAAAAATAGTTATATCAAGAAACCCATAACCATTAATCAGAATTTGTAATGTAAACAGCCTTCAAAAAATTCCTTAACAAATAAAATCATTTACCCAACAAGGATAAATAAAATTTGTTCCTGTTTATTTTTTTGCTCTTCAAAACATACTCTCCCAAATATGGAGACAACAAAATACGAACAACAAAAAAATCAGAGATTTTTTTTAACCTGAATTAAACCAAAAATGAGATAACATAATTTTCAACTACTCATAACAACTAACTAAGAAGAAAGAAACCAGTTGCAAGAACTGAAAAGGAACGGAATACCTATCATGACGGCCAGTCACCAAACACCAAATAATAAAACAATTTTCCAACAAAATACCTCATCCACTTTTCCGGTTGTGAGATGTCCATCACAACAAACAAACTCCCAATACCTGTAACTGAAGGAGCAATACAACCGAACAAGATTTCCTTACAGCAGTGTGGCTAGGGTTTGGTTGTGTGTGAAAAAGATAAACACATGACATAGTGTTACCCTAATTTCTTTACAAATGAACTTTTTAATCCAAATAACATAATGATAGAAATCCGCTGCATGCTAAGTCAAGTAACAAACTTAACAAATAATGATAGTGTCTTCAAGTCCGTGAACAACATAAATGAGTGCAACCAACAACATCATAAGCCTTGGAAAAAGTCAAAGAGCCTTTCAAAACTGCCAGAATGCAAACCACGTAACATATATAGCTGTCCAAGACAAGACAAATGTCATCAAGGAAAAATGATCGCAACACCTATTACCCAACAATCACATCAAACAAATGGTTTAGTTTTAAATCCAAATGACAATTTTCTACACTAAGTGAAGATGTTGCTTCACAAGAAGCATTGGATTCATTTTAACCAAGATAAAATAATGTTTGGTGACTATCCTAGGATTGATTAATTCTAGATTTAAGTGTCTATCCTAGGATTGATTCATTTTTACTTAAGGCAGAAAAAAAAAAATCTCTATCCGCAGATGGCGTCAAAATCAAGATTTTTTTTTTTACAGTCCCTGTATGTGCTAACAAATTTAGTAAATGCGTTAAAATTGTTAACAATTAAAGGAACAAACAAGAATGGGCTAAAATAGTTAGTAGATGCGCTAAAGGAACTAGCAATTGCGCTAAAACAGTTCGTCGAAGCGCTTAAACAGTCCTCGCATGTGCTAAAAAGCAGTTTGTATGCGCTAAACCGCAACTCTAGTCCGTCACCTGTAAGAAAATCTGCAATAAAAATATTAAAAATGGGGCAAGGCTCCATGGTGGGTGCCAAAAATGTGTGTGAAAATATGTAGAACAACTAATAAGTTAAACTAACACACCAATGAAACATTAAATCAAAGGAAACTAATTAAAAGTAAAACAAACTCTAAACAATAGCTCCTTCAAAAGTGTTCCATTGTTCTCTATCTCCAAGGATCTGTTGTAAGTTGTTGGTCTCTTAGTTTGTGTATGCAGCAGCTTTGGCAGAATGACAACTTAGAGAATGAGTTTATGCAACATGCATGTCCATTGCTAAATGATTTAAGCTATGATATGAAACTAAAATTCTATGAACTTGAAATGCTATGCTTTGAAGGATTTCTAAAATGCTGATTCAAATGCAACTATAGTAACTGCGCTCAATTCACAAAATCTAGGATGAATTCAACTCACCAAAGGGCTATATTTATAGATTTTTGGAGGCAAGAATCTAGTTGGCAAAGATCAACGGTCAAATTTGAACCTGTCAAGATGAACGGTGAGAGATTTTGGAGGTTGAGAGAAAGGTGGAAGGTTGAGAGAATAATGGAAGAATTTTTTCAACCCACAAAACCATCCTCATTCAAAAATGGAGACAAATTGCCATTTGTCATTACATTTATGAAAGTTGGTTGAAAGTTTGAGGATAAATTCCTAATTAAATAAATAAATTTATTTAATTATATGTGACATGGATTTTAGAAGCTTCCATAATTAAATAATTAATATTTAATTATGTGAGGGATGAAAAAGGTGTGTAATTAAATATTTACAATATTTAATCATATGAAAGGTTAAAAAGGTGTTAAATCAAATATTTACAATATTTAATTTAAATGTGGAGTGAAGGATGAGTTAGAAGAATATTCCTTTATTCAAAAATTCAAATTTAGAATAACATGATAATTAATATAAATAAATAATGAAATTTATTTAATTTAATTAAGAGGAAGATAGTAATAATTAAATAAACTTATTTATTTAATTAAACTAGAAGAATTAGAAAAATGAATGATATAAATAAATAATTAAATTTATTTATATACAGTAGATGACTTTTAGAATATTAATTAAATAATCCATATTTAATTAATTAATAGGTTTTACAATGATTATTTTTAGATGTATACACTTTGATTTTTCCAACACCATACACATGCCCATTATTAAAAATTTTCAATCACTTTGGAATCCACACCCTACATTACCATTTTCCCTACATTACCATCTCCTATCATAATAAATTAAAATTATTATGACTAGTTTTTTTTCATAATAATTCCACCATTAATTAGTTGTCTCATCCACGTTCATAATAAATTCATCACCACCCTTGCCAACTCATACAATTATACCGTTACATTAGCAAAGGTAAGTGATTTTGAATTGATGACAAGACATAAGGTACATACAATTTTTTCTTTAATTAGGTAATTATTTTGAATACAGATAAATTAATTGGCACAAACCATCCTCTTTCCAAATCTAGTAATTGTGCAATTGTGTTTGCTTGAAGTACGAAATTTTTTGTGCTTTTTCCCATCCAAAGTACAACAAAGCCCAAATGCGATAATGAATTCATGTCCCATCGATTGCATTAAGTACATGCGATTAAAAAGTTAAATTTTCTTCTCTTCAATTCAGTTTGTGTAAGCAGTTTTCTTTGAGTGCCATAGCGTTTCAACAAAAACTGAGTAGAGCCCTAAAAAACAATAGTATGGGAGGAGCTAAAAGGAATTCTGAACCAACTACAACAGACAAATTATTGGCATTAAGCAACATTTCAAGATTGTTCTAGAGAGTGGGGTGGCTGGAATTCATAAAGAAATCTGAGGGGCACCATGAGCAGTTAGTGAAATAATTTGTGGAGAATTTCACAAGTGAGCAACCTGTAGTGCGTGGAAAGTGATTCTGGGTAAGTTCTAAGATCATTTCTTGTATATTTGGTCTTCAAAATAAAGGTATTAATTTTTTAGAAACTACCAATATCTCTTATTAGAAAATGGTAGAGATTTTTCATATAGAAGGTGAACCTCAACCTTTCTTAACTGTAAGTACTAGTGGGAAAAATAAAGGATTTCAGAGAATGTCCATCCTAGATCCTTGAAGAACAATAGTGGCTTGGATAATTAAGTATTTCACTTGCGAAGGACAATGTGCAGTAGTTGTAGGTCCACCTTTTCGCCTACTTACCCATTTGCGCCATGGCGCTGAAAACTCTGCCCTTAGGGTTAATTTTCTTGTATTTCTTTGTGATTCTATTACTAGCATGATAGAGAAATTTAAAATTGGTTTAGGACCACTTAAACACCATGGCCTCATAAACTTAATATGTAAATATCATTTCCGAAAGAAAACGAAAAAGAAGTGGCAGAAATTTCTCCAAAAAATTGAAAATTCAGAGCCTCTTGAAGAAGGTGAATCATCTAGGCAGGTGACTCAACATTTGGAAGAGTATTCCCCTAAGCCTCTAGAAGCTTCTAAACCCCATCATGACATGATAGCTCCTGACGATGAAGCGTCAAAAATTATACCTATTATTTTAGAAACCCCAAGCCATCAATAAAATGTGGAAATAATAAATTCATGGAATGAGGAAGAACCTCCTCACAAGAAGAAAGGGAGATCTAGAGCAACATTTCAAACACCTCCTCCTTTAAGGAGAATTAAAAGGTTATCTACTGAAACTAGTGATACTATAGCTTGTGATACATTGAGTTTATCTAAAAAGAAAAGGCATAATACTGAAGCACAATCACTAGAAACTGAGAATTAGCCTTGTGAGGAGGCAACAAAAGGAAGTGAAAAATAAACTAGTCAATCCTCTGAGTCTGAAAAAGAGGGTATATCATTTGAATTAGGGTAAGAAGAAGAAGTGGAACAATTAGCATAATGTTTGGGTGTTCAAGATGATCCTATGTAATGGTTATCTCCCCTAATTGATAAAGTTACTGAACAAGGTTCACTTGAGGTGCCTAATGAGGAAAATGTAATTAGTGATGATGTAGAAATCCCCAATTTTCCTTTTTCTGTTGATATTGGGATTGAAAAATATGACCAGAGAGACATAGAGTTCGAAGAGTTAAAAGCAGAGATTGCTCAATTGAAATGTCAGTTACAGGGAAATAAAGAGAAAATCAGTCAACAATAGGAGGAGATAGAAGTACACACTATAGTTTTAAAGAAGAGATACCAAGAAATTATAAATTTTAAAATTCAAATGGAACAAAAAGATAAGACTATTGAACAATTACAATTTCAGGTGCAACAATGGAATGAAGAAAGTAAATAATTTTATGCAATTATTTACTGCTTTTGCAAAAGAAAAGGATAAACAAAAATCTGAGCTTAATGTTTCCTTAAGTAAAATTGTTGAGTTCGAGCAAGACTTGCAGGAGATTAATGTAAAACCAACAATGGAATCTAAAGAGATACAGACTGAACGAACTGAAATGGAATGGTTCTAGATTCATATACCTCCATTATTGGTCATATGGATGGAGAGGTTTTATTTTCTAAGGCAGACAGGTATAAAAAATGCTAGGCTAAAGAAGGAGATAGTTTTTTTAAAAGAGTCATATGACAGGCTTTATCAAGCTAAAATAGATGCCTATCAAATTAGTGAACTATTGTTAGCATGCAGAAGGCCATCTAGACTATATTCCATGTTTTTTAATGAAAAACTCTTAAGATGGAAACTATTAAGTATTTATTGCAATCTTCCACATGATTCAGATGATAAGGAGTTTGTAAAAATATTTACAAAATCAGCTCCTACTCAACAAAATTTGTTATGTGAATTCTTTGTTCACAATTTGTTCCCAAAAAGACATACAAATTTCTTTATTAATTTCTTTATAGGTGAAGTTCGGCTTAGGTCATTTATGTTCACAATGCAAAACCAGATTTAATGGCAAGAGAGGACAAGAGAGTATTCACAAGTAGAGAAGACTGTTAGACTTCAAATGCGGTAGCCTAATAGGAAACCTTCTGCTTTTAAAGCTCACTTCCGAAGCATTAAGTTCAATGAAACTATGTGGAGTAAGTATAATGATAACATTCAGATTTGTCTTGATAATTTTAGAATCCAGGGCCCAGAAGTGATAGGAATAGCATGGAATTCTTGTGAGGAGAGATATACTCCTCTTCCTATGCACCTCAAAAGGAGAGAGGTAATTTCACCTACTAACATTAAGTGGTCCTATACAAGAGAAGAGGCCTTGGAAGATATTTTGCAGTAGCTTATGACTGACTGGATGTGAATGAGATACAAACCCCATTACTTCTTTCACCACCCCCTGCAGTGCATATTACTACAAAAAAAAACCTTGAGAATGTACAACCATGGAAAGAAAGGGTTAGATTCAATAAGGGCTTCCTTATAAACCCTGTTGATTGGGACAAAGAGGCACTGAATTTTAATGACCTCGGTCCTAAGTATGAAGATTTAAACAAGAGCAAGGGAAATTGAAGGCAAAGAACACAACAAAGAGCAGGAGGACCTGCTCAAGGCTAGGAGGGGGAGAAGTGATGAGGTAAAAATAACCTCATAAATATAATAAGCCAAATACCCTTCCTTGTTTCTCCTAATCACTTTTACCTTGCCAGTTATTTATCTTTAGGATTAGTAATTGCTTAATTTTTGTGAAAAAATGTATAATCTATATTTCTTGAAATTGATTGAAATAAGATAACTAGCACTAACATAATGGTATAGCTTTTAGTATTGTACAAGTCATTATGCACAATTTCTCATTATGCCTAGCCAAGTGGATTTTAAAGCAGACTTCAAAGCAGTTGAAGACAAGCGTCAAAATTCTAGGTGTCAAAATTTTAGGAAGTGCATAGTGGATCGAGTCTTTTAATGCTTTTAGTTTACTTTCTGTTTTAAGACTTTATGGATCACTCCGAGCCTTTTAAATGCTTTATGTTATGGATTTAAGTCCGTTAGTTAGTTGAATTCTGTTGAAGAATTTTTCAATGTGATCTTTACCATCTGAATTCTAGGATTTTGTTAGTACTTTTGTATAAATATGTAATTGCCAAAAATAATGCATATTGGATATCGTTATGCTGTCATAATGTGCTTCTGAACTATGTCTCTATGTTACACTTTTTTGATATGAATAAAATAAGATATTCCAGTCTTATTCTAAGTTACTAGTTATGTGAAATGGAGTTATCTTGGATGGATTAATTTTGAAGAATATAGAAGTTCATGTGATCTGAGTTAAAGTGTAGACATACCCGAGAGCTGGCCACTCGAGGGGAATTTCGTAGGATAGATAAGTATCTTTCTTTTCAATTCTATTATTTTTATTCTATACATGATAAATGTGAATGAATGTGATTTGTATGTGTCAATTTGTGTTAAGTTATTCTTGTAGGTTGTAGTTGTAGTTTAAAATTTTTAGTTCTATTTATTTGAAATTCTGGAGCATCCACTCTGGTTATTAGTTGTAGGTTGTTAATTTTTTTTTCTGTCAAATGTTAGTTAAAGGTTGTTGTCATTTAAAATACAGTTTAATTGCAAGCACTTCTTTTCAAGTAATTTACATGCTTTCTATTTTAATCATTTCATGCTTTCTAGTTTACTCATTTTATGCTTTCTAGATTAATAATTTACTACTTTCTAGTTTAGACAATTTTGTGCTTTCTAGTTTAATGGCCTTTTAGTTCAAGTTTTGTTTTCAACCATTTCAAACATTTAGAAATCTGAGAGAGTTAGTGAAGATTTTTCCTATTGCATATACCCTTCGAACACTACCCGATCGATACATTTGATGAATTTTTCAACTAAAGCGATAGGACCTAACGATAGACTATCACACACCTAAGCATGGATTGTGAAGGAAACTTTAGTTTCCATTTGTATTATGATATATGGACAAGTGGAAAGTGTACACCAAGTTGAGACAAACCTTGGTGATATTTGTATCCTTTTTGTCAAAGATTTAGACACATCAGACAAGGAGTGTCTTGATTTAGATTAGCGATGATAGAACCTTGTAGGAATGTATGAGATAATGACCATAGAGCATGTTTATCTAGATACAAGAAAGTGTTAGATTGGATTTTGACTTGTATAGGATGTTTAGATTATGCTAAATGTAACTCTATCACACACAATGACCTTAGTTACCCCAATTGTGCTACCAAGACAAACCATAGACAAAAATCAATAGAAAGAAACATCATAATCCATCATTGTCTCTCTACTAACTTCTAGATATCATCGAGCAACTTAGGAGTATGACATAAGATAAATGAAATAAAAAGATAAGACTAAACTAGACCAAGTAGGTCAATAGCTATTAGATCCTCTTATCTACCAATAAGTACATGATAAGAAAAAAGATTATGCCTGATTTAAGGAATAAAACATTTTGTGTAAGACACTTAGTCTGGTTTTGATAATGCAACACCCTATGTAATACAAATGATTTTTTATTTGATAGGTAACATTGATAGATACATGAACAATTGATCAGCTAGTTTGAAGACTAGTTTGGGTAGTATCGTCTATTATTTCATGATTTGTTTAAGCTCGATTTTGTGTAAGATATCCTATTTGTTTTCCAACATGTTGGTTCTTGACAAAGGAAGAGTTTTATTATGCAATTTGGATTGTGATGATTTTTTTTTGTAATGGACCCTAAGGGGACTAAACTAATGTTGTGGGGGCTCCTCGATGATGGCCTTTCCTACGTGACAACACAGAGACAACGTAGTTTGATTGACCATGACAAGTGAAAATTTATTTATTTAAGATATGGATTATGATAAAGATCCGACTGCGACGGACCCTAGGGGATAGTCCTAATGCCTTAGGGCCTCATTAGTGATTTTCCTTGCCTGCGTACAAGCGCAGAGACAACGTAGTCTGACTAACCATGTCAAGTGATAGTTAATTACGAGATGTATGGATTATGATTTTTTTTTACTACAACAGATCCTAAAGGACAAACCTAATGACTTGGGGGATCATCAATGATTCAATTTTCCTACATACATGTGCATAGATGATGTAGTTTGATAGTGTATGGTTTTAGAAAACGAAGCATCTTGTATAAAACATCGAATCTAGTTTTGATGATGTGACATCTTGTATAATACAAATGATAGGATTGCATCTGGTTTCAAGGATGATACACCTCATATAAGACACTTGGTCTGGTTTTGAGGGTGTAACAATCTATATAAGACAACTAGTAGGATGAGGATGTGATTATGACGAACCCTAAGGGATTGACCTATGCCTCGGGGTCTCATCAACAATTCACCTTACCTACATACAAGAATAAAGATAATGTAGTTTGACTAGTGTATGGTTTTCAGAAATGAAGCATGTCGTATAAGACATCAAGTCTAGTTTTAATAATGTAACATCTTGTATAAGACAAATGATAGGATTACATTTGGTTTAAGGGATGATAAGATGCCTGGTCTAGTTTTGAGGGTGTAACAACCTCTATAAGGCAATTGGTAGGATGAGGATTTGATTATGACAGACCCTAAGGGACTGACCTATGCCTCGGGGGCTCATCAGTGATTCACCTTTTCTACGTGCATGTGTAGAGACAACGTAATTCAACCCTTTATATTGACATTGTTTTTCATTTTTCTAATATTTTATGATTGTTTTTGGATTTTTCAAAGGATATTTGAATGTTTTTGGATTTTGTGCTTGATTTTTTGATGTTTTTGGATTTTTTATGATAATGTTCTCAGATACCATGTGTAAGATCCTTGTGAAACCTTAGGTCAAGGATTTCCCCTAGTCTAGAATAGGACTAGTTATTATGAAAGGGTGAATGGGATAAGTGGGTGATGCTAAATGTTAATCAATCTCAGGCCATGAGAAGGGGTGAGAAATATTTTTATTATGAAAGGGTGTATGCTCAAATGGATATGGATGGAATCAAATAGAGTAGTGATAGATGCTAGAGTGGTAGCCAACTATACATGGTACCTGTTTGCTAGGCTTTCACCATGGTACTTATCCAAAGTGCCACCGAAATGGTTTTCACTATAGGACAGTATTTTCCTAATTTCTATTTTTCTATTTTTGTTGCTTTTTTACTTTTTTGATGTCACACAAGATGCTTGTTTTGCAGGTTTTCATCAAGGTGACAGTTTATTGAAATTCAATAATTTTGCGATCATGGTGGATGCTCTTTAGTAGACCTAGGCTAGTGATCTATAGATGGATGTGGATTGTATGATACTGCAAATAGGGAGTGCAATATGTTGCAAGTGGGAGAAGCTAAAGCATGATCTATATAATACACTCTACATAGACCATCATACTTCCCTTGAAGAGGAGATTGGACAACCAAAGGATTAGAGTACATCAAGGGGTCGTCATTGAAGATACGTTACGTGACATCAACAACTGACTTATTATGAGATGGTGAATTCATGGATATAGGTGGATCCACTAGATTGTATAAATTATGGAATAATGATGTAGATAGAAACATTGGATCAAAAATTTCATATTTCAAAGGCCTTATTTTGCATATGCCCCCAGTTATTGTGGGATTAAAGGCATGATTGAAGATCAATTTTTGCTTGCCTGAGCCTTTTTTAATTTAATTTAACTCTAAGGGCTTCTCTTGATCTTTATTCTTTTGTTTTAGCCTTGTATATTTTTTTGATAAAGGCTTCAATGGTTTTATTTTGACCTTTTTCTTTGTAAAGATTATTTTTCTTTTGTTTCCCCCTTTTAGTGGTTCAACCTCTGGAAGGGATGCTTGTAGCTCATATTCTCTGAAACCAAGGTCTTTGACATTAACTTGGATAGGGGGAGTGGGAGATGGATGTGGTACTGAAGGGTCAACCACTACAAAGGAAGATGGTATGATAGTATTATTAAGGCAATGCTTTGGGAGGCCAAAACTACTTTGGGATGGTTGGTGAGGTGTAAAGGGAATCAGGTCCGCCAGTATGGTCACTTCAGTTATGTTGTAAGGAAACTTTATGCATTTGTGTAATGTAGATGGTATAACTTGCATGGAATGGATCCACGGATGTCCAAGGAGAATGTTATACGGGGTCTCCAGATCTAGAATTTAACAAATGGTCTCAATTGTAAGAGGTACCACTTGGATAGGCAATATGATAGTGTCGAAAGATTCTCGTTCGACATCGTCATATGCTTTAATTTTAATCCTCTTGTTTTGATCAACAACATCATTTTCGTATCCCAACTTTTTTACAAGACTTAAACTAGAATTATTTAGCCCCGCTCCACCATCTATCGAGACTCATCATATTTTGTACTTCTAGATGAAGAATTCAATGTGTAGTGCATCAATGTGGTAAAGTTTTTGCATAGGAATATCCTTGTTAGAAAATGTAATGAGACACTTAGAGTTTTTTATTTCGACGAGTGTAGATGAGGCTTCAGTATCAGATGAGAATGTTATTGACAGTGTACTCATAATTGACACTAGTGTAATTAGTTACATCTTTACTATTTATTCTAGATGTAGAGCCTCTTCCCTTCCCATGGTTTTGCGAAAGATCCTTGAAGATCTTGTGATATGCATTAGTGGTTCCAAGTTGGTTATCAATTTTTATCATTCCTTGTTTGATAAGATCTTGTATGATGTTCTTTAATTTATAGCAGGCATAATATTTATGTCCTTTGGCTCTTTGATATTTGTAGAAATCATTTTCATTCCACGTGGCTTGTTTGAATAGAATTGGATCATAATGTCTTATTTCAGGAAGTTGATTGATGTTATTTTGTATCAGTTTATTTTAAAACCGATTCACTTGGTTCCCCTAAGGGTGTGTAGTTTCATCTTGGTTGCGGAGCCCTAGGAGGACCATGTTGTGTATTGTTTTGTGCCACATTAACTGCTTATTCCTAATTTTGTGGGGGTTATTGGTGATCATCTCTAAAGTTCCTTTGAGACTAATCATAGGATACACTTTATTCATGACCTTAGCATCTATGACACCATCACTTATCATGTTTTTGTTCCATGACCAAAATTCAGTCTTGTCATTGTTGGCATTATTGTGAAAATAATTACTATTCTCCTTAAAAAAAATTGCAAGCCCTTTGCCAAGGAGGGATTTATCAATGGATAATCCTTTTTCTATCACCTCTTCAAACGTGTTAAAATAATGGATTTTTAAGTGGAACTTAACCTCTTTGTTGTGGTTCTCCACAAAATCTAGACCAACTATTTCTCTAGTATATGGTAGACACTCTTACAGGATAAGATTCACTATCTTTGTAGGAATGACAAGAAGGTCTCACCATCTTTCTATTTTTCCTCACATAAATAGGTAATGTTGACAACAGTTGATATGTTGTAGTAAAAGTGTGAAATGAACTTGTCCATTACTTCACTCCAAGTTTGTATACCTAAAGGTAAGTGTGTGAACCATTCGAGGGATTGGACTCCCAAACTCTATGGAAAAGGTTGCATAAGATATGTATGTTCATGTGCCATGTCTAAAGAGTTTGTATGGAACTATCGTATGTGTTCAACGAGGTCACCCTTTCCTTTGTATTTATAAAATTTTGGAACAAAAAAGTTCATGGGAAAGGGGGGCATGTGAAAGCTCCTATCAAAGGGGTAAGGACATAGATCCTCCATCGAGTATGTTTTTCAACTCCTAATCACATGCATGTTAGTCAAATTTTTTTGTAATTTTTGTAACTTCTAAGCCATTAAATTCATGGGAAATGGTGCTGCTAGAATTGAGGTAGGTTGTATGTACTATGTAGAACTTGTAAGGGGCTCCTAAATGGAGTTGTGGTGTATTGTGGTATGAAAGTGTGACCATGTGTATTCTGATTTGTTGAACCAAACTAGTGTTGTTACATGGGTGGAACATGTGATTGGAATTATGAAGTGTAAGTGGTCCATTTAGGTTGTATTATGGTGGTATTTGTTGGAAACCTGATGTAGATGTAGAACCAAAAATAATTGGTTACTGCAAAGGAGTTTGACCAAACCGAAACTATGATGTAGCAAGGTTATTCATTTTCTATTGAGGGGGTTAATTAAACCAAAGAATTTGTGAACCAAGGTTGTTTTGTGGTTGTGGTGGGGTTTGGTTAAACTTGAATATTGATGCAAGACTAAATTTTCTTGGTTTGTTGAGGTAGGGGTTGATTAGACCGAAATGTTTGTGAACCAAGGTTGTTTTGTGGTTGTGATAGGGTTTGGTTAACCTGAGTGTTGATGTGGAACCAAGATGGTTGATTAATTGATGTCAGGGGTGGAGTAGTGTTATGACCTACTCCAGAAAAGGACAATGTCCTTGACAGAGGTGTATTTCCTTTTTTTGAAGTGGATGTTGCATCCACTTGTGATCCTGTATGTGAAATATTTGTCTTTTGTATCTTGTTTGGCATGTTTGGAAGAGTGGAAGTTTGGGTCGTAGCTATGGTATGGGTTGGTGCTGCAATTATAGATATGGAGGCAAATGGAGTTGCCATTGTTTTACTGGGTGGAGTTGGTATTGAAACTTTCACAGTTGACAATAAGATGCTTGGGCACATGACATGTGTGTGTTCAAATTTTATGTTTGTGGTGAAGAGTTCATAGTTGACGCAATACGTGTTGCCTGAGTAGGCAAAATGCTTGTGTTCAACTATGATGTGGATGGTGAGGTGTTAGGTGCTAGTGGAGGCCGATTCATGGACCTTAATCTCGTTGATACTATGTTTGGTGTTCTCTCTACGATTGTGGATACATTGAAGTAAGTGGGAAGTTTAGCTCCATGTTTTTCCAATGACAAGAAGTATTTATTAGGATCCACTTTTACGATCTCATCAATGATTTTCAAGATCCTAGAGTCTTGTGATGCATTCTCTATCTCTTACAGCTTGAGCCTATCTTCTACTTCATGTATCATGTAGTTATTGTTAACTCTCAAAAATGCACCCTTGCTAAGTTGTAGAACTTAGCATCTTGGAGTAACATGGGAACACTCCTAGGTTGTGGGTCATCTAAACTTAGAGTGAACCTCTAGAGAAGGATGGCTCCTATGGTGTCACCTAAAGTAATCTAAACTAAAAAAATTGTAGAGAAAAGGGTAAGAAAGTAACCTAAACTGAAAACTGAAAATAAAACTAAAGGTGATGCACCAAAACTAACTAGAACCTGCAAACACAACTTGCATACATAATTTCAACAATGATTGAATTAGTCTTACACAACTCACTTTCGTATGTCTTGCATGAGTACTTTATAAGGAGGCAAAAATGTTAAACTTTTAGAGGGATAGAAGCTTCACAGCTTGATGAGGGTGCAACCTGAGACACAGAAAATCACACAGAAAACCAGAGAATCTTATTATTTTCAAAATATGAAATTCTTACATGTAGAGGATCTCAAATCCTCGAGTTCTGCAATACATGCAAATTACAGAAAGTTACAAAAATTCCCCTTTTCACAATATGCGATCTTCCTTCCCCAAAAACTACTCACAAAAATTTTTAACTACCCATAAATAGCCCCCTTTCTCCATTTGGAGCCAAAAACAACATTCTAATTATGCACCAACTTCCGGAAGCCCTAACTTAAGATCTGATCGTCGGATCTTCAATCATAATACCTTTTCAGAAAGCTCTTGCGAAGCCAGAAAGTGGGGCCTAAAGGCTAACCACTTTCGTTTTCCAACAATTTTCGGGCCCATTCGGAGTCTTTAAGTACCTCAAAATTAACTTCGAAGATTTTATAGGGCAAAAAGCAAAAACTGACACTTGAATAACTTTTGAACTGGGAATGATCTTAGCCTAATTCTTTCACCAAAGTGTTTATTTTAATGTCTTGAAGCTTCCCTTAAATTTTTGTCTCCTCACACCTTCAAATTTACACCTGCTAAAAATAGCAGTTGAGCATAAAAAGCAGAAAAAGCAGAAAAACAATTCTGAAAGTTGGGACTTCTTCTTCGACGAAAAGGGTATCCATAAATGCAACAACATCTACAAAAAGATAAATGAAAGTAAATATATTTTTGGGTGATGTAGGATTGCCCTTACACCACTGGATGCTCCTGCATTACAACTAAAAGTGTTTGCATTTTTGACACAAATTATAACTGCAACAACATACTTTTCTACAAAAAGGTGCTTAGCATGAGAAAAAATTACAAGGAAATAAACAAAACTTCACAAGTAATTCGATAAATCAATTAGATACACACAATCAAGCAAAAAGTGCGAAGGAAAAAATACTCAAAATCATTGATGTCCAAGGTAAAAACTGATATACATGTTCAAAAAAGAGTTACAAAGTATGCCCAAATATGTAAAAGGACTAAAAAAAGATACTAAGTGCTAGCTAGCATAATCAAAACTAACTTCACAAAATGAAAAGTGAAGTGAATATAAGCTCACTAAGAGACTCGACCAAAATAGGGACTAGAAGCTTCTTGGTTGTATGCTTCCAAAATGCCAAAAGTATAGCAACCAAATCTCTTCCAAAAGAGCTCCAAAATGTTGAAAAGGTCAAATTTGACCATGTCCATCATGAAGGCATGATAAACCAGCTCCTAAATACCCTCATCCCCTCCAAAAAGGTGAGTAAACACTCCTATATTCTCTCCCTTGGTCGACCAACCTCCTTCAACCTCACTATATGCTTTCCAAAAGCATAAAAGCTCAACTAAACTCATAATTGCATCTACAAAGCATCACACTTTATTTTTGCATTTGAAATGTCAATTTGATTTATTGATTTATAAAAATATCATTTAAACCAAATGCTTTACAATTCAAATTAAAACAAAAAACAAAACACTAGTTTGACCATACATGAGTCAAACCAAAATTCACAAGTCATAAAGCTCTTATGCATTAGCATATATGAAAGGTATACATTATTTTCATTGCAAATATTTAAAAGATAGGAAAAAAAATGCCTTTTTCACTTATCGGCCTAACTTAGGGCAAAAAAAAACCCTAAGACAAAATATGGGCAAAAATTCTATGCATCTTTCATTTTGCATTTTGAAGTTTCTGGAAAACCCTGTTGTTATGAGGGCTGCACCACCATGGTTTCATGCAACTGGAGACTTCGTGGAGGTTTTGAACACATAGTTAGCTTTTTTCAAAAAAATTGTGTGCAAAATCAACATATAGAAACTTGAGTAAGCCCCTTGAACAAAAAATTCTTCATTTCTTTTGTCATTTATGAAGGAAAAGTGCTCACTTTGAGCTGTATTTTTCTCAAAATTTCTATATACTTCATGAAATTTTAGTATTTCCATGCCATGGCTGTGTATTCTTGTAGAAAACATAGAAGAAATTCCTTTCAATCATGGCTGCAACTCCATCTTTTTTCTAGTTGATTTTAAAAATACATGGATATCTATTTTGCTTATGATACTATGTAATAGCAGTCATCAGTGACATAATCCCTTTTTCTATGATAAGATCGAGTAAAATCATAATATGAATGAGACTTCATGAGAGAGTGAACAGTTGAAACAAGAGCTGTCTCAGTCAACTGTTCCACAAACAAATGCTGCCCCACGAGGAAAAAATGGTTTGCAAAAAGATTCAATGCCATTACACAGTATAGGTACAACTCAAAACTAAACACAATTTTCATTCCTTCATGAAAAAAACCCTTTTCATTAACTTGCAGGATGTGACTTTTCATTCCGTGTATTTATCTCATTTATGTCTCTATTATGGCTACAAGAATTTTGAGGGTTTTGCAAAAAAAATGGAATTTTTCTTGTTTTCCATTGTTTGATACTCTATTATTCTATAGCTATGCTTGAGGGTTTGCCTTACCTAAAACCCTACCTTGAAGTCTTGAAGATTGGATTTATGGGTTTTATCTTCTTTTGCACTTTCCTTTCCCTTTTGTTATGGAGGCTATCAAGATATAACTCACCTTTTTCATGCACTAGAAACCCTATTATGGGTTTTCATTATAATGACAAGGGTTTTATTTTTCATTCTTGGAACTTCATTCTTTGTTAATGATCTACATCTTTAATGTTGTTGGATCTACAAGCTTTTGGATTCCTCAACATTCCTTTCACTAGTTGCTCTATGACCAAAAAATGACATTTGTGATTGTCATGCTTTAATGGCTATTACTATATGTCCTCTAGGTCTATGCTTTGAACTATCTGCATATCTTTGTCATCTACCTTCAAAGTCTTTGTCTTCAAGGCATTAATACCAACCAAAATCCTTCAGACATTGACTATGATAAACTCCATAACCATAAGCTCACTGCCCATGCATAACATGATCACAATCACCTCCAATCAGATTCAAACCTCCAAGAGTAGATTTAATCCTTGAAGCGATAATTCGTGAGTTATAGATTGAAACCTACTCTTTTCTATATATGTCATCAATTATTCATGACTATCACAACAACCTTATAATTATGCAATCCCTTTCGTAATAGCTGACATAAAAACAACTGTCTAGCATGGTTGTATATTCTTCTTTGTGATTTTATTTCCTCTATAGAATAAATACCTTTCATTTATGATAGCGAAGTTTGTTGAATTCACTATCATGGGTGATGAGTATTTACTCAAAGTTGACAAGTATGATGAGTCCACACTCATAACCCTCTCAAAAAAAAGAGGGCAGCATGTTGGGCTCAACCCTTGTGGGAGGCCATTTTTCTCCACATGTTGTAACTAGACAAAACAAAAAACCAACAAAGATTTCACCTATACCTGCACAACGAGCAAACATGTTAGATAAAACAAAGCATATGATTGATGTTTTTGATAACTCTTTTGTTTTCCTAGACATCTATGGTATACAAGAATTTTAATGCTTATGAGGATCAGGCTATATGTTTATGTATGTTTGCATATATATTGATTGGTGATCCTTCATTTCTCTAACAAAACTCTTCTCACAAATGTAGAAAATCTAGGAGTAGCAGGGAGTGCAACAACTAGAGGCTGGATAAGCAAGAGCTGAAGATGATGCATAACAAGACAACTAGGATTCGTCATTTAGGCAATGACGGGTCCCCTATCTCTATATATGCATTTATTTCATTACATATCTATAAATGTGTAGTTTTTTCTATCACCTACATTCAAATAGCTAGTCCCATGGCTTGTGTGGGACACCATACATTTATATTATCAATAAAGACTACATTTTGCAAAAAAAAAATCACTCTCTTCTCTATTGTATGCATTTGCATAATGTAATTGTAGTAATGCAATCTTTTGATAATTTCTATATGCACATGGATATAACATAGCATAGTAGAATGTACCTATTGTTTCACTTTGTAAAACATAAACAACTCTACTTGTTTAAGCTGGTAGCTAAAATAGGTAACAATTATCAAAAGGGTTAGGTCTCTAAGTCTGTGTTTTTGTGTGACCACTAGGATTTTCACCAAAGTTCATCTCACTAGTTGGGTTGTACATCAGATAAGAATATGAGTCCATCTCATTTCTTTTGACCTATGATTGTGTGACAACCATACAAAGTGATGATGTCGTGATTTTTGTCTTTTTTCTAAGTTTTGATTTTTTTTGTGTTTTTGAAGCTTTTCTATATGAATGCAACCTGGAGTGAATCTAGTCTATCTTTTTGGTATTTTTTTGTCTAGAAATTGAAGGTACAAGACTAAAATGAAACTATATTTTTGTGATTTTTTGACAATATTTCACTAAATGCAAAGACCTTTGATACCTTGACTTTTGATCCTAAAAGATGACAACCTTTGAAAAAAAATCAGTTTTAGGACTAACGTAACCACGTGTAAAATCCTAAACCTCTAAGTGATTGTGATGTTTTGATTAAAAAGTGATTCCACAACTAGACTTATGAGAGGGTTTCAAATTTTATTTGAGAAAAGGTGAAACCACAACTTCACTTGTGAGTTGGGACCCAAATTTTGTTTGAAAAAAGTGAATCCATAACTAGACTTGTGAGTTGGGATTCAAATTTTGTTGATTGTGTAGATTGTAAAAGATGAGGTTTTGATGATTCTCCAAGTGATAACTCTACACTTTTAATTCTAATTTTTTTTTGGTTTTTAGTTTTCCAAGATTTTCAAGACAAGATTGTTTCAAGGATTCTATGATATGATGCTAAGATGATGCTAAGGTGATGTAATGCTTTTACCTAAGAAAGCTAAAGATGTTGAATATATAGTAAAAAGTGATTGTTTTAGATTGTGATTTTCTATGTAAAAAAATCAAGTTTTAAGTGTAGCCTCTGAAATTAACTCTATTTTCTCTGTTAGACAGTTGTGGTACCATTTTTATCAACTGGTGTAGAAGATGGCAACTATGGTGTAGTCAGTATTAGTTATGTTTTTAAACCTGTCAATTGCGTAAGACATAGTTGTGGTGTACTATCAATTTTTAGGGTTGGATATTGACTTTTTTGACCACAGTTGTGGTGTAGAAAGCAATAGATGTGTTACCATAGAGAGATGTGGTGTTTTAATAGATGAATGTGTCACAGTCATCAACATATGTGTCACACTATTTTTGTAGTGTAGATACACAGTTGCAGTGCACAAGCTAGCAGATGTGGTGCACATCGTTTGTCAAAAAATTAACCTCTAGGAAACCCTAATCTTGATTAGTTTTTTGATTTGTAGATGTAATTTAGTGAATAAAACATAGAAAATAGATGTTTGATAAGTGATTATTTGATTTTAATAGATTGTTTTGAATTAAATGATAAGAATGTTTACACTTAGAGCATAACAATAAAATATTAACAACCTAATATAGTGGTAGAACAGGTGTGTAACTCTAGATGGGCCCACCTCCCATTTAAGGGGTAAATACTCAGAAAGATAGGGTATCCAAACAATTGCAAGCAATTTTTCTAAATATCCTTCTCTATACAAAGTTGAGTAGTAGAGATATGGTGACACAGGGTTGTTGACAGATGCCACAGGCACACCTTCCTTCTCCCCTTAAGAACTATTGCTAGTATCTCAAGAAGATTCTACTTCTCACCTAAGAGAGGACATGGTGAGTAGCTTCAAGGTACGATGCACATCCCTTGCACCACTTTATTAGTTATGTTTGAAGGACTTTAAAGGCTTCTAATAAAAAAAAATTTTAGTGGGTAGAATATTGGTGAACACCGTCGACCTCTCAAACATCACATCGAAACCCACGCAAGTCTAGAGTGCTACATGCACAGATGGACCTACAAAGTTTTCTAACAACCAATTTATATAGCACGCCCAAAAAATGTTGCTTGAGGTCGAACCCTTGAGTTCTCCATGAGGATGTATCTCAAGATATTCATCCTACTTCAAAAAAATGGTGAAGGTTAATGTTGCTATTTCTTGTCACCTAGGATCGCACAAGTGCGCAAGGGGAGAAAATACTATGAACAAAACACCCTCGTGTGCAAGTGCACAAGAGACAACAATCACTAGTTCTTTTTAATAACACCAAAGGAAGTGTGCAATTTGTCTTTTAATTTTACACCTAATGAAAAATTGCATGTTCAAACACATTGTTCTTTTTAAACCCAGATAGCAAAATGAGATTTGTGTTGATATTTTTAAGAGCACTAAGAAGAAATGTGTGAGATCATGCCTATTTTATATACCAAATTGAAATGTGAGAAATCATGTATATTTTAAGCACCAAAATTGAAATGTGTGTGATAATCCAAAAATTGCCACAAGTTGGAAGAAATGGATCAGTAGCATGAAAACCCTAATCTACTAGAATCAACTTGCATAAATTGACAAATTTTACATTCCTTGATTCTTAGTTAGATGTGGTTGATTCTTCTACAACTGATCTGATTAGGATCTAGACTAGATTGCAGAATGGAATGCTTAAAATTTTACAATGATTATTCCAAGTTTACGAAATTTGAATTCATGCATACATTAACAAATTTATGCATTAAAACTAAAACTTAAAGTGACAAATCAGAACATGAGAGAGGAGAGAAGTGCAAAAAAATTGGTAACGGAGTTCGTCACAAACGTGACTACGTCTCCGGGTCCACTCCAATAGAGAGACCGATATGATTAACTCCAAAATCAATTACAAAAGCACCACAACCATTCTCCAAGCACTTCGGCAGCATAACAGTGCTCTAGCGTACAAGAATGGCTCAAAGAATCTCCACAAGACCTCTCTTTGGTCACCTCAGCTTCAAGACTTCATCACCTGGAAAAAAAAACTTAATAGCCACTCTCACCTCACACTCCCCTTTAAATACAAAAATTTCACCCAATTTGGCCCTTAACCAAAAGATTTTACAATATTCCCCTTATCTCTATTTTTACATATAAATCCCTATTAAATCCCCTAAAAACAACCTAATCTCCCATATAATCTTTAATAATATTTTAGCCCTTATATTCTTGACTCGGGCTTTACAAATTTGGGAGATTATTGTTTGTTTAAATTTCAAATTAGGAGGGAATTGTTTAAAATAAGGGGCATTCGGTTTTCAAATCACTCATTAAAAGAAACCGGTACCAAAACATTATAAAGAATATGTGGTGGCCCAACGACCACAAAATCTTTTACCAACCCGATGGTCGGTGGTTCCAAACTCGCCGACCACGTTTTAACCTTGAACTCCTACCAATTCCACGACAAAACAAACCCCTGCCAAAAATAGAATAAACATACCGTCGGTGGCGTAACGGTCGGGCCGTTGGCTAATCCGAGACAGGTCATGGATTCGAGCCCGTTATACCTTTTTGCTGAAATGCTCAACGAACTCGCAACGGGAGAGAGAAGAATACGGGCCACGTGTCGCACCAGGAGGGTGCCATGTGGCCGCATCCGATTGGCCAATGCTGATGACGTGGTACTGATGTGGCCTGTTGAGTGGACTGCCGAGGTGGATGCTGACTGGACCTGCTGACCGAGCTACGGACCTGCTGACTATGTGTACGACTGTACAGAAAGGACACGTGTCACCACCTGATTGGTTTCATTTCAGATTTCATACCATGTGCTGACGTCATCTGTACAAATGATGACGTCATCACTATACCTTCAATCCACCAAGTCAACCTGAAACTTTGACCACTGATAAGTTGAGCATACGATGTCGGATTTCGACGAAACGAACACCGTCGGAATCGTCTCGACGAGCTCTTTGTGATGATGCCAACTTCGACAACTTTTGATGACATCATTTTTTCTGCTTCTCGGATGCCCTCTGATCCCAGTTTGACCCAAGGTTTGACTGGCCATAACTTGCACAAACAGACTCCTTTTCGCTCCGTTCAAGTTGCTTTGAAATCAGGACGTCGATCTCTTTCTGATGGTGCTGATTATGGAGAGAAATGAGACACTTCAATTTCTACTGAAATATCCCCTGGATCAACAACCAAAGGAAAAGCTACACAAATTTCTTTAGTGGAAAAAAAACATGGATCAAATGCATTAGTTTCAAAATAAACATCGAATTTTTATATAACTTTTGATTGACAATTACAAGAGTGATTTAAATAGTGATAAATTTTTCAAATCTCAATGAAATTTAAAACTATAAAATGATCTGAAAAGCAAAAAATGAGATCTAAGAAACCCATAAACTTTTTTGCAAAATTATGCATATAGATTATTTTATAAATGTAAGAACAACATTGATTTTAAGAGACCATCAACAAAATTTTAAAAAATAACAAAATTAAAATCATGATAACTTTCTCAATTATTAATGAAAATTAAAACTATAAAATGATCTGAAAAGCTAATACTGAGATCTAAAAAAACCAAAAATATTTTTGAAAATGTTTATGTCAAAAAAAATTATAGTTGAAAGAACATCACAAATTTTTGAGCAAAGTTTTGCACTGTAACCTACAAAATTTCTTTAAAACACTCAGAAGATTAGAATGTTCATGTCGAGTTCACCAAAATGTAAATTGGAAATCAAAACATAAAGTCATTATAAAAAGTAGAGAATTAAAGCAATCAACCATACATACTACAATTCAATACTACAATGTATTTCCCAATTTATTCAATAAAGAACAAGAAACATGAATTCAAATGAATAAAATTTTTACCTCATCCATGTTGTCTTGAATTACCTCCATTGTACCAAGTGTTGACAACTATTGCCAATAAACACACCAAGTGTTGACATCAATGACAACCAATGCTAACACTATTTAAATAAACATTTAGAATAGAAAAAAAATTAGTAAATTAATTAAATAATATTAATTATTTAATTAATATATATGAATAGAGGAATAATTAATAAATTAATTAAATAACCTTAATTATTTAATTAATATAGAGGAATGGATAATATGAATTTAATCAAATAATATGAAATTATTCAATTATCAGGATGAAGTGAAAATGATCTTTAATTTAAAGATTTAGTTAGAATTAGGTGTCTAAATTTTGCCCCTCTTTGATGCAATAAATTTTTATACCATTGTTTCTAAGAAAGTGAAGACATGCCCCAATTTTCCCTAGCGAAATGAAGAAATGAATGTAGAATGCCCCTCGATATTTTGACAGAGGAATTAAATTTTTGTTAAACTCTCGAAAAGAATAAGAAAGATGTGATATAGGTGAAGTAATTGGGAAGAGTAGAATGTGAAAGATGTTTGAAATTGAAGAAAGGTTCGTATAGAAGAAAGATAGTGATAAGATGGTGAATGTTGATCGATGTCATACATTACAATGCATAAGAAAATAGAGTAATGTAGATGGATATTGATGGATTGATATAGCAGGTGATTTCTATCTTGTGTTTTTTTATCATCATAGATTATGTGGCAAGTGGATATATGCACACCAAGGCATGAGTTGATATGGTGACATATGTTTCCTTTTGCCTAAAATTTTGATATATGACAAGTGGATATATGTACACCAAGTTGAGACAAACCTTGGTGACTTCAGTATTCACTGTCAGGATGAAAACACAAAAAACAAGGATTGTTCCTAAACATACTATACATGATAAAATTTATCATAATATGTAAGGGAACATAGCTTTACAACATGATAACCCTAATGCATAAAGGTAATTGATGACCTTATATACATAGGGTGATTTTTTAATGCTCAAATGTAGTCCCATACACACAAGGAAACATACCTATCATAGCAATGCTTAAAAACATTTCACAAACACGAGATATTAAAGAATTGAAATTGCCCCATTCTTTCTCCTCTAATAATTTTGGGATATCCTTGAGGAATATTGGAATAGGACAATAAGATAAATCAAGAAATAAAAGACTTGAGGACCAAACCAATCAATAGCTATCAGATTTTTTTGCTAGAAAAGAGTTGCTCAATAGTGAAAAATGTCCATTGTAGGAAATATGTATTTGCTAGGACATGACTGGTTTGATAAGATGTTAAAAGTCGATTTGTAAATAGATCAGTAGTTTGTAGATAGTTTAGCTAGAGTCTCCAATACCTGATTGCTTCATAAACGCTCAATGTGTTAGTATGTTGTGTAGTTTGTGTTTACTTAAAGTCTTGTGTCAAGAAAATGGAAATTTACTATGGATATGGTAGATGGTACTATTTTTATAATTTTTTAGAATTTATAAATATTTTGGAATTTTCTAATATGTAAATGTTTTTGAATTTGATGGGATATCTAATTTTTTTTTAGGAATATTTGATGTTTTTCAATTTTTAAATGACTTATATGGACGATGATGATGGAAGATAAAGATATATCAGTATGTAGGGATATCAATAATCTTTTGAGATCTTATTGATATCCAAGATAAAATCGATTGATTTGATTGAGTGATTGTCGATAGTGATAGCATTGTTAAGGATACAAAACAATGCAAGGATAGTGTTGTCAAGATAGGAACAATACAAGGATTGGGAAGGATACATCCCAATATGATGATTGATTGATCATATAAGATTGATTGAGATTTGTAGCCAAGCTAGGAACAAAATTTGATGAATGTTTTGATACCACACTGAAGCACCAACACGATGCAACTGATCTAGATTGTTTGGATTGTTTGGATGATGCCTAGATCACAATATGATATAGTAGACATAAATAAAGATTTATTTTGAAGAAATATGTAAGTACCTGCCCCCAATATCTAGAAATGTATGAGACACTATGATTAGATGACTAAACTAGTCCAATTGAAATGGATATGTGAAGGATAGGCATTATGCAAGTATATCTAGGTTAAGGTATTTTACTTCCAAGGACTATCTCATAATAGGATAACATGTTTAACCCAAGCTAAACATTTGGATATAGTGCTATGTAGGTGAGGATATGACATGGGATAGTATATGGTGAAAGTAAAATGACCATGTCAATATTTTTCCAAAAGCATGTTTTGAAGTATATGTCCCTAGCCTTTATCAAGATCAAGATGAATAGGGAAGATGGATACAAGTGGAATGGATGGATCATATATTTATTATGGATAAGATAAGCCAGTCCTAGCTAGAGTGATACACATAGATGCTTGATTTTATGCATGGTGTCTATTTGCTAGGTTTTCATTATGTTACTTGTTGAAAGCACCATAAGAATGGTTTTCATTATTGGACAAATGATTTTTCTTTACTTTTTTATTTTTTGTTGCATTTGACTATCAACTATGCTTGACCACCTAGTGGTGCAGATGTATTTTTTGTTTTCAAAGTGTGCTAATAATGTCTTGCCTTGAGGAGTTGATTTTCCAAGATAATGGTACTTGTATACAACCCATGAATGCTATTATGATCCTCTTATATACTAGAGTTGGTTTTATCTAAATGTGCACATCATGATAGAGTTCCATTAGAATCCTTATGATAAAGTGTTTCCACCAAGACATGATGAATGTGTGATTTAGGATTTTTGGATTTTAGACAAGATATTGGAGTTTGGTGAGGGATGCGAGATATGGATGAATTCCTTGGTAGTTTGGATGTAGGATTTTTTATTATCAAAAATTTGAATGGTGGGTGATCGAGGGTGGATGTAAAATTTTGAGTTTGTGTAGAACCAACAATTTTAGACACTTTGTATGTTGGTATTGAAGTTTGATTTCAAGGAGGTGGACACTTTCAATAGTTTTAAGGCCTTTTTTGATGTGGCTCAATAGTTTATTCACTATTGGATTTGGATGTTGATTGGATGCTTTACACAATCCAATTTTCTTTGAGTTTCATTTTGACTATATGTTTCCACTTTGATTTTTTTATTTATTAGCTTCAATGGTTTTATTTTGACCTTTTTTGTTGTAAAGATTATTTTTCTTTTGTTGGCCCATTTTAGTTGATGGAAGAATAAGGCAATGATGGTCCATTATGTCTAGATGAGTGGATTTTTGGCAACAACCTTATGATAAGGACTGGTCATAACACCTATTTCAATGTTTACATGAGATGAAGTTTTCCCTGATAGGTACCACTAACATTCTTAGATTTGTCAATTGATGAATAAACAAGTCCTTTATATTTAGGATTATCAAAAAGTTGTACTAGTTCCAGAATACCCTATTCATGTAGGCTAATATTTTTCATTTATACTACATTCTTTGATAGATCTTATTTAAAATAAGATATTTGTTGTTGTGATAGCAAGATGCTAAATCGTCTTTGTACTATTGGGTCATCAATGGTGTTTATCTTCTCATTAGTAAGAAAGTTGGCTTTAACTAATGTAAGTGAGCTGATTCTATAAGTGTAGTGTAGAAAAATGTATCCCTTTTACATTTTCACAATTAATTTGGAATTAATATTAATTTAGACTTAATTGTGCCTTATTTTGGTGTTTTAAAGTGCACCTCTTTACACTTCCACACTTGTTTAGGGATCCTTTAATTAATTGAGATTAATTTTTCCTTAATTGTCCCCTTAATTCATATACCAAGCCTATTTTATTACATTTTCCAAAGAGGAAACTTGGCTTTTATTAATGCCTTAACATAGCACTTTCATTGAGAAATGTGTGTCCTAGGGTCAGGGACCTAAGACCCATTCACCCATGGGTGAATGGGTCCTCTATTAGACCTAGGACCTAAATTTAAATTATGCTTTTAATAATATTTTAACATTTTCAAATCTATATTCAGATGTCAGCTTGTGATATTTGAATTTCAGGAAATTGAGGTTACATATCTATAAATATAAGGTTATTTCATCATTTCAAATCCTAGAAAAATAATTTTCAAGATCTAAGAGAGCATTTCAAGAGAAATTCAAGGCATTCAAGAGCAGATTTATTACAACAACCAAGATCCAATTGTCATACCAAATTCTTCTTGCATCATGCATGTTTCAGAGCTAATATGATGATGTAGGTTTCATGATCCATTCAAGTATTCAAAGTACTATTTCAAGTCAAGATTCAAGGTTCAAGATCCACATCTATTGATGACATTTCATGAAAGTTGAATATTTACATTCTGAGGTTTATTCAAGGGTTTGGTGAGTTGTGACATTGAGTTGTTCATTCATCATTCCTTTCATGCTATCTTATTTCATTTCAAGGATTGATTACCAAAATGGGGTTTGACCAAGGAATACCCCCATTCACCAAAAACAAAAAAATCCCTCTTGATTTGTGTTCGCAGATTTTGGTGGAAGAAATCTTGAAGATCTCTTGAAGAGCATAATTAGAGAAGTTTTCAAAGTTGCAAAAGTTGTCATCTCATGGAAACTCACTTGCAAAATTTATTTCCAGCTTTTCAAACTTGAAATCTAGAAAAATTGGAAGATTCGCATCTATAGCAGAGGCTCCTAAAATTTGAAAACAAACCCTAACTCAGAACCCTTTCACCCCTGGGTGAATGAGTCCCATATCAACTTCAGAAACTGACTTTTGGTGACTGGTACATATGCTTTTTCTCTTCTCTGATTTGTGATATTATTTATGTTTCTTCTTATTTTTAGTTTCATCTAGCTATTCCAAGTGTTGGATTTTATTTTGGTGTTGATTTGCTATTTTTAGTTTTTCTCCTCAAAGTGTTGTTTGACCAAGACACTCGTCCTTGCAAAAAAAGGAAATCTATAGATTCACACTTTGACTTGATTAACCTAAGGGTTGATAATCATCTTATTGTTTGGATCTCATTTCCTAATGAATTAAAGAAGAATAGGTCCATCATATCCCACATTTGATACATTTCATCCCACCAAACCTATTTTTCTTCTCTCATTTTGGCGAACTCGACATTTTTGAGCATTATAATTTTTTTTATTTTGGAGTCTATTTCACCGTAGATCTATATGTTGCATTAATTTGCATTACATTATTTTTCATCTTATTTAGGGTTTTAGGATTGCATTTTTGCATCTTTTAAAATCTAAAAAATACAAAAAAATCAATCATTTTGCAAATCATTTACATAGCATTACATCATCATTCATTTAAATTTGAAAACTAAATCAAAATTTCACATCAAATTATCTCTCCTAAGTTGTTATTTAGTCATATTTTGAATTTGCATTCAAGCTTAATTTCACAAAAATCTAAAACTATAACTCACTAGTTGGTATGAGTTTTCCACAGTCCATGAAGTTACAGTATTTAGCTTTTGGATTCAACTGTGTAAGTGTTTTTGTCAACATTTCATATCACACACAGTGATCCATCATCAGGAAGAGGAAAAAATGAAATTAGATTGTAGAACAAGTCTTAATAAAGGGTGAGGGGGAAGAGAAAAGACTAAAAAACTAAGAAATTAATATAATAATACCATAAACAAATACACAAGAAAGACTTATAAGGAAATGAAAATAAAAAGATAAAATAATAAAGACAAGATTAAAGTCTAAAAAGAAAGATGATATAAGATAACAATAATTAGTGATATATTTTAATGATAAATTGTAAACTTATAAAGATTAAAATATCTCAATTCACCTAATTAGATGAATATAAAAATATAAAAAATATAAATGAAGCTTGATAGATCAAAATAAGAAGTCAAAAGATCGATCTATATGTGTGTGCATGTGTACATATATATATCAATAACAATAATAAAAAGAGAAAAAGAGAAAATAATCAAGACAAGATTAAAGTCTAAAAAGAAAGACGATATAATATTACAATAATTAATGATATATTATAAAATATATTAATACACCTAATTAGATGAATACAAAATTATAAATCAAGCTTGATAAAAAGATCAAGAAAAGAAGAAAAAAAAATCAAAGGAAGAAAATACTATTAAAAATGGAAGAGAGAGAAGAAGATAAAGGTATATTAAGAAATTTAGAAAAGTTAGAAAGAAAAACAATTTGACTTAGTACATTATATTAGAATTAGATAAGAAATAGATATTTTTAATGTTATGATACTATTAGAGAAACCAAAAAGTTTGAATAAGATTAAAAAGAAATAGCTAAAGCCTAATTGGAAAACATATTTAGAACAAAAGAATTAAGACTACAAAAGATGAAAGAAAAAGAAGAAAAGAAGACCCGTAAATTAATTAAGATGGAAACAAATGAAAAGAAATACGTAAATAAAGAAATAAAAAATAAGTAGTAAAGAATAATAAATAATAAATAATAAATAACAAAAGTAAGGTAAATAATACGAAAAATAAGTAAAATAATAAAAATAATTATAATTAAATAGGTAAATGATTAAAGAAGATTAATTGAAAGAGAAAATTAAGGTTAGACAAAAAGACTTCAAAACTTTAAAGACGAAAAGAAAATGAAGATAAAAAGTAAAGCTATGAAACAACACAAATAAAGTCACAAAAGGAAAAACAAACAAAAAAATCGATAAATAAGTATGAGAAAGAAAATTGAGGAAAGAAGAAAAGAATCAAACCAAAGACAAGGAGGAAAAATGGAAGGGGAAAGGAAAAAAGAGAAGAGAAGGGAAAATCCAAAGGATAGGTTGCAAGGAAGACAAGGAGCATAAGATGAAGAAATAGGGGGAAAAGGAAAGGTATGTGATGGTGCAGGCGGGAGGGATAGAATTAGGGGGGAGGGTTGGAATGGAGGGAGTTCAGAAAGGGGTACCACACTAGACTTAATTTCCAACCTTCATCTTGATTGAGATTGATGGAGTGGTTTTTGATGGTGATGGCTACTTGTAATTTTTGCTTGAAAAAATTGTCTTCCTTAACCACAACTTGGGTTTTCTCGAGGCAGATGTGTTGGTTGGTTTGGTGGGAATGCTCAACAAGGGCTAATTTAGAGATTGCATCGTGCCTGATATCAACACTATGTTCTTTGATTCTAGTGTTGATTGATTTCCCCGTTTCTCCAATACATGGGGTCCCACAAGAGCAATCAATCTTGTACACTCTAGAGTAGATAAGCAGTGGTAAGGGGTCCTTGGTCAAGGGGATGAGATTCCTTGTGGTGGATATGGGTTTGAAAGCACAAGAAATACCTTTCTTGTGAAGAATTTTTGAAATCTAATTGGAGAGGCCTTCAATGTAGGAGAGGGTGGCAAACTAGAAAGGGTTGGTTCCATTAGGCTTGGGGGTTGGATTAGCTCAGTTTTTGGCAGTCTCAAAAGCTTTGAGGATTTGTTTTTCATGATAGCCATTGAGTTTGAAGACACAATAGAGATGAGAAAGTTCAAGATTGATGTCATCTTTATCACAAATGCAATAAGACCAGGTTGTGAGAGTGTTGAGGACACCAACCTTTTGCGTCAGATGGTGATTGGAAGAAGCATGAAGATAGAGGTTTGTATGCATGGATTTTCTAAAGACATGATGAGCCAAGGAATCATCCTCTTTTTTGATAATGAGGACATCAAGAAAAGGAAGTTGGTTTTTGGACACAACTTCCTTGGTAAATTGAATGCAATCAACCAAGTTATTTAAGTGGGAGTAGAAAAGGTCAAGTTGGTCACGATTGTGAGGCCAACAAATATTGGTTTCATCTACATAACGTTTCCACCAATGGGGTTTAAGAGGGAAAGAATTAAGATTTTCTTCCTCAAAATATTCCATGTAGAGGTTGGCTATGACTAGAGGTAAGGGGGGTCCCATGGCAACTCCATCTATTTGTTCGTAAACCACATTTTGGAAAGTAAAGAAAGTGGAACAAAGGAAACGGTCAACAAGAGAAGCAATTTCAGGATTGGTTTTGTGTTTGAATAACTCCACAGAGTCCCCAATGGGGACCTTGGTAAATAAGGAGACAACATCAAAGCTGACAAGGATTTCGTTATCTTCGATCTTTTTGTCATGAATATAATTGATGAAATGGTTGGAGTCTTTGATGAAGGAATCAAAATGGCCTATAAGAGGAGTGATTAGTTGAGCAAGGAAAGAGGCTAGGTTATAGGTGGGGGAATGGGAGGTGTCAACAATTGGCCCGAGGAGTATCCCTGGTTTATGAATTTTTGGGGCACCATAGATGCGCGTGGTGAATTCCTTGTGAGGGATGAGACACTTCTTAGTGGAGTCATCTAAGGAAGAAAGTTAGATGTCAAGTTTGACTTTATTGACAATTTTGGAAATCGAGTTACTAGGGAGGGTTCTATAGGTACCACTATCGGTGAGGTGGTCAATCATTTTGGAAACATAAACATGCTTATCTAGGATGACCACCGCATTTCCTTTGTCAACTTTAGTAATGATGATGTCATCATTTTTTAGCAAGCTTTTTGAAGGCCAATAATTCATCTTTGGGGACATTGCGATGAGGGGATTTTGCATGCCTTAGTGCCACTACACAATCTTGTCTGATTTCATCAGGAATTGGAATAGGAAGAGATTGGATGGATTTCTCAATTTTGATAAGGAAATATACTTTGGGGATGGAAGGCAGGGTAAAGGCAAAATTTAGCCAAAATTTTAAAAATTTAAGGGCCAAAGAGTCAATCGTGAGTTTGGAAGGGTTGAAAACTAGGTTGGACTCCCAATCTTAGATGCATTTGAGGGGATCAAGATTGGAATTGAGGCTATTAGAGATTGAGAGGGAATTAAATGATTGACGGGTGTTTAACAAGGTAGAGGAGTGGGTTGGAGGGCAAGTCGAGGTAAAATCAGAAAAGGAAGATTGAGGTGAATGATTAAGGGAAGTTGATAGAGTGGAGGCCATGTGGTGAGTGGGGAGATGGAACAAAATAGGGGAAGAGTGGCAGTCAGGAATGATTCTTCTCTTTTTGTCTTTCTCCTTCTATTTTTCCTCCTTATCTTTGGTTTGATTCTTCTCTTATTTCCTCAATTTTCTTTCTCATATTTATTTATTGATTTTTTTGTTTGTTTTTCCTTTTATGACTTTGTTTGTGCGTTGTTTCATAGCTTTAATTTTCATCTTCATTTTATTTTCGTCTTTAAAGTTTTAAATTCTTTTTGTCTATTATTGTTTTCTTATTTTTTTTTTAGGTAAAAGGCTTTTGGCCGACATAATATATTAATATAATAAAGAGGTTACAAAATAACAATGTTCATGGCTAGAATTATAATATCCAACATTTTCTTATGCAACTATGCCTACAGTTCCCGATATCAACTCTTAAAGATTTACATCATGTGGCTTAAGAAAAATTTATCTTGATAAGTTTCAACTATCTATATGTTGACAAGACTATATAAAAAATATTAGCTTGATTGTCATAAAATGAGCTGAATATATGAAGCTTGCAACCTATATGCTATTATATGTGGCCATAACTATCACCATTTTAGCAAAATATATTTGATATAAGCATATTTTATCAGATATTGCCAATTGACGATCTCTCATTTTCTCCCTTGTTCATGTACTGTTGTTCTGGCAGAGTGGAGTGAGAATTTGTTGTGATGTTAATATCTGGAATTTTTGTTTGTGGTTTGTTGTGATGAACTTGCATGTTTTCCTTCTCAGCTTGTGACTCTGAAGAATCCACAACCTCCTTCTATTTTTATTTTTGTTTGTTGTTACTATCTGCTTGATGGCAATGGTGTGTAAGGAGAAATGACAAAGCATGATATTTAGCTTTAAATTTCCTCTCCATATCCTCCCCAATTTCCCAATGATGACGAGAAAGCCCTCTATATAAATGGTTGGGTGTATCATACTCCAATGATAATTTCATTGCTATGTAGATATTTCTGTAACATGCCTCGTGATGAAGATAATGCCTGGGGAAAATACCCCCTCTATATGCTTCTCCCTTCTAGAAATCATACCTTTGTATGCTTTTGAGCAAAGCATTATCCTGCAAGAAGACTTCTTGAATAACTGTATTTGTAATTTTTAACATATCATGGTAATTTGGATTCAAATCCAACACATTTGAAACAAAGATTGAGACCAAATCTGAGGGAAATATCAATCTTTGTGCTGATGGATGCAAGATGTATTCTCCTAACAGAGTCTTTAATGCTCTATACACAGGAGAGCAGTTAGTTTTGAATATATTTGGCAGTGTTTCTCTTTCCAGACCTTTGAAAAAAGGAAGCTCCCATTCTAATATTGGAAACGGAGCTCTATGGTTACAAGGCATGAATTCCATGATATCTTTTTTGTGCAAATAATTTTTGTAGACTATTGAGATCACTTGGAAAACCAGAAAGATGTAGTAATGTAGAGATAGTGAAGATAGATGAACAACAACTCTACACCCTTGAAAGTGCCTACCGATTTGAGCGATTTTTTCAAATGATAATATCTTATGCAAGATATATTTTGTAGAAGAATTAGAAAAGATGTGAAACACATACCCAAATTCACATAGGCATAAATGTTTTTGGCTTTTGGACGTACATAAATCTGAATCTCCTACATAGAAATGCTTTGGTAGCTTAGCATAATATACCATGAAGTAATCCTTTTGAACCTTGCTTTTGCATTCACGTGTCCATCGCATCCAAGAAGCCCTTCATCTTAGCAATTTGCACTTGAGTTTGAAGAAAAATGAAAGAAGATTATTTAGCATCCAAGAATCCCTACATTTTAGCAGCTTGCACTTGAGTTTGAAGAATCACAATAGCTGATTATACACAGAATCTAGGCTTTTAATAGAAGTGGAACTCAATTTTGTTTCAAAACCACAAAAATTGAATGAAGTCTGCCACATATGTGAGAGACGTAGACCGTGATTAAGTCTGCTCTATTTCATATTGCTAGGTAAATGGGTGCCACCAAATTGAATTCTGCCACATGTGACAGAACTTTAATCCGCATTTGAACTACACCCGTCAGTAAGATCCTGCAAAAAGATGACACATGTTAAACAAAAACATACCTTTGCTATGACCGAAGGCATTGAATGGTTTGGTTTTCTATGAAAATACGATCTTATCTCATATGTTTGTGTGTGGAATATATTTTTAGATATACCCACAGGTATTAAGCATGCCAAATATACATCCATTCTATAGAATAGATTTAAACCAATATGCGTTCTGATGAAATATCCCATTTTGTACTGAATATTGTTGGATTTGATTTGAAAACATGAATTCCCACATGTTTAAGCAACAACTAAGGCTACAGACTTGGCTGAAAGTATGAGTTGGCCTATGAAGTACATTTGAAATGATGATCTTCTTTTAGATTGAACTATGTGCATATGACATAAATCAGATTACGATATTTGAGCTGATGTTATACTTATCTCATCAACAATTTTTTGGCTATCATTTTTGAAACTAGAAACTTTTAGAAACATTTAGAATACATCATCTTTGGTAGTCTGCCCTTTGGGATGGATAAATGTGATGACATATCATACATTATTTCATATAATCTAACTCAATTGCAAGTAATTTCCCTCTCAATATTAATTTTTATTTCCTGAGCCAAATTTTCCATATTACTTCCATAGGTATTCTCAATTTGAATTTGATCACATCCAACATTTTCCAATTTATATGCCACTTGATTACCCTCTCTGAAAGTATGTTTTATATGCAAAGACTTGAAATTTTCTAACAACGTACATACTTGATGCAACACATAACTAATTTTCCAACAAGAGATTTGTTTTTCCTTGCAAGCGTTCACAATAATTAATGAATCTCCTTCAATTACCAAGTCTTTGAGCTTCAAATTGTAAGAAAGTTGTAATCCTTGAAGTAAATCTTGCGCTTCTGCCATATATTTGTACCTTTTGGTAATTTTATTGACATAGCTGAAATTAGGAATCCTTTGTGATTTCTTATTACAATTCCCACACCTGATAAGCCTGGATTCCCATGCGAAGCTCCATCAAACTTTAATTTGTAATAACCTTCTTCAGGTGGAGACCAATGAATTTGATTTCTATCTACTTTATGGCTTGGATTTTTATGTAGGCTTCCTTTGAAGGGAAGTGCAAGCTTATTCCATTTCTTCATAATCTGTGAATCCCAATTTGTTAATATTGAACCAATATGCTTAGTCTTTGAGACATACGCATTTGATATTTTTGTTATTGAAGATTCCATTTTTTCCAGAACTTGAGTAATATTCATTTTTTCATTCCTAATCATTTCCACCAAATGGTCCACAAGACTACCAAAGGAACTACTCTCCATATGCAAGCAAACAGTGCATTTTTGAACATTACTGGCCAAATTGAGAAAATATCCCACAAAGTTTTTGGCAATGGAGCATACCAGCTTAATTTTTCTTTTATAAATGTCCAACAAAGAGAAGCAAAAGGGCAATGTAGAAAACAGTGATTTAATTCTTCTCTTTCATGATCACATAAAACACAATTAAATTGAGTTGCAATTCCAAGTTTGACAAGTCTGTCACTTGTCAAGATTCTTCTTTTGATGGCCAACCATGAGAAATACCTATCCTTTGGAAGTACTGAAGGATTCCAACACATTGACAAGGCTCTTTGGGGTTTGATTTTCTCCGCAAGATTCATTATAGTTGTATAACCCATTTTTACTGAGTAATTTCCATTTTTAGAAGGATCCCATAATAACTTATCCTCCTCTTTTGTCAAGAATACAATCATCTGACCCATATAAATTTTAAATTCCTCTTTCTGTCCTTGTGAACAATCAACTACAGAAAAATCTTTCCAATTTACCTTCCCAGTACAAACATCTATACTGTCAACATAATCACTTGCTTTATCCCCCCATTTTACTATGAGTTGAGATTTGAGATCGTGCAAAATCTCAATGGAACTTAAAGGAGCTTGACCTCCCCATGAATCATCCCATAAAATTTCCTCCAATCCATAATGAATATCCCAAGTAAGATAGGGTAAGATTACCTTTCTACAAGCAATCAGGGAATTCCAAATTGTTGAACCCTGAGGGGGATTTGAGACTATAAAAATTCTTTTTGGATCCATATTATCTAAATACTTGGCCTAAATGACTTTGCACCATTTGGAGCTCGACTTTTCATAAATATGCCAAACTAGCTTTGCACCCAATGCTTGATTTCGAGCTGGAAAATTATGAACTCCAACACCCCCTTTGGATTTTTTTGTACACATTTTTTCTAATGAAATTAGAGAGATCTTATTTTTGTTGTCAATGTTTCCCTTCCATAAGAAATATTTAATTATTTTCTCAATTAATAAGATCACAAACTTTGGTACTTTTAACACTGTTATGAAGTAATTGGGAATAGTAGAAATAACTAATTTTAAGTAGTAATATTCTTCCAGATAGAGACAACCATCTACCCTTCCAAGCTGCTATTTTTTTTGAATACTTTGAATAATTGTAGCCTAGTAAGATATTTTATTCTCTCCTAAGAAGAATGAAATACCAAGGTACTTGCACGGTATTTCGTCTAATTGGAACCCAAGAATATTAACAATTCTCTTCTGTAGACCTGAGTTAATGTAAAAAGTATAATTTTTTGACTTTTCAGCATTAATTTCCTAACCTAAAGCACGTGAGTATTTAGCTAAAATAGACTTGATATTTTTGGTCTCTTGAATTTGAGCAACACCAAATAATAATGTATCATTCACAAACAAAGAGTGAGTTACTGATAAATCAGTAAGAGGAATTGCTTCCACATCTGCTGGGAGTGAAGTTGTTTGACTGTCCTACTAAGGACCTCAGCTAGTATTATGAATAGAAAAGGCGATAAAAGATCTCCTTGCCTTACTCCTTGAGTGGAGCTAAAAAACCCTGAAGATGTGCCATTTATTAAAACTGAGAATTTGGACCCACTTAAACAAGATAGAACTCATTTACACCATTTGTTGGTAAAACCAAATTTGTGTAAAATCTGCATCAAAAAAGTCCAGTCCACTTTATCATAAGCTTTCATCATGTCAAGCATAATAATAAAGGAACAAATTTTGTGCATGGATATTGTGTGCAAGATTTCATGTGACACTAATGCACCCTCTACAGTTTCCCTGCCGAGGACAAAACTACCTTGTTCTTCAGATATCAACCTTGGGATGAGAGGTACCAAGTGGAGATAGATTGCTTTAGTGAAAATCTTGTAAACAGTGTTACAAAGAGAAATAGGTCAAAATTCTGAGAAAGACTTAGGATCTTTTACCTTTGGGATTAATGCAATATGTGTGACATTAAATTATTTGAGCATGGAACAAGAAGTTCATGATTCCTCCAGAGCATTAAGTAGATCGATGCCTATGAAATCCCAACATTTTAAAAAAAATAAGGCTGTGAAATCATCTGTACTAGGAGCCTTATCTGGTTTTAGGGAGAAAACAATAGCCTTCACTACATCCAAATTAAAAGGTTTGTTGAGTTATGCATTATCATGATCAGAGACCAAGGTGGCTATTGCTTGTAACATGTCATCTCTATGAGCTTCAATCTAATTCAAAGGTTGTCTTGGTGCAGACAATAAGTTGGAGAAGAATTTAACCCCCTCACTCTGAATGCCTTCTTCACTTTTTAACCATTTTCCTGATGAATCTTCCTGAATGCAAAACATTGCATTTTTTTCTTTTTTGATCTGAGCTGACATGTGGAAATATTTAGTATTCTTATCACCTTATTTAAGCTATAATTCACATGATTTCTGACGCCGATAAACCTCTTCATGTAACACTAAATCTTCCCAATCTGCTTGTAATCTTTTCTGAATCTCAAAGGACTATGGAGTTAACCCCTGATTTATAATCTGCTCATTTATCATGGCCAAATCTTTTGCAACAAGTTCCTTTTGATGAAAAATATTCTTGAATACATGAGTATTCCAATGTTTTAATTTAGCTTTCAAAAAATGCATTTTCTTACAAAATCTATACATAATGGAACCTATCTCATAAGGTGCTTGTATCCACCATGTTTTCATTCATGGAAATAAATGATTGTGTCTAAACCACATTGATTCAAATTTAAAAGAGACATTCCATTTTTTAGGTGAAGATGGGGCTGCAAGATTTAATGATATAGGGAAGTGATCAGATCTAGACCATGGAACAATTTCAAACATTTTTGCATATTTATCTATTACCCAATTTGAAGAGATTAAAAATCTGTGAAGAAGGACTACAATTTGCAAAAAGTCTTGCCTTTTATTGTCCATATATACATTCCTTTTACAGGTTGCACATCCATAAGTGCATTATTATGAATTTTTTAATTAAAATCCTCTACTGACTTTTGAGGAAAAATGATACCTCCTTTCTTCTCATGTTGTGTTAATATTGCATTAAAATCACTTGCAATAATTAGTTTTTCAACCCCAGATTGTTGAAAAATTAATTCTAGCTCCTTCCATAGATGTTTCTTAGCAACTGTTGAATTTGGTGCATAAACATTAACCAACAAAAAGGATAGATCAAAGTGTGTTATATGCACCAACTGCCAATGTGGATTATTAGAAATGGATTCTACCTGAATTGATTGAGAATTCCATAACATTACCAAACTCCCAGATGCTCCTTGAGCAACTGAATGATATGACTTCCAATTATTCCATTTCATAAATATACTCTCATAACTTTCCTTATAAAGCTTTGTCTCTTGTAATAAAACAATATCAGCCCTTGATGAATTAATTTGTTGTTTAATTTGGGCACATTTTTTAGGGGCATTTAAGCCGCTAACATTCCAAGAGATGATCTTCATATCGATTGAGGAGAGCACCCTGCTCCCCTCAATATTTTCTTTATGTTACCGTCTAAGGTTAACTGTACTCCCGAGGCTATCTCCTCTTGCAATTTAACTGCATTTGACTTCCTTCCTCTCTTACCAGGTGATTTAATTATATTGAAAACAATAGGAGATTGGGTGACAAATAATTTTTTTGAAAATTCAAAAGAATTTCCAAACTCTCCAATTGGCTCCTTTATTTCAGAGTCAGCACTCTGAGGTATCTGATCATTAATTACTTGATTGATATCTACTGACTCATTTATTTCAGTATCAACACTCAATTGTTCCTTATCAATTCTTTTTAGATTGATATCTGCATCTATTGTTGAAGAAACAGGCAAGGTAGTAACACATTTTTGTGATAAAAATTCCCCTTCTTCCTTAGCTATTTCCTTTGCAAGTTCGTAAAAAAAAATTGACCCTACCATGTTTTCCATACGATCAATGCAAAAATCCAAACTGTATTGATCATCTATAGAATGTAAATCATGTAAACCCAAACCATCCATGATATCTTTGTTGTTGAATGGTCAAGTTGGAACAAAACTTGTAGTAATCAATTTTTGCAAGAAGTACTAGATAGTAAAGAAGGATCCCACATCAGCTTTGAGACAATTCCATCTAATTGTCGATTACTACTTATAGAAAGACTTGGAATATATAAGGACAAAGATCTTTCACAAGGAAAAAATTCTAGATTTGTTTTCCAACACTTGGGTAGATTTAGAACAAACTTGAAAATCTTATCCTTTTGAAAAAGGCATAATAATGCTGAAAGAGTTCTGACTAGAATTACAGACATTACTCCCTACATTTTGATCAAATAGGGTAGGTATAAGATCATTAGAAGCACTTTGTAATGAACTCAATTGTGATGAACAAGCTTCTGCAATTATGAGTTTTCCATTCCTAACTATTTTTTCATGAAAATCCAATACTAAGTTTTCATTACAAACCACTAAATCAATTGCAATTTGTTGCTCAACATTCTCATTTATAAATACTTTTGGCTGGCTGGAAACAAAGGGAGATGAGTTCTTTGAAATTTCATTGCTCTGTACACATTGATTTGAATAATGACCCAAGAGATGACAAAAGGTGCACACATTTTTTGGATTCTCAATGAGGACTTCCTTCCTACTAGATCCGTTCTTTGAATGAATTGTAAGTGATGAGGGAAAATCCTTAAAAGTTTTTAATAAGATGTAAACCCTTACTGTCTTGTTTGGATTTTTTTTTAAATCCATGTCGTGACAGATAAAAACCCCCAAATTATTAGAAATTGTTTCCATAATTCTTGGCTCCCTATACTCAAGAGGAAGTGTAGGTAGTTGGATCGAAAAGGGGACATGCTACATAACAACAGAGAAAGGATCAAAATTTGGCACCCAGGCCTGAGTAAACAATCCAGATCCCTGAAATTCCCATGACTTAACTTTGAGAATTAAATCTCTTTGTTGCTTGGTAGAAAAGAAGACAATAAAAAAGCCATTTCCCTTATCTATGTAGAAAATTTGATTAGCCCCATCCCACTAAGTGAAGAGGAGATCTTTTAGAACTTCAATCGTAGGTAAGAAGTTCCAGAACTTGCAGATTAATGCATGATCTTTAAGATCTTGAGATTGTGCTTCTAAAATTTCATCAGGAAAAGTAATATGGACTATATCCTTGAAAAGCTCTTCCCCTGCAGATTTAGATGATGGTCCTTTACAGACCCATTTCTTGAAAATATTTTCCTTATCTACTCTTTGCTGTAAAATTTTCTTGAAGGAAGGATTATTTGACAAAGAAGTATTCATGAATTCACAAACTGGAGATGAAGACTATACCTTATTGCGACGGGCATTCTTGAGTTTCAAACGGAGAACCGCATAGAAATCATTGAGACTTCGGGCTATATTGTTAGGATACGAAGCAAGAGTTTCCTCCATAGAAACAAAGTCCTCTGAGATGGAATTGGCTCTAGAAAGAGGCCTTACCTTATTCTAAAGCACATTTCTTTCTTGAACATGTAGGACCTAATTGCAATCTTCATGTTTGTGAGCAATGCTATTAGGAAAAGTAGCAGGCGTATCCGCTACGACCTGTTGACCAATGCAACCCTTATTGAAATGAGAAGGATTTGGAACCTTTGGATTGAAGGAAGCTCCAGATGAAATGTAGGTATTATTCAGAAAATATGCAGGTAAGTTCCAATTAGAACCCACATCCGCCCAAGATCGAGAATCTCCATCAAATTGACAATTAGAAGGACATATATCAAACGGGGACTGCTTATCCCGATTGAGATTTTTTCTGAAATGATTATTTGGGAAATTTCTTCCATTAATACACTTATTTGAAGGATTTCCCAAAACCCTAGACGTCGAACTATGAACAGGCGTATCCAACATGGCCAAAGAAGTACTCTTGCAATGCTGATCTGCACCATGAAGGGCCGAAGGGTTTCCAGAACGGTAATTTAAAAAAAATAATTATTGTTTCCCCAAGCCTTGATGCTCCGATTTGTGTGGTCCATTTTTTCCTAATCACCCCACCTTCAATCCATCAGTAGGAGTTTTTGAAACATCAATTTTTTATTTTATTTATTTATTTATTTTTCTTGTTATAACCATAGGTATAATCAATTATACCTATAGTAATAACCTTAATTTTCTCTTTCAATTAATCTTCTTTAATCGTTTACCTATTTAATTGTAATTATTTTTATTATTTTTATTATTTTACTTCTTATTTTTATATTATTTTCCTTATTTTTGTTATTTATTATTTATTATTCTTCACTAAATTTTTATTTTTAATTGCTTTATTTACTTATTTCTCTTCGTTTTTTTCCATCTTAATTAATTTATGGGTCTTCTTTTCTATTTTTTTCTATCTTTTGTAGTCTTAATTCTTGTGTTCTAAATGTGTTTTCTAATTAGGCTTTAGCTATTTCTTTTTAATCTTATTTAAACTTTTTAGTTTCTCTAATAGTATCATAACATTATTAATATCTATATCTTATCTGATTCTAATATAATGCATTGAGTCATTTTTTTTCTTTTTTTCTTTCTAACTTTTCTAAATTTCTTAACATACCTTTATCTTCTTCTCTCTCTTCCATTTTTAATAGTACTTTCTTCTTTTGATTTTTTTTGTTTTCTTTTCTTGATCTTTTTATCAAGCTTGATGTATAATTTTATATTCATCTAATTAGGTGCATTGAGATATTTTACAATATATCACTAATTATTGTAATCTTATATCATCTTTCTTTTTAGACTTTAATCTTGTCTTTATTATTTTCTCTTTTTCTCCTTTTTATTATTTTTTATTGATATATATGTACATATACATACATACATACATACATACATATATAGATAGATCGATTTTTTGACTTCTTTTTTTGATCTATCAAGATTGATTGATTGATTTATATATTTATATTCATCTAATTAGGTGAATTGAGATATTTTAATCTTTATAAGTTTATAATTTATGATTAAAATATATCACTAATTATTGTTATCTTATATCATCTTTCTTTTTAGACTTTAATTTTGTCTTTATTATTTTGTCTTTTTATTTTCATTTCATTGTAAGTCTTGCTTGTGTATTTCTTTATGGTATTATTATATTGATTTCTTAATTTTTTAGTCTTTTCTCTTCCCCCTCACCCTCTATTAAGACTTGTTCTACAATCTCATTTCATTTTTTCCTCTTCTTGATGATGGATCATTGTGTGTGATTCAAAAAGCCGGCAAAAAAAACATACACAGTTGAATCCAAAAGCTAAATATTGTAACTATAACTCACTATCTGAAACTAGAATTTGGAAACCACAAGAATCAACTCAGAAATCTATAAAAATATTTTTAAAAACCTAAGCTAAAACCCATTTTCCCAAGGGCGAATGAGTCCCTGTTCAAGGCCATTTCCTGAATTTTTGGGCATTAAAACATTTATTTTCGTATTATGTTTTGTTGTTTTCAGTTTTTTGTTTTAGTTTGCAGAATTTATGTTAATTGGAATTGATCATATTAAGATTCATTTGATAAATTACGTGCATTGTGTGAACTCAAAATTGTATTTACAAGACACCATTTTTCAGGTTTTTACATGTAGCATAATTAAAAAATTATCTTGTTATAAATCTGAAAATGGACAATATGGTTGGATTTATTGATGCTAAACCTCATAAGGGCCTAACTAAGATGCTGCTTGAAATTGCTTTCTCACAACAAGACATACTTAAACATGCACCCAATGGTCCTCTTTATATAGCTAAAAGAATCAATGAAAAGCCTACTAATGGGATATTAATTGATCCCATATGTGTAGAGAATGTGATCACTGAAGAATTTCTATTTGTCCATGAGCTTTATCAAGATATATATGAAAAAATAAAAGCATGGATCAAAACACATAATGTTTTTCCTTTCCCTACGATTGGTTCGATAAATCTCCCTTTAAAATTTTGATCGCAAGAATTAAATGTCTCATTCACTATCATCCTAACTTCAGATCAATTTCATGTGAAGTTAGGCTATCCATGGCTTTGTTCCATGAATGTCATCCTATCGGTTGTGCATAAATGTTTAAAGTTTCCATTTGGAAATGGAATCTATACTATGTATCATATTGGCTTTAATCTTGTGTCTTCATGCAGGAACTTTTCATTTGATTTCTTTTGGCCCGAGCCTATTGAACCTATTAGACCTCGTGAAGACTTCTTTTTTAAATCCTACCAAAATTTTAAGGAAAAGCACATAGAAAAATTATCCCTTACCAATATGCCTCAACCCATGAATGATCCTCCTATCCTTGATAATATCATGATTGAACCAAAATATCTCCCATGTATCCAAGACCAGCCTATGAAAAATAACCCCTATTTCCATATAAGAGACCACGAGATAACCAAAAAAATCTCGTTGTGCCTCCTAAAGTCAAACAAGCCTATAAAGCTAAAGAGAAAATGGTTGAACAACATCCCATGGTTCATTTCGTTCCTCTCTTAAGGGAAGAAAATAAACATATGGTTTACAAACCCACTCCTACACAATCACAACTTGAAAATTGAATGAAAAGAAACTAAAATGCTAGAGAGCATAGGGGTAGATATCATGCTATTGCTCGTTTGTTGTAAGTAAAAGAAGAAAAGAACAAAATAGAAAACCAAAATCCAAACTTGTCTCAAGCAATGCATGATACCTCTCCACCTTCACCACAACATAAATGAGCTCCTAGGGATAGTGTCATTAGACCTCCTTGTTACCAAAATTTCACTTACAACTCATTTTGGTCGAGCTAAACCATGACTACTTCTAAGGTGAAAGGTACTTCAATAAAATTTTGCTAGTTGAATTATCATTTGCAAATGAAGTTTTCAAACAAAGTTCAGTTCTTATTATGCAATATTTTAAAACATAAGGATATTACAAAAGTTGCATGATATTTATGTATTTCATTCATTTTGAAATGCAAATGTATACAATGTTGTTATTTCATTCATTGAAGATCAAAATAATGCTTAAATATCCCACACAAGTTGTGGGAATGACTGAATTGATTTAATTCAACAAAGGATGCAATTTATACATTTGAAGATTAATTAAAGGGAAAAACACATGAGAAGAGATCATATCTGTCATATCCTTAAGGGTTGGTGTCGATGTTGGTCCTTTAATATTCAGCTTGATCTTCCTATCATCAGTTCCTCTTGTTATCGATCTCCAAATGCACCTACAGATGATTGAAAGATTTTGTTAGAGCTTGGGACATGGAATCTAATCATATGTTTAATCAACAGGCATATAACTTATAGCTATGATGCATTAAATAAATTAAGCCATTATCAGATAAATGTAAAAGAGCCAAATCAAATCATCAAATGAAAGTGAAATCATCAGGAAGAGCATTGAACTTTATTATACTTTAGTTTTCTCATTGTGCAGGTACAGGTTCATCTTTCATTTCATAATTCATCTCTATTTACATTTCAGCATGTGGTGGAAAAATGGGCTCTTACAAAGGTTGAGCCCAACATGTTGTCTTTTTCTTAAGTAGTTGAGAGAGTACATTTCAGATAAACATGCATGTTTATGTTAATAATTAGGTGTTGTACACCTTGCATAATTCTTATAATGTTTAATTTATTACTATGTGTGTGGTGCACCTAGGGGTGTCTAGATGGATGTGCATAACTAGGAGTTATAATTTTGGGGCCACTTTATGTTGTATGTAACAATGGGACTTAATTGTAGTTGTAATGGGTTTTCATTGATGAATAATACATGGAGTGTGGATGCTTTTGGAGGCTTGGCTTTTCCCTCTTGAGGGTTTTCTTAGGGTATATCATGTGTCATCTTTGATGGGTATGTTGTTTATTCTCTTGCATGTGGATTCTAAGTACATATTTGTATTGTTATCTTTTTTGGGTTATGTGAAAATTATCATTAGATGGCCACAAGTTTCCTAACAAGTGGTATATGAGCCATGGTTGTGGTTGGATAACCCTAGGTTGAGAAAAGTATTGTTTAAGTTTGAATCTATGCATTGCATAAGAGAATGAAAGGAATGGCAAGATATGAGGGTCTTTTAGGTTATTTATTGCAGATCTAAGGGTTTTGGGTTTGCTATTTTGATGGGTAGTATGCAGATTTGGGGTGGGAATTTTTTTTGGCAAAATAGGGTTTCTTGGTTGTGCATTCAAATGGAGGTTTGTGGGGGGGAAAAAATTACAAATGACCTCTTGGGATAAAATGGACCTTATGGTTGGATTCAGGTTGGCCGAAAGATGAATTTTGATATATAATTTACCCTATTTTGATTACTAGAATTTTTTATTTATTTTTTAATAAAAATCCCTAATTGCAGGTCATACAGATGCCATTCTTCAGAAAATAAAAAATAAAAAGTAAAAAATTCCCATCGCTAAAACTATCCCTGCAAAATTAAAACAAAAAAATTAAATTCAAAATATAAAAGGGTCAATAGAATTTTAATAGATTTTTTTAAAAAATATATATTTATTTATTTATTATGGGGGGGTTGGCCCTCCCAATCCCGTCGTACCCTCTACGGATTGACAATACTGCCAGTGGTAGGTACTGTCGCCGATAGGGCCGGACTGACAGTACTCTACCACCAACCATCTGCCAAGTATCGCCGACAATGGTACTACATACCACCATATGATTTAAAAAACAAAATTAATATTGCCTTTTTTAATATAAAATTCGCCCATTGAATTATAAAAGGCTAATGCATTTTTTTAATACTGACCTGTATATTTTTAATAAATGAAATTTAATTGAATTTAATAAAGTTTTGGGTCTGGAGGAGAATGTGGGTGGCGCTGCCCTAGTGGCTTTGTCACCATCGGTAGGCCACCGCCCCACCACTAGGGGGCATTTTTTTTGCATTGAATACCTTAATTGAGCAATTTTCTTCCAAGGGGCATACTGTTTGCCCAAGGTGTCTTTTTTTCCTCTTCTTGGCCTCATTGGAAAGGTGACTCATAGCTCTATGTTGTGGTGCCAAAGAGTTTTCCATATGTTTTAGTTTTGATAGTGTTTTTCTTGGTGGAAGTCAGGTGTTCCATTTGAGCTTTGAGAGGTGATATTCAGTGCATATAGAGTCAGATTTTGGACTTCAAATAGTCGCGGAAAGCTTGTTCAGAGCACTACACAGTGGGTTAGGTTTGGAAATATTTTGGCATGGTTTATTTGTTGTTTTCTTTATCTGATTTGTTCATGGGTTACTTTGACTATGGTGATACCATGAGTTTATGGATGATCAAATCTTGGAGATTCGATGTTGGATTCATTGTATGCTCAGTTACACATCTCATATTATTCTCTCATTTTACATGGTTATCTATATATGTTTGGATTTGTATGTTGCATTTTTTTATCTATAAGTTGTGCAATGTTGTAGGCGGTCTATACTTACATGTTGCATTTATGACTTGGACATGGGTTGTCTTTGCCCATTGATATTTCAGTGATGATGCATGCTCAATTTTGGTGGCTTGGTTTAGTCACTTAGTTTTCTAGTTTTTTTGTCATGTTGAGGAGGTGAGATGGTATTACTAGGTACAGTCATGATATGAGACCTATGCAATTGACTATGATTATGTAGACATGTGGACACGATTGGGTTGAGTTGTTGGTACATTTGGTGGTGATCATGGTGTCATGGATGTTTCTTGTGCATTAGAGAATTTGGCATGTCATGATGGTTTATGCAGGTGCATTATTGGTGGTGTTGGATTGGATCTTGATTCAAGTTGTGGTGGTGTATCTTCTTGGTATGAGGATCATGGTTTACTTTGCTTTCTTATTGAGGAGCTTATGTTGCATTTGAGTTTTGTGATTTTATGAGGGTCCCTTGTTTGATCTTCATTAGGATATTGTTATCATGATGTCATGATAGCTTGTTACATTAATTGGTTACACTTTTCAATGGGATCTTTTGACAACGATGGATTGGATGTGATGGATATGATGGTTTTCTGGTGTATATTCTTGCTTTAGAGGATGGTTATCATGTTTTCATTGAGAGCTTAGATTCATAGGTTTGGTGTGAGCTTATGACAGTGATGTGGTGTTGGTTGTGTGCATCATGATGCCATGGGATTGCTTAGAATCACGGTTCAGTGGGAGCATTTGGCAATGATGCAGATCCATTGTTGATTATGGATGGTTGTATTCAGTAGGGATTGATTGGTGTCATGGAGGATCTCTTGTATTATGTGTGCTACAAGGTTTCTAGTCCTTGACTCCTATTTCAATCCTTGGGAAAAGCCAAAGGGGGGGGGTTCCTTTTCTTTGGGGGAAATTTTAGTTTTTTATTGATTTAGGAAAAGAGGAAGGAGTTGGGGAAGCTCTTCTTCAACTTGATATTTGGAAGCTTGCACCAAAAAAGGTTGGTTTCAGATCCTTTTTTTTGTTTCATGCAATGGTTGTTTGAATGCTTTCTTTTTATGTTGGGTGTTGTTGTTTTGGTGGGATGGGTGTTGGATTAGCTCCTCTTCAAGGAGGGTGAGTAATGCATGTGTGGGATAGAGAAACGTAGCACCTTCCTAGGAGCTTTCTTATCACTTTGGAAAAATGGATAGGGTATGAGTACCCATTAAAATTTTGGGGTTGTGGATAGGGTATGAGTACCCACTAAAATGATGGAGGTTTCGGAAAGTTGGATTGGTGATATGCGGTATATGGGTGTGAAGGAAGAAGGGAAATAAAGCCCCATTATATGTTATTGAATGGCTATGAAATTTTCTATAAACCCCAATATTGAGTGCATCTTTTCTCTCCCTTAAAAAATCCATGAGTGGACTTTCTATGTGTGTTTTAAAAGCTTTGGGAAAAAGGGTTTTGTATACTACATGTATTTTTCCTTGTTGGTTATTGTTTGAATTTTTTTTGTGATTGTAATGATAGATAAAATCTTCCTACAAGATAGAACTGCGTCAGAACATGCATGCAATAAAATACTATCAACCAATGGAATGCAAAGGAGAAATCAATGAGACTAGAACAACCTCACCCATTTCTCTCCTCCATGGCTCATTTCCATTGTTCCTTCTAAATTGTTGTAATAAAAGAATGCCCTCAGGTTTGTTTGTGTGAGCAAACTATGAATGTCTAGACCTAAACAAGATTTGAATTATTTATAAAAATGTATTCTACTATGCAAACTAGAAATTCAATCATAATATGCAAATTATTAAGTAAGCCTAAGATAATATGACAATTATGATAATGAGATTGCTAAAATAATAATGGATAATAATGATTCATGGATCCCAAAAATGAGATCAAGATTGTCATTTTATTGAAAATGCAATCTTGAACGGGCGGACGAGATGAGAGATTGAAGAATGCCCTAGAATCAAAGGTCAAGATTCAATAAGACAACTCTCAATTAGGGTTAGGGAAAAATGCCCACATGTGAATAAGATTTAATTAAATGAATTAAATCAAGACTAAATGTGACAGTTGAGATGAAATTAGTAAAAATCAGAAGACAAGAGGATGAGATTTTAGAAAATCAGTAATTTTAGAAATTACTTGATTTGTAGAAGAATAATTCCATTTTGAATTAAATTAATTCAAAATATGGATTTTGTGAGATAAGAAGTAATTGATTTTTGAAATTAATTACTAAATGAAGAATCAGTTAAGTATGTGAGATATTTTTAAATGATTTGTTTTATTTAAAAATATATAGTGTCACATGCCATAATTAAATAATTAAAAATAATTATTTAATTTAGAAGAAGTAGTTAATTAATTAAATAAATTAATTGAATTTATTTAATTAAGAGGATTTAGGAATTAGTGACACATTAAATAAATATATTTTAAATATATTCATTTAATAATCAAGAGGACATTAATGATAAGGATTAATTAAATAAATATGATTTTATTTAAGTGCAAGAAGACTTTGATAATTAGTGACATTATTAAATAAATAAATAAGATTTATCTATTTAATAATTATGAAGAATGAGAGATTATGAATTAATTAAATAATTATGAATTATTTAATTAATAGTTGAATGTGGGTTAGAAACATAATTAAAATGTTATAATCATGTTATGACGAAAGGTGATAAAATAGTGGTCGTAGGTCTAAGTCATTTTTATGTGTCTACATTTACCCCTCTTTGTCAAAATGCAGCTTGTCACATTGTGGCAAAGAAAACCAGTCCAGAATATGCCCCAGTGAAGGTACGGAGTGCCTATGCCCCCTCGAGAAATTTTTTGAATTTTGACCCAGGGTCAGAAAAATTTGGAAAATATCCCGACTAACTCAATTAATGACCAAAAAAGTGATGGTGCTATCCGATTCAAAAATGGAGGACGTTAAGCTAGCCAAAATGCCGATCAAAGGTGGTCAAATGAGCCTCCAGTAGAACCTATTAGGTAAAAACCCTAATTTTCAGCCTATAAATAAGTTGAAAAGGTCAATCCAAATGTCATTTGTTCATTTGTCATATAGAAAATTCAGAAACCAGAGCTCTGAGAGACAATGATGATACTAACGACTACACACCATGGATACCATGTGCGCACATTCCGATGACCCGAGAGCGTAGAGGCACCGGTAAGTACCCTATCCAACTTGTCAAATTTTGAAATTAATGCATTTATTAGGGTATTAAGGGAGTCAATCAAATGCGTAGTGATGAAAATGATGTCACGTAAGTTGCAAATGCCTTCGCATTCGATGCATTTGTTTGTGTCGTGACACAAGTGCGACGGGTAGGTTAGGCTTGTTTGTGCGATTGCCCATCGATAAGGGGAAACAACACAATCGCCCTGCTACAATGCAATCGAGGGTCTTGCGATACATTTGACACTTTGCAACGCAATTGACAAGTCAAACGATGCATTTGCAAAATCGCAGCGTAATTGTCAAACTAAATGATGCATTTGTTGTTAAATTGCGCAATTACTAGTTGAAATGACACATTCGTTGTCAAGTTGCGCATTTGTGGGTCAAAACAACACATTTGACATGTTGCAATGCAATTTTCATGTGGAGAGCCGCATTTGAATAATTGTGATGCTTTTGTGGTCAACGTGATGTAATTATCGTTGACCAGAGTTGACTTTTGTTGACCTTGTGTCGAGATTAGCTTGGTTGTTCCCTTGATTTGTCAATATTAGTAAACTTTCCATAATGTTGCTCAAATATGTGCTAATCCTTGGCCTTTCTTGCACAGAGTCAGCTTGTGTCGATTTATACTTGGGAGTTTCGACCAGCGACGTATGCCTTCAGAGATCGCCTGAGTGATAGACAGAGGCAGCGGCTGATGGCCCTAGGTTTGTACCACATTACTTATGTGCCCATTATTTGGGCAAACAGAGGTTTCCTGACAACTCTTTGCGAGAGATGGAATTTAGGGACCTGTTCATTTCACTTGCCTACTAGAGAGGCGATAGTGACCTTGGAGGATGTCCACCACATTCTCTGCATTCCGATTAGCGGAGAGAGAGTCGCCTATGATCTGCATCGAGGGCGACAAGCCCTGTTAGATATGTACGAGGGTGTCGATGTTGCCCAGTTGGGCATGGACGGTTACGAGATTGGCTGGGATGTTGTAGCCAACTGGTTTCCCAGGTTTGGTGCCATACTCATGAGTTTGATTGCCGAATTGCTGACCCAGATCGTTGTGGCCACAGATTTCCCATTGGATGGGGGGATGTTCTGGTCCGTATGTGAGCACAGAGGATCATTTTTTCTTGGGGGCCATGCTTGTTGGCCATGCTGTATCACCAGTTACATGAGGTTGTATATCAATAGGGGAAAAGTATCAGTTGTGACGCTACCCTCCTGATGATCTGGGTATGGGAGCGCGTTCTCGGTTTTCGACCACCGGTGCAGATTCAACAGCTAGGTGATGGGATGCCTTACATTTATTTATATGCAGGATTAGTTAGCCAGACTTGTGTGGGAGATACTGGGTACTGGCGTCATTAGATTGATACGATGATCAGTTTTGTTTGGAGACCCTACAGAGATTGTGCATAGTGGTTAGATGAGGATGGCCACTTAACCTTTTGCAGACAGTATTGGTATCTGATTGGCTGCACGGTACAGACTCAATGGATTATCAAGATGTACCTGCCCCAGCGGGTACTATGATAGTTTGGAGAGTAGCAGGTTGTGCTAGTAGGCATGGCAAAGTATGCTCGGTCTTCCAAGGAGACCATGTGGGGACTGCCCATATCAGTTACAGTAGCAGAGCAGTAGGTTGACAGCTTGGTGGTAGTTCAATGGGCATGGAGAGGGGGTCCAACAGATCCAGGGACGTCTGCTGAGTTTGACACTTGGTGGTAGGTTCACAGGCCCATCCCTTTGATAGATCTCGATGGTCCACTGCTGATAGATCGGAGGTCAGTCATTCCACGCCTACCGAGGAGAGGTTGGGGTGGTAGAGATGGAGGGAGAGATGGCAGAGGTGTTGGGGGTAGATATGGACGCAAGGGAGGTGGAGGCAGAGATGGGGGAGACGGAGGAGGTAGAGGAGGTGGAGGAGACAATGGAGGTGGAGGATATGGGAGGGGTGCGAGGAGGAGGAGGGATGGTGGAGGGCAGAGGCAGCCCAGGAGAGTCAGGCAGAGAGTGGGCGATGTACCATTGTCACCCATTTGGGAGGAGGGGGAGGAGAGAAAGCCGAAGGTGAGGGCTGAGAAGGTCAGAGGGGGAGAGGAGGAGGTGGAGGTGAGGGTTGAGGAGGAGGTGAGAGTAGAGGAGGATCCACTTGTTGGGGGACACCCTCTTGACATAGATGTGGAGGATGTCCGGGTCGAGGAGGTGAGAGATGAGGAGGAGGAGGAGGCAGATCAGCGACTGCAGGAGCGCGTGATCTTCAGAGATGACGATGGTGACAGATCACCCATTTTTCTTATTGATGCAACTATTGATCAGTGGATTGTAGATTTACAGAGTAGACTAGATGCAGCCTTGTCTCAGAACAAGGCTTTAGCAGTAGAGTTAGAGGTCACCCGCGTGGAGAGAGATCAGATAGTTCTCTGACGGTAGGAGTCAGAGCGGTGGGTGACAGAGTTTGCCGAGCTATACTAAGGACTAACAGGAGATATGGCCAGAGAGTTGGCCAGGATGGCAGAGATCCAAGGGCGATACAGAGTTTTATATGAGCAGGTTGTTCCACCAGATCGATGAGACCCAGGCTTGTCTCGATCCTATAGTAGGACAGGCAGTGGTAGCCGGACACACAACAGCAGATCTCACAGCAGTAGTGAAACCAGTGTTGGGGGGTCCATTGCATCTGGACAGTCATCAGGCCATAGATCTCATAGCTCTCATAGACATTCATCGGGGCACAGTCATAGATCAGAGCATGGGCATAGATCTGTGTCCTCAGGGCAGCAGACAGGGCAAAGTTAGCCTCATGTTACCGAGGCCTCGGGTTCTCAGAGTCAGACCGATGATACCACTCCTATTCAGTTCACTGTTCACTTGATGACTTAGCCTTAGCCACCTCGTAGTTCACCTCCACGGGACGGAGGAGGGCCTTCCTAGGACTTGCTTTTAGACACTTGTATATTTTGATATTTGAGCCTGCGAGCTCTATTTTTTGGATATCATATGACTTTATCCTATGACATGACATTTTTTGAGATTATATATATATATGCGATGTAGTTTTGATGCGACCTAAATGATGTTATGCATTATGGTATGCCTTTATGAGATGCTTATGTGATGCTTTTATGATGCTATGAGATGTATGGATATTATGCTTATGTTTATGAATGCAATTATGGATGTGCTTATGTATGCATTAATGTGATGATGATGTGATTCCTATATGCTGATGTAGATGTTTATTTATGATGCTTATATGTTGATGCAAATGATGGTTTATGAATGGATGCAAATGATAGCGTTTATGCAATGTGAATTATGGTATTTGATTTATGTAGATGTAAATATGAAGTGCTCGTGCCATTATGTATGCGACTTTGTTTTTGTATGTCACAGGATATCATCAGAGAATGAGAGAAGAGAAGGCGAAGATGGATGTTAGTGCAAAGAAAGATATGCATGTTAGTGCGAAAATTAAAAATCCTTCAAAGCTTTGCTATAGTGCTATTCTAGTTGTTGCTCTTTAATCATCATTGGGTGAAAATGTCATGATGGTCGAAAAACACTATGATATGACATAGACCAATAGTGTGCAAGGTCGAACCATCACGTAGATCAACAGTCTCAAACAAAGGATGATCATGACTCATGTAAGGAACACAGTTGCCCCTAGTCACTTTGTCATGACCAATCACCAGAAAAACCAATCTAATCACGAGACGTTGTTGCTTCTCTAAATCCTGATGATAGGACATCCTTGAGAAACTAGCCACATGATAGTAAAAATAAATAGTAAAATCATCATACTACGTCATTGCTTCTCTAAATCCTGTAATCAGGACATCCTGGAGAAAGTAATAGTAGAGTGATAAGTAGACAAGGATAATCATCATGATATGTCATGGTTTCTAAGACATAAGAAACTAATATCATGATAATCATCAAAAGACAAAAAAAAGTTTGCCAAGTGTTTGCCAAGTGTTTTAATGTTAGGTGTTTGTTAAATTTCGAGCGATATCAAATTCAGGATGGACACATCCTGAATGATGTTGATATCTAGGAGATTGATTCTCGAAGCCAAGAGAATCCATCAAAATGCCAGATGATGGTGACGATGCTTAGGAAGGACACATCTAAAAGCCTAAAGAAGTTGACAAGAGTTGCTCTTCAGAAGGACACATCTGAAGAAGAAACCAAAGTTTTGCCATGATAAATTGTTTTGATAGGATTTTGACTACATGTCATTGCTGACATGCTGAATTGACTGAAAGTGTTTGACGAAACAGATTGCCAATAGACTGATAATTCAAGATTGACATAAGATTCACTTGATTCAAAGATAGTTTGACGTGTGTGAATGTGTAGTGCCATGAACCCTAATGGACTGACCTAGTGCGGCCTCAGGGGCTCATCGCTTGATGGCCTTGCCTACGTCGTGCACTCGGAGACCTCGTAGTTCGACATGACCAATGACGTTTTCCAAAGGAAAAAAGTTTGACTCATGATTTTATTTTGAAAAACCTAGAAAGACTGACCTAAATGTCTCAGGGATTCCAAGATGAATCTTGCCTACGTAGCAAATGCGCAGAGGCAACGTAGTTCAGACAAGGACGAAGATTGATTGAATTGATCAGATTGACTTTGATTTTGGATTTTGAAATTGATCTGAATGTTTTGTATTTTCTCAAGACGCTTTCTGATTTTTAGGTCTTTTTTCAAGATTTTTTCAAATTTTTAGGATTTTTTCAAGACTTTTTCAGATTTTTAGGATTTTTTTAGGACTTTTTCAGATTTGTAGGATCATGTGTGGTATCCACTGGAGTTGCATGATAAAGGTCTTGCCCCCAGATAGAGAGTGGATTATCCGAGTCCAATGGTATGGAGACAGGTAGATGCAAGGAAAAGGCAAGGATGTGCAAGGGATGATGTCAACTGAATGCTAACCATGGTTGGAATTGAAAGGACTTAGGATGGATGTCATGAATGTGTTAGACCTTTGTGATTATGACAAATGGATAAAGGTTGATTTGAGTGACAGTAGATGGTGAAGCAATGATCGACTACACATGGCTCCTGTTTGCCAGGTTTTCACCATGGTACTTATCCAAAGTGCCTGTTTGCCAGGTTTTCACTTTTGAATGAAATCATTTCTTTTTACTATTTTTGCCATTTTTATTTTTATTTTTTTTGGTGTCACCAAGACATGCTTGTTTGCCAGGTTTTCATCAAGGGATGATTTTTTCTTTATATATATATATATTATTTTTATTTTTGTATTTTGTAGGTTTTTAGCCTAGCTCTCTGATGCTATTTGTAGAACTTTCTCAAATGTAAGTTGTTAATGGGTTTTGTCAGTTGTTCTCCATTAGATGTGGCTAGCTGATAAGCTCCGAAACTAAATGTGACAGTAATGATATAAGGACCAAGCCAATTAGCCTCAAACTTCCCAGGTTTTTCAAGGTCCGCCTAATTTCTAGGGTTTTGCATGAGAACCAAGTCACCGATTTCAAACTTTCTCACCATTACTCTTTTGTTATAACTTCGGCAGAGACGATTTTGATATGCCTGTAAATGATTTAAGGCATTTTGTCATCTTTCTTGTAACATTTCTAGCTCATGTAGGCGAGTATGTCTATATTCTTCATCATCAATCATTCCTTTCAAAGAGACTCAGAGAGAAGGAATTTCAACCTCAATGGGTAATATGGCCTCAGATCCGTAGACCAGGGAGAATGGAGTGGCTCCAGTGGGGGTACGAATGCTGGTATGATAGGCCCATAAAGCAAGATTGAGTTGTAGGTGCCAATCTCGGCCAGCGTCATTGATGGTCTTCTTCAGAATGCGAAGGATTGTTTTATTTGACGCCTCAGCTTGGCCATTACCTTGTGGGTAGTATGGGGTGGAAAAATGGTGTTGGATGTCGAATCGCTCACAGAGTTCACGAACGTCCTAATTTTTGAATGGACTGCCGTTATCTGTGATGATGGATTATGGGACACCATACCGGAAAATGATGTAATTCAGGATAAACTTGGATATTTGTTTACCAGTGATGTAAGTGAGAGGGACGGCTTTAATCCACTTAGTAAAATACTTAGTGGTGGTGATTATGAATTTATGGCCATTAGAGGAAGATGGATGGATCTTACCCACGAGGTCAAGTTCCCATTGTGCGAAAGGCCATGGAGAATTAATCAGTCTCAATTCCTGTGGAGGTGCATGAATTAGGTCACTATGCACCTGGCATTTCTAACATGTTCTGACAAACTGAAGGGAATCTTTTTCAAATTTTGGCTAGTAGTATCCCAATCTAGTGACTTTCCTAGCTAAGGTTGGGCCACTCGAATGAGATCTGCATATACCCTCATGTACTTCTTGTAAAGTCATTTGGGCTTCATCAGTGTCGAGACAACGAAGAAGGGTGTTGTCAAAGCCACGACGGTATAATGTGTCACTGACGATGGTATGTCTAGCCGCTTTTCGGATAAAGTATTTTCATTGGTTGTTGGACAGGTTGGGTGGGAGGGTTTGGGATTTAAGATAGTCATATATGTCCTGATACCAAGGTGAACTGGGACCAACAATTTCATACACCGTTTCTGATTCTGGAATATCGTATGCAGGCATCAACAACTGTTCCACTAAGAATTCAAATTGTGACACATTCTTAGGGATGTCTAGGAGAGATCCAATGGTAGCCATTGCATCAGCTGCTTTATTCTATGTTCTTGGGATTTGTTCAAATGCAATCATTTTGAAATATATCAGGAAACTATCCACCATTCATTTGTAGGGAAGCAACTTCTCATCTTTTGTGTCATAGTCATCATTCACTTGATTGATGACCAATTGAGAATCCCCAAATACGAGCAATGTCTGAATTTTCCATTTGATTGCTATTTTGAGACCTGTGAGCAATGCCTTGTATTCTGCAATATTATTTGTACAAGGGAAGGCAATCTGAAATGATTTAGGAATTGAATCCCCTGGAGGTGTGATAAATAATATGCCAGCTCCTGAGCCGTGACCAGTGTGGGACCCATCAAAGTATAGTTTCCATGGTAGAGCTCGTTCTGCGTGAAAACTAGACTCATACGGAAAATCAGTTATTAGCGGATGAGTGGCTTGTATTGGTGCATCTGCAAGTTGATCTGCTATCACTGGACCTTTTATTGCCTTGCGCTTCACATATTGTATGTCATACTCACTTAATATCATGACCCATTTTTCCAAACGGCCCGTCAATGCTGCTCGACTCAGGAGATATTTTAATGGGTCAATCTTTGCTACCAAATGTGTTTGATGGCTAAGCATATAATGTCTTAATTTTATGCCATGAAAACGACTGCAAGGCATGCCCTTTCAATGGTTGTGTAGTTGAGCTCATATCCAATTAGTGTGCGGTTGATGTAGTATATGGCTCTTTCTTTTTCTTCATGGTCATTTTGCACCAATAATGCCCACAATGCATTTGTCATTGGAGAGACATATAGGATTAATGGTTTTCCCTCAATAGGCGGAATCAACACTGGTGGTGTTAATAGATATTCTTTTATTTGTTCAAAGGCTGTGTGGCATTTATCCGTCCAAACAAAAGGAATGCTTTTACTTAACAGATATTGGAATGGTTGACACTTGTCTCTGAATTGTGCTATGAATTGGCGAATAGACTGCAATCTGCCCTGAAGTGTTCATAACTCACTGATTCCCTTTGGAGGAGGCATGTCTAGAATTGATTTTACTTTTGCTGGATCAAAAATGCCTGGTCGCAAAACTATGTATCCTAACAACTTTCCTAAAGTGACTCTGAAGACACATTTCTTTGGGTTCAATCTAACCTTGTAATCCTCAAGCCATCTAAAAATTTTATCCAAGACTTTGAGATGTTCTTTCCTTGTCAAATATTTTGCTAATAGGTCATCCACATAATCTTCCATTAGAATATGCATCATGTCATGGAAGATTGTTGTCATAGCCCTCTAGTATGTAGCACCTGCATTCTTTAGGCCAAAAGGCATGACATTCCAACAGTATGTTCCCCAAGAACAAGTGAATTTCATTTTATGTTGATCCTCTATTGCAATTAGGATTTGGTTATAGCCTGAGAAACCATCCATGAGAGATAGCATCTCATACCCTTCCGTGAGGTCAACAATCGTGTCTATGTTTGGTAAGGGGAAGTCATCCTTTGGGCAATCCTTATTCAAATCTCTAAAATCTATGTAGATACGGATTTGTCCATTTGGATTTGTCATAGGAACAATATTGGATATCCAATCAGCATAGTCTATTGACCTTATGAACTCAGCATCCAGTAATTTCTTTAGTTCAGCCTTGACAAGTAGTGCAATCTGTGGATGCATTTTGTGCAACTTTTGTTTGACTGGTTTGATTCCTGGGATTAAAGGAAGATGATGAAAAACCAATTCTGGATCTAAGCCTGGCATATCAGCATATGACCATGCGAAGTTAACTTTCCTATCTGTGAAGAATTGTATAAATTCAGGATTTTCTTCGTTTGACAATGATGTGGCCAAGAGAATCATTTTGGGATTTTCTGGTGTGGCTATGCTAACTTCTATTGTGTCTTCAATGAGCAGAGCTGATTTTTCCTGTGTTACTGGAAGAAAGTCCAATCCTCCATCCTTAGGCACCTCAGAGAGGTTTTCAACTTCAGATAAGTTCTTTGTTTTTACTATTTTATTGTCAGAAGGTGCCTTGTGGTTTTCACCTAAAGACATTTCTTTTTCTTTTTTATTCTTTGTATTGTTGCGACTGGAGGATTGCACAGTCTCCTCGAAGTAAACTGCACAATCTAGATCAATGGAGAACCTTGTTTTGTGATCACCCCATGGAATACCTTCTCTTAGTCCCATGAATTCTGTAATTGCCTCGTTGTTCTGAAATATGTCCATCACTGGTCGATCTTGTTGGTCCCAATCGATCAGTTGTGGGTAAACAAGGGGGATTCCATCAACAGTGTTGGTAAAGGATGGGGAAGATGCAGAAAGTGTGAAAATTGATGCCTCAAGTGTAAAGGCAAACTTGTCAATTTCCACTTTCGTGTCTAATGCAATGGATGGTCCATACTCTGAGTCAGATGAATCGAATTCAAAATCATAATATGGGATAAAATTATCAACATCATGACTAGTGGTTGGCATTTCAGAAGTATGGATAGTGGGCTTAGGTAGGTTAGGCTCATGGGTGGGTTCAAAAATAGGGTGGGATGATTCAGGTATTGTCGACGACACTTTATGTTCTTCTGGGTTCCAAGGAATGCTTACCCATTCTTTCTTTTTGGAATGTTGGTCAATGGGGTCAATGTTATATTGCTGTCAGCATCTATCTTCAAATGAGAGTTGGCCAGGTTCTAGCAATAGTTTGTCAATGTCATAGTCACCTAGGGTTTTGTCAGATCCCCATTCCCATTCATTAGAGTCTGTTTCAGTTAGGGATTCTTCACTTGTCTCGACACTTTCCGTTGTCATTACGTCCTTACTTGAAAATTCATAGATACATTGATCGTTAGTTTCAAGTTGGTCAAACCCTAGCCCTATGTACTTTGGTCTTGCTTTTATGATAACAGGTTCCCTCCTTCCATTATTGTTCTTTCCAAGGCCGCTTGTGCCGTCAAAACCTAGTGCCTTGCATATCTCATAGGCTTTTCCATAGAGATGCACTAGTAGTGGAGGTAACTCCTCTGGGTCTTTATAGATCCAATTAGTTATGTCGTCAATGAATTCATTACCCATGTCACCCCACAGTGTAAAAACACTTTTTGGTGGAACTTTGAAAGTTATTTTGGGCTCAACTGCAAAACATGGTCTACCATAGACTTTAGGCGGCTTCGGTATTGTGGTGATACAATAAGCCGTATTCAATTTAAACTCTCCACAACCAAGGTCCTGGATCTGAAGGTCTTTACTTGGGATGGAGGTTGATGAAGATGGTGTGGTAGAAGGTGATGGAATGGATGATTCTATGAGTGTCGATGGGTCAATGTATTTGGATGAGGTGGAAGATGAGGCTTCTTGATTGATGGGCACTTGGTGCTCAGCAGTGGCTCGCAGGTTGGTACAATATTGAAATGGATCGGGATCTCCAAGGATAGTGATCTCAGTTCCATCAAAAGGCAATTTGAGGCATTGGTGGTATGTGGATGGAATAGCCTTTAGAGCATGAATCCAAGGGCGACCAAGTAAGATATTATAGTGTATGTCATGATCCAAGACCTAGCATGTTGTATCTATGATAACTGGTCCTACCCAAAGTGGAATTGTAATAAAGCCTTTAGAAGCACGTTCTTCATCATCGTATGCCTTGATGATGATGCTATTACTAGCATCTACAAATGCATCAGAGAAATCGAGAGCTTTAACCAATTTTAGAGAGCAGATATTCAATCCTACTCCACCATCTACTAGGACTCGTCTAACCTTATGCTTGTGGACAAAAACTTCAATGTGAAGGGCATCATTATGCAATGGTTTGGGCGAGGAATAGTCATTGTCCAAAAAGGTGATGTGATGAGGTGAATTGAGATATCCGACCATAGTCTCAAAGTGGTTGACATCGATATTGGTTGGGACGGACGAATCTTGCAGTAATTTATCTAGGATGGCCTTATGCACAGGTGAAATACAGAGCAATTCAAGAATGGATATTTGAGCAGGTGTTTTATTCAACTGCTCAATAATGTTGAACTCCAGTTTTGTGTTTGGCTTTTTGGTGGATAGATCAAGTATGGTGATTTTCGGTTGATGGGCAGAAGGACCTGGGATGGTGACCTTTCCTTCACACGTGGTTACATTGCATTATGGGACCTTTTTAATGTTAATGGTATTAACACACTCATCTTCATTGGCAGCACGAAGATTGTTGATAATGGTACCATCGGGATAATTGTATGCAGGATGGATGGTATTATAGGCTGGACGGATGTGGTTGGCTTGATTGTTGGTATTCTTTGTGCCAGACGAGGAAGCTTTACCATGATCTTGCAGTGGGTTTTTGTGTATGGTATGATCCGCATTAGATGTAAATGATTGAGCACCCAATTCGATGGTGTCGTTCTCTATGAGGTCTCACACCAGATTTCGCAATTGACGACAAGAGGAAGTTTTGTGCCCTTTGGCATGGTGGTAATCACAAAATGAATTGTCATCCCACCATGATGGCTTGAACTGACCAAGGTCATACGGTTTTGGCTCTTCTAGCGTTATTACGCCGTTTTGAAGAAGTTTCTTCAAGACAATTTCAATAGGTTCACCCAAAGGGGTGTATGTGCGTTTTTGGAATTGTCGGGGTTGACGCAACTGCCTTTGATTAGATTGTGCATGATTGTTTTGGATAGCATTGGAAGTTGGTGTCGGTGTAGTTACAGGTGCGTTTTGATTTTGTACTCCTTTGATTGTGAGTACATGACCTATTGCATTGACAATTTTTGCATCAACTACACCATTGTTTGTGATATGTTTGTTCTTAACCTAGTATTTGGTTTTGTCATTTGAGCTACTTGGGTTATTGTTTGTGGTGGTGTTGATGGATTTTCCACCATATTTTAATTCGCCTTTGGCGATCAAGGCTTTCTCAAGTTGAACACCCTTTTCAACAAGGTCAACAAAGGTGGTGCAACAATGGACTTGTAAGCCATACCTTAGTGGTCCTAGGAGGGTTTGTACAAACATGGCGACTTTCTCCTTTTCAGGTATTTCTACTAGACATCTGCTTGCTAAGGTTCTCCATCTTTGAAATAATGAAATGAAAGTCTCTCCTACATCCTCTTGGGTAAGTCTGCATAAGGAGGCAATGTCGATATCCATGTCAATGTTATAGGCATAGTTTTCAACAAACTTGTTAACCAATTCATCCCATGTTTTGATTTCCTTAGGCAAAAGTGAGAACCATTCTAGTGCATGACTTGCAAGACTTCTAGAAAAGACTCTCATGAGATAAGTTTGCTCATATGCGATGTCCATGCAACTAGTGGTGAATTCTCTTATGTGTTCAATGGGGTTTGTTTTGCCTTTGTACTTGGGAAAATGAGGTACCACATATCCATGAGGAAAGGGTGGCATATACAAGGTTGTGTCAAATGGATATGGACACAAGTCTTGTGACATGTATGAATTTTTATTGGATTGTTGCAAGGTATCGACTTGTGTTTGAAGAGCAGCGAGTTGGAGTTTGAGTGCTTCCACCATGGGATGGTTGGTAGCATTACCCATGTTGGTGATAGGGGCAGCTTGAGTCCCCAACTGTTGTGATGAGATGTGTTGATTTGGAATGGGTTGTCGGTGAGAAAAATGAGTGTTTTGATTATGCAATTGTTGTAAATGAGTGTTTTGATGAGGGATGTGCTACTGCGTATGGACTTGAGAAGCATAAGTGGGGATGTGATATCCTGCCATGTTGGACTGAATTTGAGGACCTTGTTGGTTTTGATTTTGTTGATGTCCAAACGGAGTGAAGGATTGAGGGCCTTGTTGATTTGGAGCTTGTTGATGCCCAAATGGAGTGAAGGATTGAGCACCTTGATTGCCTTGCCCAAATAATGCATTTTGGCCATGAGGAATGTTGGTGTTTTGGTTCATCGGGATGTTGGTATTAACTTGTGAGGAATTAGGTTTGGTGCCTTGAATGAAAACTCTTGGTTTATTTATCCCAAAAGGGTTGGATGAGTTGGTTGCTATGGCACTTGAGGAACCCAATAATAGGTTTGTTGATGTACTCATGGAACTAGATGACATTCCAAAGAGGTTTGATGTGGTTGCACCCATTATTTGTGAAGGGATGGTGGATGTTTGTTGGGGGATGGATTGTGATGTGTTGTTGGGTTGGGAAGATGATCCCCCAATAGATGTTGTGTTGGTTGCGGTGGCTGCATTGGTTGTGGTGGCTGCATTAGTTGTGGTGGTAGCTTGACCCAGGGAAGTACTATTAATGGTGTTAATGGTGTTTTGTGAAGAGGCTCCCATGGAAGATTTGTGTGATTGGTGACTAGGAGATATTGCTATAATAGTGTTGAGGTCAAAACCTTGTGGTAACCTAGCCCCATGGTCAAGGAGCATGGCTAAATATCTGGATGAGTCATTTAGGACCAATTCTTCCACAAAAGAGGCCACTTCTGGGTTTTGGGCAGCAACTTGTATGTCTTCTTCAACGACTTCCCCATTTTGATCCCTTCGAATAAATGGTTCAAAAATATGTGATGGAGATGATGGGATGTTCATATCACTAAAACGATTGAATTTGGAATTTTCCATGTTAAAACAAGGATTGTTTGTGGCATTAGGGAATGAATCCATGCCGGTTGTGAATTCTAGAAAGTTGGTGTCTTGTCCAAAGGAATTCATGAGTCTTTTTTTTCTTCTGTAATCTAGTTTCAACCATACAAGGTTTTTCTCAACTTGGGATGATGGAGAGAATGATCTAAGTATGGCACTTATGTTTTTGGTTTCTTTTTGGATTTTTAAAGGATGCTATAAAATGCAAGTAAGACGAAAGGCTTGTGAATGCAAGTGGTGTGACACTAAATGGAGATGCCAAATGATATGCAATAAATGATCCTAAGATGTACTTACTAGTGAGAGATCTAAAGAGGAAAAACTTGGGCAAACAAAGCTTTTGCAATGATTCAATTTTGGAAGACCAATGGACCGTAAAAGGACTATAAATAGGATAAAGTGAAATTTCCACACTAGACTATTGAGTGGGAAATGATTCACAAAAGATTTGACAAAGTGACAAAGGTAATTTGGGTCCAATGATAACCTACTTTGAATGCAAAGTTTGGACAATCAATGGTAAGAGTCAACTCCTAAAATCTGCAAAAGTGAGTGTCTAAGGAGATGGTGAAGCTATCAATGCAATCTAATGGACTAGAAAAGGAACCCTATTGTGATCCTAAAATGGTACCTAAAATGCAATGTTTGATGAAAAATTGAGCAATTCAGAGTCTGGTTTGAACTGTAACAGTGAAGGAAGACTTGATTGAATTGAAGACAAGTTGTTGGACTTTCTATTTTTGACAGTGAGGAATTGTTTTTAGTTTTTAGCAAATGCGTCACAACAAATATGGTACGATAGAGCAAATGTGGCTCACAGAATTGAATGCGGTTCAAGAAGTGTCTATTGCGACACAGTCTGGCGAATGCAGGTTGATGTCTCTCAAATGCGGCTCAATATGCTGAAAGTGATTCAACACTGGAAAATGCGGCTCTGTATATTTCAATTGCGGTTTAACAGAGTGAATACGGCTCAGGATGACTCAATTGCGGTCCATCAGAGCGAATGCGGCTCGATATTTGGTGATTATGGTGCATCAGAGCACTAACTCATTTGACCCCAATTTTTGACGAAACCTTTCGACAAAAGCTATATAATCAAATGTATCATCGGGCACTTGTGCGAATTTTCGTTCTTTTTTAATTTTTACCCCGACGTTCGTCAGAATTTCGACGAACCATTTTTTCGTCTACGTTTCAACTTGCAAAGTTAAATTGTGGCAGGCATAAATTGAAATCAGAATTTAACCTGCAAACTATTTATTGTGACAGTGTTCTGCTCAATTGTTTTCTTGGGGAAAATCAGAAGAAACTCAAGAAGATATCACCAGGTTGAGGGTAGTCATTGTCTTTTTCCAGAATTCATTTGTGAAGTCATATTTGTACTTCCATGTTTGAAAATCATATTTTAAAGCAACATCTCATCGGATTTCATTTTTAGTCTTGTGCATTTTTAGAATTTCATTTCCAGATTTTAGACCTTGCTTCATAAATTCTTTATAAGGGAATTGTTTATAACTGATGGAAAATTCTTGATGGATTTGGACAAAGATTATATTTGCAAGGTTTCAATTTTAACCCTAATGATAAATTTGCAATAGATTTGGGAGCCATAGCTAGATAATATCAAAGGTGTTGGTTTTTTTTTACTGTAACCAAGTTTATCTTCTAGACACATAGCATATAAAATCTTAGATAATACTGACTTACAATACCATCAATCTATATTCTAACCCAATACTACTTATCAAATCCTTATGTGAACATAGTCACCTATAACCTCACTCAAGCATTTTAATTAATTCCTTGAGTTAAAGCCAAAATGAGAATTACACACACCATAACAGTGAGATGAATAGAATAACCCTTGATCATTTGATTCAAGATAATAATATATTCATACAATGGAGATACATGACCTTGAAATGAGTAATTTTCATTCAGATGCTAGTACTGTCTTGAAAATTAAGTACCCATGAAACTAAAACCTACAACAGAATGACACCAAACCTAAGAATAGTATCTTCACTATAATATTAGGCTCTTTACAAATTCGCTCTACAACTTCAGTTAGACTTGACCTAAATATATCTAACTTGCTAACCCATATTTCTGGTCCTGAAATCCTTCTTATAGGGAAAATGAAGGAGCAACAAGCATCGGACCAGAAATACACCTGTCACTGGTCACTTGGACCGCCTTATGACATTTTAAAAATTGGTTACAATAGCTGAGTCTCTAGAGAATCTTCTTGTTCATCTCATCCACTGGAGAATAACTGTTGCATTTGCCAAACTTTGAAAACTTGCACCAAAACTGCCACCAAGACATAGCCAAAATTTGTTATAAACTTATAACCATAACCGCTGAGCTATTAACTGAGGCATTTTTTCAAACAGTTCACTATCTTGTCTATGCTATTGCATACTGTTATGCTTTGATAGATTTTTTGCAAGCATCCATAGCTTGTTCAAAAGCACTTGTTTTAGGCTTTTAGCCATAGCAGCAAGGCAGTGAACTATTTGATAAAATGCTTTGGTAGATATGTATGAAAAATGTTGTACCATAGACAAGGTGGTGAATTGTTGGAAAAGATGCCTCAAAGAAATGTGTTCTCATGGTGATGGAATGCCATGACAATCCATGGCCATAGGCATTCATCATGGCATTCCATCACCATGAGACCATATTTCTTTGAGGCATTTTTTCAAACAGTTCACTGCCTTGTATATGCTATTGCTTACTATTATGCTTTGATAGATTTTTTCCAGGCATCCGTAGCTTGTTTGAAAGCACCTATTTTTAGGCTTTTAGCCATAGCTACAAGGCAATGAACTGTTTGATAAAATTCTTTGGTAGACATGTATGAAAATTTTGAAGCATAGACAAGGCAATGTAATGTTCGAAAAAATACCTCAAAGAAATGTGGTCTCATGGAATGCCATGACAAGCTATTGTAATTGGGAGCTGCTCCTAGTTATTAGTTATGCAATGTGAAGTAATTTCATAATTGCTTAGGTTGACTTTGTAAAAAACTATATTGTAATTGAAATTTTGTCATCTATCAACATCTAGTTATTAGTTATGCAATGTGAAGTAATGCATTGAGTTTGAAAGATGTGCAATGCAAAGAATGTAATCAGTGATATGAATATAAATTTCAAAAATCTATTTTCTACAATTCATTAGTTAATCTATTTATTCTTTTTGCTCTCTATATCTCTATGCTATGGAAATCGCTTTCAATTTTTTAAAAAAAGTTTTTATCTCTTGTTCTACAATTTTTTATGTTTTTTTTAAATCTGATTTGTTTGCGATTTAAAAAAAAAATCTTATAGTTTTTGTTTGCCAATTTTTTCCCCAAAAGATTTTTGCTGCTATGATCCATACTACTCATCAACATGTCATAATCTGAGTCATCACAAATCAATTTGATTTGTGCATTGATGATATCATCTACCCTGTCCTGCCATTACTGCAGTGATCTAACATTTCCTTGGGAATCTACAATATTTGGTAAAGATGTGTCACTCGAGTCATCAAAACTCTTTACAAACTCTTTAATCCTCCTGCTTAAATTATCAGGTAAGGCCTGGAAACCTTGCAGTGACTTCACAAAGTGTTGAGTAGGTCTTAATTGTTGAGGCCTATTAGCTACATTTTGAGAATTTCATTTCCAGATATTGTTGTGCAAGTTCAATATTCTAATTTTAGGAGTATAATAGTTGGAAATCATTGTAAAATCAGAATTTAATAATTTATGGAATTAGCATTTGAAAGTGTTTTTTGGGGTCAATAACTTTAGACTATCTTCTCTTTTGCAAGGGTGGTTGCATGCCAAATTTTTTTGGTGTAAAATATCATAATTATTATATTTTGTTACTTGTGTATGATTAAAAATTATTGGAGTACGTGTGAGTTTGATATTTTTTAAAGATCTAAATATTCAAGCTTGGTAAAGAAAAATCATGTCAGCTAATATTAGTCCAGAACAAAATAAAGAGACAATTGCTAGATTGTGGGCTATATTGAAAAGAAAGGGTGATGGGAAATGTTATTGTCCTTGCAATAATTGCAAGGGCTTAAAGACGAGAAGACTTTTAATCACAACAGCTGAGAAACATTGTCAACAACAGGTCACGTTGAAGGGGGGCATGATTGTCGTCCATTGGTAAGTTGTTCATTATATGTGTTTATATTGATTGAATTTGTAAATGTTTATATTTTTTTAACATTTGATATATATATATATAAAATTACTTGATCATGATCATGGTTTATTTGTCTGTCATTATTATAAAGGTGGGGCGCCCTAGGGCACATGATATGAATTATCACGGCCCAGAGAATTTGGTTTTGCAAGCGGAGGAACATGGAGCTATGAATATCAAAGATGAAGTTAATGATCATATGGAAGAAGATGATCATGCACCAGAAAACACAATTGAAGATGATGGTACAAATACAATGATCCATGACACATGTAGTGGCACATCTGATCATGTTGATCGAGATGACTTTGATGATGTTCATGATTTACCTGTACTTGAGAAGGCATACGAGCCCCTTTATGAAGGCTCCCAAACAACTCTTCTCTCTGTTGTATTGTTGTTGGTGAACTTGAAGGTTATGAATGGTTTATCCAAGATAGCAATCTCATGGATGTTAAGGTATGTCATCTTTTTTCATCTATTTTAATTGTTGTTAGTTCATCGCTAGTAAATAAAGGATGAAGTATGTACCTTTAATATTCTTTATATTAAGAAATTATTTTTTGTTGTAGATTAATTGGTGAATTTTTGTTACCACCATCAAATATTTTACCTCGCTCATACCGAGATTTATCTGGCATTATGAAAGATATTGGAATGGAGTATCAAGCAATAGATGCATGTCCCAATGATCATATTATATATCATAAACAACATGAACTTGCTACAGAATGCCCGAAATGTCATATCAGTAGATATCGAACAGATCAACTAACAAAAAAAGTGCCTCGTAAGGTTCTTCATTATATTCCCATTATTCCATGTATGCAACAATTATTTAAGTGCGAAATCTTAGCGCAATTTATGGATTACCATGCACGTAATAAAAGTGGAGATGAGATTCTTCAAATGCCTGCGGATGGTTCTGCATTTAGGGACATGGAGGAAAAATGGCCACACTTTAAAGAAGAACCTCGTAATCTCAAGCTTTCATTGGCAACGGACGGTGTCAATCCATTTGGAGAGTTGAGATCTATTTACTCAATGTGGCCTGTTTTTGTCATCAACAATAACATTCCTCCATGGATGTCAATAAAGAGGGAGCACATAATGTTGGCAATGATTGTTCCAGGTATTTGTTTGCATCAATTTCCTTTAATGTAGTAGTATCTCATTTGTCTTATTTGTTGCATAATGACTTATATGTTTTTTCATTTAATAGTCATGTACATGAATTTATATATATTGCAGTAAAATGGTTATAATAATTATGTAATGTTTATGTTCATTCAACTAGGTAAGTACCAAGTTAAAGATATGAATGTATATATTGAGCCTCTTATCAACAAGTTACTAAAGTTATGGAATGGTGTCACTATGTATGACGTATCTAGACCAATAGGACAAAGACAATTTCAATTCCATGCAATGCTTGTATGGACAATTCATGATGCCCCAGGGCTAACACATTTTTCTGGTATGTTATAACGCTCGACTGCATGACTTTAACGATATTGAATTTTATGAAGTAGATATCATGCATGTTTTTAAAATAATCTATTCATTATATATACTTATAAAAATTGACATATTTAATCCAATTATATATGATTTGCAGGTCTTCAAACAAAGGGAAAATTTGCATGTCCAATTTGTGGTCCAAAGATGAAATCTCGTCATTCAACAAGTTTAGGAAAGTAGGTGTTTGATGAGTATAGGCACTTCCTCCACAAAAATCATAAGTATCGAACTACTGAAAAACATCTTTTCAATGGGAAAGAAGAGACTACATCAAAACCACAAAGATTGACACCTCGCCTATAGAAGTTGGAATATAATAGAATTAATTGTCAAGGTTATACATCAGATCAAATTGTTTATCTATCATTTATGATATGTTTTGAATTTATATTTTTATATTGTGTTGTGTTTACTCATGCTGTAATTGACAATGATTGTCGTTGTTAATTTTTTTAACTTATATGCTTCATGAAGGTCGTCAAGGCATTAATGGTCGGCTTCCACAAGGACTGAAAAGTTATCCCAGATAATTTAGTAGGTTGCCCTACTATGAGAAGCTACAAATTGTGCATTTGTTTGATACAATGCATATCAGAAAGAATATGATAGAAACGTTATGGAAAATATTGGATGGAAGGCATGAGAAAGAAAAAAAATTTAAAATTTGTAGTGACATTCAGGAAGCCAGTCATGCAATGAAAAATGTCATTCAATTAAATAGCGATGGAGACCAAATTAATATAAGTGCCCTTCCTTGGTTATTAACGGAGCAGCAAAGCAATGCTATAAAACAAGTCATACGAAAAATTTGATTTCCCAGAGGATTTTTTGCGAACATAAACAATATCATAACAAAGAAAGGTGAATTTGGGTCAGGGATGAAAACGCATGATTGGCATACCTTCATTAAGGTAATTATTCTAGTATATTATATATATATTTGTATACTGCATGTACTTTTCAGTGTATTATAATTACTACTTTTGGAAAAATATTAATGAAAAGATCATTTTATAATTGCTGCAGTACGTTCTACCTCTATCTCTCCCAGGCAACTTCGACAACAATGTCAAGCAAGTTATATATGATCTTGGAAAATACATGAGGTAAGTAGCGATATTTGTTCAATTCGTTGTATATTTTTGTTAAATCTCATTAATATATTTGTGCCTTGAATCACTTGTAGATGGCTGTCATCTAAAGCAATCCATAAAGAAGATATAAATTATTGGAAGAGAAGAATTCCTCGTCTAATGTGTGAAATGCAAAAGTGTCTACCTTTGACATTTTTCAATGCACAAGAACACTACCTCATACACCAAGTTGAGGAGATTGAATTGTGTGGACCTTTACACACAAGGTCAATGTGGATGGTTGAGAGGCACTTGAAATTTTTGAAGGATTTGGTTAGACAAAGAGCACATCCCGAGGGTTCTATGGTGGAGGGATACATGGTATACCAGACTATGGTGTACATTACTGAATATCTTCCTAATCTTGCAGCAAAGATCCATGTAGATCGCATTTGGGATCCCAACTCCATTAACAAATTCGAAGGGGAGTACCTGATGGGGAAAGGTAGATTGAGGAAAGTGTCAGGTAATTATAAGATGGTCATGGAGATTAATTAGAATACAATTTACATTTGGTTTTTATGTATATTGTACTTATTTAATTATTAATCTTCAATATTGATCAATTATAAATTAAGGTCGTATACCGTGGTAATTAACTAATTATACGTCGTTTGTGAATTTCAATTTTTTTTGATATAGTTGGTCGAGAATGGGATGCACTACATTTGTACGTCGCAAAAAATCTTGATTGGATGACGGTATGGATTGAACGATATCAACAATCTGGTCGCGCATTAACATGGGAAGGTGTGGCTTCATTGGTTAAAGAAGCTCATCGTAATGGAGATTCCAATGTTACACCAAGGGAAATTGATTTAGCATATGGTTTAAGAGATAAACAAGTATATATAAATATATTAATCACCCATATTATTTAATTATTTTGAATTATATTGATGTATATATATGTTGATATTTTTTTCTTTGCATACATTCGGCCAAGAATAAATATGTTTATCAACTGACGATATTGCAATAATTAAGTTTTGCATGTTTGACATATTGCAGGTGAAACACCACAAGGCTAAGTGGTGCAATGGTCATAAATTTTGAATCAAAAAGTTGGATGACACGAAGAAAACTTGTGATTTTGGGATAACTATAATCTTCCAGGTGACTAATGTTTCATCTAGAAGCGACATACATCCAGAAGTCTCAGAAAATCAATACTATGGGATTTTGGATGATATACTTGAGTGTGACTTTAAGTCTTTCAAATTAGTTTTGTTTGTCATCCTATGGTATAGGCTACGATTGAATGAAAATGATCCTAAGAGAACTGTTATTGAACATGATAATGGATTTACCATGGTTAATACAAGGTATTTTGAGCGAGCTGGAAATGAGCCCTATGTTCTTCCAAGCCAATGTGAGCAAGTATTTTACTCAAAGGTTCCAGGTAAAGCGGGTTGGTCATATGTTGTTAGACATGATCCAAGAGGAAGGCTGGTAAAGTATAATGTGGTGGAAGAAGAAGATACCGAAGAAATAGAAGATGATGTAGATGATGATCAAGATCAACAATTAGTGGATGATGTGCCTGACGAAGATGTCAAAGAGGAGGAACTAGATCATGATGATGTAGGAGTTAATGTTCATGAAGATGATATCCGTGTGGATGATGACATTATCAAAACTGATATCAATGACGACGATGATGATATGACAGATCCTTACAATGTTGAATCTCGATCAGATGATACAGACAAAGAGTTGGATGAAGAAGAAGATCAATGACATTGAAATGTATGAGTTATGTGATTGTATTATCTATTTGATATTAATTTCTTGATAGAAATATATTTGACTTATGTGGTTACATAATTAATTTATGATGTTTTTAATTTTGATTATATTAGAATTATATTAGAATATGTTCAGTTAACAGATGTAAAAAATAAAATGGATAAACCAAAAGATGAAAGCATGAGACCACTGCCTTGTTGGTTGTATGGAGTCTAATGAAGATCTATAAAAGTGTAATCTATGATGGCAATAATTCAAAGTGTTTGGCACATAGATGTAGTTTATAACTTGTATAAATGTGCAAGTAAATGACTGACAAACTCTACTTGAGATAGAATGACAATCCTAGTTATGTGATTCTTCTTATTGATCCAATTAATACTCTTTAGTTACTGTGATTGACTAGAAGGGTTTAATCTTTACTTGAAAGAACCAAATAATCACATCACACAAATACAACAAATGTGTATCAGTAAACTGAATATATATATATGCTTGATATATCAATTTAAACAACAGAAAAGCATCAATAGTATCAACTACTTGGAGCATGAGATGATTACAACGGCATTTCACCACTTAAGATAGTCATTTAATTTGCAATTTGGTAGCAAGCTATAAGCTAAGACAAATAGACACAGAACCTTACAAACACATACGATTTAGGCCAGTGCCATATACTAATGGGGAGTCGAATTCACAAATATTTAGATTTCCATAACAGGTTCAAACACATAACATATAAGATCTCTGACAATATTGCATTACAACAGTGTCAATTTCTATCCTAACTCAATACTTCTTATCAAATCCCTTTACAAACATATCCATCTATGACTCCATCCAAGCATTTTAATTTACTCTTTGAATTAAAGCAAAAATGGAAATCATACACACCATAATAGTGAGATGAACGCCATAACCCTTGATTATATTATTCAAACCTGTGATATGTTTATACAAAGGAGAGCCATGAGTTCTAAATATATCATTATAACTCAAATGCTAGTACTGTCATGAAACATGAAACCTTCATGTTATTGGAACTGTCAAATTTTGACAGATTCATTATTTCTTCATGATTATTAGTCTCCCAAAAACAATTCATAATGCAAACAAAAAAATCCTCACATAGCATTTTTTACCAAAATCTGATTTAAAATTGTGCCATAACGCCCCATAAATTTCATTTGTCATTAAAATATTTACATATGAAAATATCGGCAAAAGTTGATGCAGGTCTCATCGATGATAATATACATATCCTAAATGTATCGGCAAGACATTAGAAGGGTCACACCGATCAAGTTATACACAGAGAGAATGCAGGTTTGTATATCTTATCGGGAAGACAAAAAGTATTGGCATGATGATGTAAGGTCGCATCGAGCTAAATTACCTTTTGCCAATTGGAGTAATGTAAAGTCTATTAGAGAGACTTTGGTCATCGGAGAGAGATTTTAAAACACTACCCATAGCGTTATTAGTCTTGTTGATAAAGCAAGGGGAGGACTCACTCGGTGAGACAAACGATGCCGAGAAGAGTTCATAAAAGTCTTACCAACCCCTCGGGTTACACCGACAGAATTGAGCATGCGGAGATAAAGTCTTAGCAGATGGGTGAACATTGAACGAGTGGATTAGCCAGAGGTTTGAAATGTCTTACCGATGTGATCTTATTGGCGATACATCAAATGGGTCATACCGATAAAGTTATACACTAGGAGAATGCAGGTTTGTATTACTTATCGACAAGACAAAAGGTATTGGCATGACGGTGTGAGGTCATATCGAGCTAAGTTACCTTTTTCCAATTGGAGAAAACTAAAGTCTATAGGAGAGACTTTGGTCATCGGAGAGAGATTTCAAAACACTGGCCGAAGCGCTATTCGTCTTGCCGATAAAGCAAAAGGATTCAATCGGTAAGACAAATGATGCCGGGAAGAGTTCATAAAAGTCTTACTGACCCCTCAGGTTACATCGACATAATTGAGCATGCAGAGATAAAGGGTATCGATAAGATGATGCTCATTGTCTTGCCGAAGAAGAGGCGTATCGGTGAGACATGTCACCGCGGGGAGATCTAAGAGACATCATAGCGAGTATTATTTTGTCAGTAGAACAAATTGCTTGGTCTCAGTGACATAAGTCGATAAAGTAAACATATCAGTGAGACAAAGTACTTTTGAAGTAAGGCGAAGAACCGTTGGCCTGATTCATTAAGTCTGAGTGATAGTTGTTTCGGCGAAAGTCATGGCGATATAAAAAGAAAAAGGAAAGAAACTATCGGGGAGACTTTTGATGTCGGGGAAACTGTAAGACATCTTGGCAGATGGGTGAACGTTGAACAGGTGGATCAGCCAGAGATTTTGAGTGTCTTTCCAATATGATCCCTGATGTGACAGTGAGAATTTTGAAAAAAAAAACTTGCAGCATTCATGTCTCGATCGGTAAAGACATTAATGGCGCCACGAAGCATAGGAGATTTTGCATATCAGGGTATGATCAATTGAAATCATTGTCTCACAGAATTCAAAGCAATTGGAGAGCAAGCTAGGGAACCAGCAGAGCAATTAAGGCATTCACCTGGCTTGAGTTTGGAAGAAGTTACAGTAAGTTTCTCGTCCTCTCAGAATTCATAAAAATTTGAATTATGGAAGGCACTGGTTCAGGAAAACTAAAGGGAAGAAAACCCGACGAGGGAAGCCAATCAAAACCAAAAAAGCAAAAGACTGAGTTGCAACCAGAAGGTACTGAAAGGAAGCTAAATCAAGACCTCATAGACCAGTTACCTGGTTTTGGACCTAAAGCTAGGCATTTTGCACAGCTCAAAGCGGAAGTTGACAAATTGGACGACAAATGCAAATTTATAGGTGATGTTTGGACTCCGATTAGAGGCTATGAGTTATTCAATTTCCATTACCATAGGAGAAATCGCTTTGAGCCAGTATGCAATTCATGGAGGCTCAATTTAGGGAAATTAGTGTGCCCTAATGTTTTTATTGATGTCGAACTAGTAAAATTGTTGGACGGACACTATGATTCAAAAAACAAAGCTATATGTGATTTGTCAGGGAATCCATTGATACATGTATCTGAGAATGCAATTGCTGAGGTTTTTAGAATAGAGGGAATATGCAGTGAGAAATTAGTGAGTGAAGAGCTCGATAGTGAGTTCAGAAGGATGGACACCATTTATAAAGGGTGGAGGTTAACTCTGCACAGAATTAGGTGTCATGGCAAACCTACTCCAATGGAAGACAGTGAGGGGCCACCCTTTCATGTAGACCTCTTCGAACCTTACCTAAAATATACTTACTACTCAGTGGGATAGGTATTAGGGATGGAGGTACCTGAGCATATGGCGGTTGTGCCCATGGTGATTGTTGTAGACATTTAGTATCACGATTCCAGATCATTTGACTATGTTGCACATGTTTTTAAGGAGCTAGATGTAGGTTTGATGGCGATAAAGAGTGGTACTTCTGTTCTCCATCTTAGAAATTACTCACTGCTGATGCACTTAGTGTTGTATTTTGGAAAAGAGTTAGGTTTATGGCCCCAGGAGCTAAGGATTTCACAATCCGACAAGGAAGGTAGGCCATTGCCTGTTCAATTATGGACTACTGTTTGGGACAGCAAGTTTGTCAATTGAAATTTCTTGCATTTTGAAGAATTCTTTATGGAACCCTTGTATATATTTTTTAGCCATCCTTGTGATTATTCTTTATCTGAACAAGTAAAAAGGTTTCTTAGGCCTAGAGATTACAATGGACCAATTAACCACAACTGGGGGGATTGGTATTGCTTAGAGAATGCCACAATGATTAGAGTTTATGGCTTTGAGGATACACCTTTCATTCTACCCAGAACTATCTCGGATAGAATTGCATACCTAGAAATTGTTAGGCAAATGGATTAATCCAGTGTTATGAAATTAAGTTCATATGGGAAACGGGCTTTTATACCCAGTACATTGTGTTTTAGTGATTTCACTGTATTAGCCAAGGAAGGTTATGATATGATTCTAAACAAATTATTGCACTACAACATGAGAAGAGCATTAGTGAGAAAGAACTTTGATCCAGAAGGGTATATCCACTATGCCAAACAAAAAGCAAATCTCGGAGGGTACCATCATGTGCCCTTTAAATCTGATAACATAATCAGAAACTTGGAGGTAGAGGAAGTTGAAATTGTGATTGAAAAACATAATCAGGAGTTGGTGGATGCTGAGTTGTTATCCTCCGTTAAGGGGATTTCATAAATAGACAGGCCACAAAGCTCATTTGGGAAAGTTTCAAGAATGAAGACTCAGGAGTATGCCTATGTTTCCAGAGAAACAGATGTTGAGGAAACCATGGATGTAGATACAAGACATGAAGACCATAGGTCTTTCATATCATATGATGAATTTATAAAGACTTCAGAGTTTAAGACATTTTTATATAAGCAAAAAGGGAAAGAGATAAGGGGACATGTTGACAATGTCACTCTAGGGAATGAGGATCAATTGTTAAAAAGCTTAAAGGATGAAGTAGACAAAGAGATGATTGACATGACCCCTGAAAAGGGGAGGGAGCTGCTTGAAAAGGCAGGTGTTATAATTTTTCCAGGTTTGGATATGAATTCTGCATTAGTTTTTGATAGTTTCTTAAAAGATAACAATGCTACCCACAAGCTCAGTATAGAGAAGGTGACAGAGGTATACACAGGATCAAGATAGAATCCTGATGATGAAACATTGATGATTTGTGCCTTGTATCCTCCTCACAAGAAATCAATTGTTATTGATACTGAAAAGGCATTCGGACATGTCATGACCCTGAAGGCTGGGGAGGTTGATCCTGTAGCGACTGCTAATATTGGGATAAATATAGCCAAGTTGAATAAAGACCAAATCCAAGCATTGATAAGGGAAAGGGAGATGTACAAAACCAATAATGAGAGGATGTTGAGAGAGAATGAATGCTTGAAAGACTTGGTAGGTGGTGTAACAGAACCAACAAGGATGCTCACTCAAGGTGAGAGTTCATAGAAAAAAGACCATTGGGAAGGGTCAACTGCATACTCTCAAGGGAGAATGGATGCATTTGGTACAATAATAAAAAAAAGGCAGGTTGTTTTAACCACTTGGTTAAATAAACTCTAGGGAAAACATTCACAGTATGTAGATGCAATAAAGGAACACAGGAGAGTGGATAGCAGAATTCAGGAAAGAATTGAGGAATTGGAGCAGAAGGACACTCCTAGTAATGAAGAGATTGAAAATGCCAATTATATTATGGATAGGCACAGGGATTTCTTTGAGGAGTTACAAGGGGATATGCAGGGATTGACAGAGGTTGTCGAAGATAGATTGACCAAGTTATGTGATGATGAAGGGAAAATGAAGGAAGTGACTACATGGAAAAGTGAGTGTGAAACAATACTCCAAGGGATGCTCGAGATAGCCACTGTGAAAGATGTGATATTGGATGCAGCATGTGAGCAAAATGAGCGAATGATAATGATGGAGATTGTGATCCATGATGCGTTGGGAGATGCTGACACTCATGAGCGCCAGGATTATATGAAGCATATGTCTGCAGTCGATTTGTGGCTTAATAGAAATTAGTTAATAGTGGATTTGTTAAACCTTTTATGGTTTAAACCTTTTTGAAAAGGCACGTCCTTTTGCAAACTGATGTATAAGTATCCGTTGTTGGATAAATGTAAAGGGGTAGAAGATAGAATTATAATTAGAATAGGATAGACTGTTGTAAGCATTAAATTTTCAAAAATGATGAAATTCAAGGAGACTATGTTGCATGTATAAATTTTGAAGGAGATAATGAAAGACTGTTGATTTAGTGGCTTCATTCTGGTATCAATTGTTTGTTGGATTCTTGTGATTATTTGATAGTCTCCAATCTGACGTTTCTTGGTTGTTTAAATTGAAGTATCAAGTATATATTTGATTTATCAGTACACATTTGTTGTTTTTGTGTGATTTGGTTTATTGGATTCTTTAAAGAAGAATTGAAATTCCTTTCAATAAATCACAGTAATCTGGGAATGCCATTTGGATCAGTAAGAAGAATCAGATAAATAGATTTGATATTCTGCTTCAAGTAGGGTTTATCAATTACACTCTTGCATGTTTATACCAGTTGTAAACTCATATTTATATGCCAAACAATTAGAGGACCTGCTAGATAGAAACCATTCATTAAAGGCTTTCATTTGACTCCGTTTTACCCAATAAGGCATTGGTCTCCCTTATTTACATTACATTAGTTTTATTCATTTCATTTAACATCTCTTAATTGAACATATTAATTCATACCTTAATATTGCATATACAATTTATACCAAAGTAGGATCATATCTTTCCATTGTTAAATTGTCATTTGTGGATAATTAGATCAAGTAGGAAACATAAATTGAACATATTAATTTAGTATAAGAGTCAACCAATTATAAGGAAAACATAATATGAAGATGAATTTTCTCAAATCTTGTGGTTGTAGATGCCCTTTTGAAATCTATGCAAAATGTGGGAGGATAGACAAAGCTCATGAACTATTTGACACAATGCCTCAAATAATTGTAATATCATGGAATACACTCTAATTAAAAAAGTCTCATCATTTCCCTCATAACAATCTATCAATTTGTTTTAGTGTCTATTGTGTTATACCCAATTTGGGACATGGGGTATAACAAAATAGACACTAAAATAAATTGAGAGATTACAATTCTTTGAGACATTTTGTCAAATAGTTCACAAGCTTTTTCTATCCTTCCACATTCTGTATAAATTTTAAAAGGGCATCTACAACCACAACATTTGAAAAAATTCATCTTCATATTATGCTTTGATGGATGTCTATACCTTGTTCCAAATCTCCCATATTAAGGAAACCAATAAGGATTTTGGTGAAGGTTGTGGAATTTTTCTTTGCATCTACCAATTGCATTTGTTTGAAAGTTTCTAAAACCTTTTCAACAAATCCATTATGTGTATATTCTAAAATCATTATAGTACACAATTTCACATTTATTTGGCTTTGCATCTACCAATTGTATTTTTTTGAATTTCCCTACAATATTTTCAATGTAGATCTCTTTTGTGGATATCTTATAGTCCTTGTAGTCCACATCACTTTGTTTTTTGAAGAAACTATTACCATATATCTCTTATTTATGTTCTAAATTCGATACATGTTTATAAGTTTGATAGTACAATTAATAATATTAATTTTGGCAAGACATTAAAAGATTTTGTTGATTTTAAAAATATATATGCATCCCAATGTAAAAATGCCAACAATGGAAGCAATGATTGTAACACATAATTTTTGATGTAGTATCCAATTCAAAGGATCATGTTACAATTTAGGGTTATGATTGGGTATTTAATTAGGGTTAGGATTTAGTGTTCGGGTTAGGGTTAGGAAAAATAATGTTAGGATTAGGGTTTATGTTTTATGGTTAGGGTTAGATTTAGAGTTTTATATATGGTTGGGATTAGATATGAAATTAGGGTTAGGGTTTAGGATTACAATTAGGGATTATAGTATTAGGGTTATTGTAATTATGATTAAGGGTTGTTTTTATATTTGGCTTAGAGTTGGGGTTAGGATTAGGGCCAGGGATAGGGCTAGGGTTAAGTTTAGGGATAGGTTTAGGGTTATTAGAGTGAATGAAACTAATTAATAAAATAAAAAATATTTAGGGTTAGGTAATTAGGGTTAGGGTTGGGGTTAGAGTTTTGGTTGTGGTTAGGGTTATAAAGATACGATAAAGGTGAGGGTTAGGATCAAGGTTAAGGTTTCGAGAAAAAGGGTTAGGTTATGATTTGGATTACCCTAAACTCTAACCATAACCATAAACCTAACCCCAAACGTAACCCTAAAGAAAACACATAACCTAACCCTAATTGTAGTGTTTGAGGCTAGGCTCAAACACTATATAACCTAACCCTATATAACCTAACACATAACCTAGCACTAGAAAAAATTCTTCTCCCAAACAATCTCCTCTATTTCTATTCATGCCTACTAGAGTTAAAGGATCACATAGTGTGGACTTGTATAACTCGAGCCAATGATGTTCTTGAGGGAGAACTTAAAGAAAAATAAAACGATGTTAGCTTAGAATATATATATTTGTTTGTTTCAATCAACATGTTTTATTGTGAGGAATGTAAAACTTAACGAAGGGTGTTGGAATATTAAGATTAACATTAATAAATTCACCTTACTAACTTATTAAAGGTGCTACTTTTCGTAACTCTATAGCCCAACTATTCAATGGTCATTTTTCTAATGACTCCTTTCTCACTCTCTTGGAGGACAAATGTGACATTATTTAGGATATTCAATGCCTAGATATTTTTTGGAAAGCTTTAAGGTCAAATATATAGTGGCATAAAACTCAATGTTATAGGAAATCATTCTTAGCCAAGCCCAATTTGTTCAATTCCTATGGATAGAAGGGGGTTGATCATAAGGAAGTGTTGAGATTCCTAAGCATCTCTTTTACCTTTTAGGTTTCTCCTTCCTCTTTAAGGAAACATATCATTTCTAGAGCTAAGAAAAATTATCATATTAAATTATGAAGCCCCTTTCTTTGGCAAGGAGATTCCATGTGTGTTCAAAAATTCTTGTTGCACACATTTCCATTACTCATGTTGCTAAGAACCTTGCAAATCCTCATATTTGAAGATTGAAAAAATCCAAAGGTATATTTTATGGCCTCCCTTTAACCAAGGAAAATGGTTTCACAAAGTATCCTAGGAGTTTTATTATTTCCCTCATGACTATAATAGGCTTGGCTTACTTTATATTCACTACTCTAAATGGCACCATAATAGGCTTTGCTTGCTTTATATTCACTACTCTAAATGGCGCCATAATTTTTTTAAATTTAATTAACATACTCTAAAACCTAACTAAATCAGGTTGTAGCTCATCAAATTGGACAAGTGAAAGGTCAATACCAGCATTGAGGAAGACTTTGGAGGAGTGAAAACAAGGTCAATACCAGCGCCAATGAAGAGTTTGGAGCTAAAACATGGTCAATACCAGTGCCGAGGACCAGGTTGAGGGCACTAAGGGAAAATTGACGACCAAGGGACAATGAGTACTATAAGTTTGGCACCCCCATCCTCTTTAACCTGCAATTTTCATACCTAGTTTCCAAAGATCTTCTCGTACATTGGCCCCCCCATTCTTGTAAAATGGTATAAGATAAGACAGAAAAAATAAAATAGCTTAGTCTTTCACATTTTTATAGTGATTACTAGAGGCACATAGACCAATTCTTCATAATAGAAGAATTTGATCATACTTTTCCAATGATGGCATTATGAGAAAACCTTAGGTTAAATGAATAATTCCTAGCTAAGTTCTTGAAATCATGTCCAACCGTATAAGAGAAGACCGCTGCTATGTGTACTTGGATAACATGGAGAAAGGCTCTTTGGGCTCTTTCATCAATCTACGTATTGTTAAATTTTAACACCTAAAAGTGAGAATGAAGAATCTTTCCTAGAATGGTGGCCAATTATGCTTCTCAACACCTAGATTACAAAATCCTTGTCAATATCATTGCCATCACAATTAAACCTATTGCTTGAGATATAGTCATAGAGGTAAACAAATTGGCTTTCTTGATAGTAGATACATTCTAGACTATTCAACCCTTGCATCGGAGATTGTTGAATGGGCCCAACAAACTACTCATGATGACCTTACTATTAAGTTAAAAGTTTGACAAGGCATCTGATTGCATCAAATGTCCTTTCATTTGTAAAAGGCTCAAATGGATTTATTTTCAACCCTAAATTATTATCACACATTCAAAATTACAAAATACCAGTTAATGAAGAACCTTCATTTGAAGGTGATGTTGTCATGACCTTTGAATGAAGAACCTTCATTCAAAAATGATGCCATGTCAAGACTTTCAAATGAAGGTATTTTTTATTTTAAATATTTCATGTCCAAAATGCTTTATAAAAGGAACCTTGGCATGAAGGACCTTCAAATGAAGACCTTAATTCAAAACAATGAGACATAAGTCATTTTAATACCCACTCCAAAAAGGTAATGGCCGAATATATCTCACCCAAGGTTTTACATGGAACATTAGGATTTATATGAAAGCCAAGGTAAAACCCAACCTTAGGTTCCTCCCAAACAATGTAACAAGCCAAGACAAGGGCAAAACATAAATGGAATTTAAAGAACAAGATTTGAAACTCCATCAAATCCACCATGATGCACACCAATCCATCGAGTTACAGTTCCAAGACAGTGGGTGGATTGGTGGATGTCATTTCTATTTAGCCCTCAAACCCTTACACAGGCACAACAGGGCAGTCCCTATATTTGATTGTTTAATCCCACAAAACAGTGATTGAGAACTTCAAAACAAATGAAAATGAAAGGGAACACATATATTTATCTACACCAATGATCTCAGAGCATTTCAAGCTTGTATGGATCCATACAACACAAAAGAACTTCAAAAAAATTGTAAAAACACAAAAAATTGCTTCAAGAACGTGGTATCTGATATGAAATTTTGGTATCAACTCCTCCAAAAATTGCAATGGGATGGGAATACAATATGATAGAAGTGGGATAAAAAATGCATCGTTTGAAGCATCAAACCAATATGCAAAGATGAAAGAAAGTGCTGATAGGGTAGGGTTGGATGGAACAATCACTCTTCCATGCTCTGGATCTTACTTGGAAGACCCCTATGGTGTCACACTCCAACACCTTAACCTATAGGACCTATTTATTATTTAGGTACCCCTGGTTCACCTTGCCAACCTGACTATCATGACAATTCAACCTACCAAGTCAATCTTGGTGCAATGTCTCCAACTCTTCCTTAGCCCTTAATCTACCCTAAAGGCTATCATACTCCAGAACTAGAACTTAGCTTTGCAGGGGTGTGGAGATGTTCCTAATATGTTCTTTCCATCCCATTATGGCTTTGAAGGATCCTCCTTACTCCATCTTTTCATTTCTTCCACCAAACCCTCATCTAGGGTTTTAGTCCACTAGTCCTAGGCATTCCAATTAGGCCTTCTTCTCTGAGAGAACACACTAATACTCCAAGGTCTTCCAAAGAACATTGAATTCTTCTTTGGGGTTCCTGGTCCTCATGCCTACCACTTGAAGATTGTAGTGGTCTTAACCTTCAATTACCCATACACAGACTGTACCTTCATTTTGGCAAATTAGGCCTCTTCTTTAGGTTTTCCTGACCACACAGCAAACTATCAATTTGTTCTCCCTCCAAATGGACTGGTGGAGCCTCCTCCTTCATGCCAAGTCTTTGCAAGGAAACTACCTACCCTCTCCACACCGTGACTTGACAGGGAATGATCACTCCTGCAAATCAAGTGCCATGCACTCCATGTCTTTCCTAGTAAAACACTGTCAGGCTCGCCTAGGAGAAGACTTTCAAAGTGTTTCTTGAGCTATTCATGACTCCTAATCCTACCTTATATACAACCATGGAGTCTAGACACAATTCCCAAGAGGCCATACGTTATGTATAGGGGAAATGTGATCTAAAACTCCATTTTCAACTCACAAACTATCAGATCAACAACTGAGAAAGAAACAACTAACTACAAACATAAACTCAATTGAATTAAGAATCAAAACTACTGCCACACAAAGATTAGTTAACACTCAAATGACACTCTACACCCCCTACAAAATCCTATTCAATCCATTTAAGCTCTCTTTTGAATCAAAACGAGAAATTCACATTAAGAATCCACTGTTTTTACTTGGAATTCAAAATTTCAAAACAATGTAAAAGCTTCTAACCTCTCTTCCATGCCGAGGTCTCCCTTATATAGGGTCACTAAAGTATTTAAGCTCGACCCTAACTACTCCATGGCCGCTTGTGGCTTCCAGTAAGCCTTATTTGCAAAATTTTAGAGATTCTAACACCTAGAAAAGGTCTACAAAGGTCTTAAACCATCGTTGTAGTCAAACCTCAACCTAACAAATGGTTAACATGACCTTTACCAACACAATACATGATATCAAATGCCTTTAAGGCACAAACTCAAAGAAATAGGAAGAGATTGCTACATTTGGCCTAAACAAATTGCCAAATCATGACCTTCTAGTCAACTTTCCTAGGTGAACTATGGGGTGCTTCTGCACCAAGTGCTAACCCCTTAAACTGAAAAAGTTTCTTTTAACTTTAAGTTTGTTGGGTAGCCAATTATTTTAAGTTATCAAATCCTACCATCATACATAATCAAAATGTTGTTGTTTCAAATGACTATAAGCACTAACTTTCACTATTTGAAGATGTTGAAACCTTGTCATAGAGAATTAGAACATTGATGCGACAACTCATCCTACCTTAAAACATACCAAAAGTCTCCTAGCAATTAGACACAGGAAGATTTAAGATGACTTTAAAAAAATTTATTGCCAAAGCATAAACTTATGATGACTTTACCAAGCCTAGTACACACTCCCTCCCTGTTAACCACTTAGACATATGGAAATTAAATGTATATTTTCTGCTATTTTTAGTCATGTAGGTGTCCAATAAACCACTTGGTGGTGTTTCCCTTCAAGTTTATTTACTTGAATGAAGAGCAAAAGTCCTTTGATTACAATTAGAGAATACATTTAACGCCTTGGTTGTGTAACTGGTGGACCATAGTCACATTTAACACTTGTTACAAAGTTTGGGAGTTAAAACGTTAAGTAGATTTGATTTGTGATGGACACATTTGGACGGTAGTAACAATAACTTGCAATCTATCAAGACTTGATTACCTTATAACCTATCAATTTCTAGCAATGAAATGATAGATTAATCATAATGTCACCTTCGGATCACATCACCATAAAAGAACTTCATCCAACATCCTTATGAGTGCAGGTATCACAAAATAGGTATTTGTCAGATTTGTCTTCCTCAAGCGAGGGAAATTCAGGAAGAGAAGAGGAAAGCGAGACATGTAGTAGGTCTAAAAGAGGGAGATCGACTAGAGGTCAAAAGATTAGAAGAAAATTATGTAAATGCATGGAAATTTTTCTTGTTGAAGGGGGGTCATTTTCTTATGATGATGAGAGCATAGGCGACATCGAGGTGCCCTTAAGGTACAAACATCTACAGAAACAATGGGTACCCAAGGAACTTCCTCCAATAAACACTGATCTTTGTGTCAACGAGAGGATATATCGCATAACACCATCATCATTACATGGTTTGGGCCTATTTTGCATGGATGGCATAAAATTCTATTACGACAAAGTTATTGAGTTGATGGAGTATGTTGGACCCTGTTACAGTTACAAAGATTGGATGCAGCTGGTTCGATATACACGAAGTATGCGTAGGTATGCACTATCAGCAAATTATATACAACTAAAAGATAAGGATCAAAATAAAGGAGTGGCTAGGTACATTGACGGGAGGCCAAAAGCATCAGGGAATATTGTAGGGTTTATAAATAGTACATGACTTGGGTCAACAAATAAGCAACCCAATTGTATATTCGAGGCGCGAGAGGGAAACCGTGTATTCGTATGTGTGATAAAATCAATAACTGCAAGGGAAGAGTTGCTAATCGATTACAATTTGAATCGCTTAGATACAAACACAATTACTATGGGGGTGGTATGTACTATATATACCATTTTACCCAACCTCCAATTAATGACTCCAATATACCATTTTATTATTATGTTTTTTATATTTAATTTTTTTCATAGCGGGACATTGATCATAGGAGGAAGGCTTCAGCCCAGAGCGCAAATCACAATCCATCTTCAGGCGCTTCTATCTGATAGGTTTACCTCATTGTAATTGTACAAATTAGATACGAGCAAAATTTTTTATTATTATATTTTTTTCATGAGTTTATTGGGTTAATTTTGATAATGTTTTTAATATTCTTGTTGTAGTTGGTTGATTGGGGAAAGGCACCAGCAGTACAGGAGAGCATCCATATGGAGGTGCGGTCACTATTATGTGATGATGACATCGCATTTTCCACAAACCCTATGGATATGATGAGGAAGGCCCAAAAAAAATACAATCAAAAATCCTTCAGTTGGTATTCATAGTGCCTCAAACAGATGAGATAAGAGAAAGGGTTAAAATATTGTCTAAGAGAGCACAAAACTTGGAAGTAAGCTATCATGAGATCTTTAATTATAACATAAGTTCATTCATGGTTTTATATTTTGTACTCTTTTATGTCATGAACTAAAATATGTGTTGCTTTTACAAGATTATTTGTGTCCTCATGATCATGCTACTGGCCGTGATCAAGGTACTGCAAGTGTTTCCCGGGAAGTAGGGGATGGTACAAGTGTCAATCTTGATCTTCCTGTGCATACAACACATCATCCGACCCCATCATCTGTGCCTATATCATCATTTGAAATGTTGGCAACATGTACCATGCAGGCATTCGGTAGTCCACCCTCTGGCAACAAACACATGCCACTACATGTGTTAGTACCTATGGATGCAGAGGCCACTACTACTGGTGATGTTTTACCAGCATTTCCTGGATCTTCCCGTATTACTAGTACGGGAACATTGCCAGTCACATTTGTGGTGACTGAGGATTTCCTTCCCATAAAGATAAAGAAGGTCCCAGGTACTTTAAAATTTTTTAATTATTATTATTATTTTTTTAAGTAAGTGGTAACAGTGGGGATAGCGCCCTATTATATTGATTTACAAAATGGCAATATTTGCCTACATTATAATTTGCTTGTTTATAGCCATTATATATCCAGCTATATGCTTATCATGCTTTATGCTACTACATAGCTATATACTACTCCTAGTTCGTACCCCAGCTTTACTGCATGTTTCAGTCTCCTTTTGTTGCACCAATCCTCATTTTGAACAAACTTTGCAAAGGAATTCATGTCATTGTTGATTATGCCTGCCCGATATACATCCCATGCATTGCCTAGGAAGCAGCTCATTGCCTTGGTCTGGTGCTATGAGCTGCTAGTGTATTCCTCCCCAGCTTCAACCTCCACTTCTTTCCCATCCCCCCCTGCCCCATTTTCTCCAAAGATGTATTTGAGGGAGCTCACCATACCTTCTGCGGGCAGTTCCAAGATAGCATTTGCCATCACTTCAATGTTGATCAGCATAACAAAACCCCCAAGCTTCTCCACTAGTACTTCTTTGGCACCTAGAACATCTATTAATAGGCTTAGGACTACCTCATAGATTCTGCCATCGCACCAGTGGTTCCCCTCTGGTAGGATCTCCTGGGTTATTTTCTCTATTGCTTTGATCACTTGCAGGGAATCGACTGAGAAAATTCTTTTGCACTGGGATCTCAACATCTCATTCGAGCAGATACATTGCACACTGAACTTATACACCATTGTCCTTCTGAAGTTTGAGTCTGGAGTAGTGCCTTAACACCTTTTATCCCTCAGCCTCCAATAAATGCTTGTGCTTGTCCCGTGAGTCTGGCACAACTTCCTAATGCTTTGGCTAAATGTTGCTAGAGTCTTATATGTTATCCCATCCGATTGTCCCAGCTCATTGCTTTTTAGAGATTTCGGAGATCTTTCATCCGCCCAAACTGTCGGTGATTAGAAGTGTTGGTAGTTCTGACCACTGCTCCATGTAGTTGTCAACTTTTATTACCTTTCCTTGATTTACTTTGCAGTTTGCCAGGAGGCCGACAGCCTTGTTAGCTTCCCTATAGACATGTGATAGGGTATATTCATTTAACTTCCGAAGAAGGGATTTGATTGCTCCTATCCAATTGTCTAGTTTCCAGAATGGTGTTTTCCCTTATGTGATTGCCTGAATGTAGATTTGAGAATCACCTTCTATTTCTACCGAATCAATTCCTTTCTTTATACAGACTTCCAATCCCAATGCGAGCACCTCCATTTCTGCTATATTATTCATGCACGTATCTAAGTTTTTGGAAGCAGCCCAAACACCTTGCCCTTCTGAGTTTCTAATTATACATCCTGCTCCTACAGGAAATGATGTTTTTTATAAACATCTAAGTGATATTTCATTGGAGGTCTTCGGGCCCACCATACGTACACAGTGGAATGCCCAAAATCAAGATTTAAAAGATGAGCTCATTAACCGTTTAGTTGTGTTGTTCGGTGATAAAACATTCAACCGAACCAAGGTCCTTAAGAAAGCCGGTACCTATCTAAAGTATGTGAGGGACCAATATAGGTCACATTTAGAGAAGAACAAAAAGTACGAGCGTCCCCCATGATTCCAGACAGGGAGTGGAAGGACTTGGTGTCAGATGGAAAGGAGAAGGCTGAAAAGAAGAAAGGAAAGATACCACCGGGCCAAGGAAGGTATGTGATACTATCAAAAATTTAATTATATACTGATTAATCTTTCTTTTTACATAATCTAACGTATTTCAAATTTTTCATAGGTTGCCCGACACATCGAAGGCAACAAAGGCAAGACTAAAAAAAAATGGGTAGCACAAACTTGGCTCTGGTGGTTATATGAAAGTAGTCGCATGATTTGTAAGTATCAATAAATGAAATATTGCATCCAAACAATAAATTGTAAACAATTTTGGTTTTATCACACCATAGAAGCAAAATTCATGATTGCATGCAAAAATGCAGGGCTTTGATTTCAACAGAGTGCCCACAAAAGAGGACCTGAAGATTGCCTTCGACCAAGGCTATGGAGCCCTATCTGAATAGCTAAGAATCTCGACTGGGAAAACACAATCTTCCACTGCATCCAACACACAGGTAAATAAACTGAATAAAGTTTATTTCAAATTGAATACTTGTGCAATCTGTTCATTAATATTAATTTTCACCATCCTATTTGTTTTACATAGATAAGCAATGATAATCCTGCACATGACATTGGAATGCAGCCTAGTGAGGGTGGAGCACAACCTGTTGATGAATTCCATGGTGTGCATCCCAGTACTAGATGTATTCATGTGATATACAAAATGCAGTATGGATTAATACAATTAAACATCTTTAATTGCATTTGGTGTATTAATCAATGTAACCTTTCATGTTTCAACTTTAGAGCATGTAGAGTGTGATCAACATGTTGAGCATGATCAGGCTAGACAAGATCAGGAACATGATGTGGCTCCATCAGGTAAAGAGGACCACTCTAATGTTCTTTTAAACATATTTAATTGCAATTGGTGTATTAATTAATGTAAGCTTTCATGTTTCAACTCCAGATCAGGATTTAGAGGGTGTTCAACATGTTGAGCATGAGGCTATAAGACAATATCAGGAGCATGATGTGGCCCAATCAGGTAAAAAGCACCACTTTGATGTTCTTTTAATTAATGAAATATGTGTAACAATAATAATAAAATATATCAGTTTAACATTTCTTTGCTATTACAGCAGACCCCCCCTTGCAGCTGCATCCACGTTGTGAGTACATGAGCAGAGCTCAGAACAACTCAAGGGGGGACAGATGATTTTGAAAACGATACTCCACTTTAGCTTTTTTTAGCTGCAAAAAAGAAACAAAAAAAAAAGTGATTGTAATCATATTATGACAGCCATATTTTTGATAATATGTAAAAATTGAAAAAATGAAATATGTTAAGGAATAAATATTATATGTTAATGAATGAATGTTATATGTTATTAATGGATGAATGAATGTGAGTATGTTAATGAATGAATGTTATATGTTATTAATGCAGGATGAATGAATGAATGTTATATGTTATTAATGGATGAATGAATGATTAATGTTATATGATCGGGTATGGGGAATTGAGAGTGATGTAGGGGGGGGAAGCGCCAAATGAGCTTCCACCTTCACATGGTTGGCCCTGTTAATTAGAGAATATTAAACTATTCTCAAAACAAAGAGAAGCTCAATAAGGTAAGTAATGCACTTTTGAAAGCTTTGTTGATGGAGATGGCTTGTATGACAGCCAAGAAAATAGTTATCATTATTGTTGCTACAAACAGGCCTGATATCATCAATCCTGCATAGTTAAGGCCTGGCCGACTTGACTACTTTTATATATCGCCCAGAGTCACCCCGATAAGTATTTCGATCCATTTGTATCAACATCGACAAGAGATCATGAATCACTAGGATATTCTATAGTTTCCCCGACGTGGTGAGTCTCCCCGATGATTATTCTTTCGATCTCAACTATGTTGCCAAGATTCCTGCCGATGTAATCTTATCGGCGTCATATAGCTAGTCGGGTAGACATTCAGAACTTACTCCGATGGTATATATCTTGCCGCTATGCTTCCCTCATGCTTCGTCGATGAGACAAGATGTGCATCTCGCCGATGAAACGTCATCGCTGAGACCAAAATCCAGTCCTCTCAATATATCTTCTTAGGCAATTTTGATCATTGTAATAGTCTTGATCTTTCACCGATATGCCTGCATTTCAAAGAATAGTTTTTTTTTTTAAAAGTGCAATGTTTCGTCGAATTTACGACGAACCACAAAAAGCATCCGATGAATTTTTGCATTAATGACTTGCCTATTTTGTTGCACGTTCGACGAACTTCTGCCACTATTTCAATCTAAAATATGTCACCAAGATTCCTGCTAATGTAATCTTATCAATGTCACATAGCTGGTCGGGTAGACATTCAGAACTTACTCTGATGGTATATGTCTTGCTGATATGCTTCCCTCATGCTTCGTCGATGAGACAAGATGTGCATCTTGCCGATGAAACGTCATCGCTGAGACAAAAATCCAGTCCTCTCAATATATCTTCTCAGGAAATTTTGATCACTGTAATAGTCTTCATCTCTCAACGATATGCCTACATTTCAACGAATAGATTTTTTTTTTTAAAAAGTGCAATGTTTCATCGAATTTATGATGAACAACAAAGAACATCTGAAGAATTTAAAATGTATCCGACGAATTTTTGCCATAATTAATTGCCTATTTTGTCGCGCGTTCGACGAACTTCTGCCACTATTTCAATCTAAAATATGTTGCTAAGAATCCTGCCGATGTATTCTTAACGGCGTCACATAGCTGGTCGAGTAGACATTTAGAACTTACTCCGATGATATATGTCTTGCCGATATGCTTCCCTCATGCTTCGTTGATGAGACAATATGTGTATCTCGTTGATGAAACTCCATTGCTGAGACAGAAATCCAGTCCTCCCGATATATCTTCTCAGGCAATTTTGATCGCTATAACAGTCTTCATCTCTCAATGATATTGGAAATATGTCAAACTTTTGTCGTAATGGCAATGGACTTATGTTGTTAATCCGACGATTTCGCAAAGGTATGCCTCCCATGATCTGGGTACTGTTCGTCGAGCGATCGACGAAGTGGGCATCGCAGTTTCGACGAGCTTGCGTCGTGAGGTTGATGTTTTATAGCCCGTCGGGATATAGACAAAAATTGAGCGATGACACTGATTTCTATGATTCATCGGTCGACCGACAATGTATCATCGAGATTTCGATGAACGGTCTCAAAAATTGGGGTCAAATCTTGTAGAGGAGTGATTGCGTCGCAATGGGCAATTTTTTTTAGAAAACCAAACACTGTTTTGTAGTATTGATAAGTTTTTTTGGTCTAGATTTGTGATTTTCAATTTGTTGAAGTCTGTTTAAAACAGTTGGCAAATACAAAAATTAAAATATTAAGTGTATGTTTAAGCAGACTCACTCTTATTAGTCAAGGGTTCATCATAACCATCACAACCCACATCTTAAAATCACGTCAACTCACACAACCATGTCACCCCCTAGAGGGCACCCATGTTTTTTTCTTTTCTAGGTGCGTACTCAAGGTGATGGAAGTGGATACTGAATCCCCTGAGCAAATAGTCTATGATGATTATATGGTGAGTTTCTTGGGGGGAGATTCTTCCCTCCCCTTGCACTGTGATTGAAACAATGTCTGGCTATTGACACGGTTGGCTTCTACACTATGGTTCTTAGTCAAGGTTTCTATTCGGCACGACAAATGATAAACTCCCTCAAGAGACCTCCCAACCTTTAGAACAAAGGTTTTGGGGATGGTTATCTTGCACACTGTCGTTGAATTGCGGACTTTTCCCGAATTCATTTTTTATTATAGTGGGTTGGAAAACCTGGCTTTGGTTGTTCCCACTTAGGTCATTCTCGTAGGGTGAGTACTTTTTCCCACTACGGCAGGCCTTCTAAAGGATTTAATAAAGCATAAAGTGCAAAAATGGGTAAGTCTGGTTTTTTGATCACCCAGTAAAGGGGAGAGCGTATACCTATTACCCAACAAACACAGCAAAAAGATGTTCAATTTTAAGCCCAAATGAAGATTATCTAAACTAAGTGAAGATATTGCTTCACAACATGTATGGGATTCATTTTTAACCAAAATTAAGATGTGGTGACTATCCTAGAGTTGGTAAATTCCAAATTAAATTTCCTATCCTAGGATTGATAGATTTCCAATTAGATGTCTATCCTAGGGTTGGTTCTTTTTAATCCAAAATAAATAAATTAATCAATTACTAGCCGCGGATGCATCGGATCTAGATTATAATTTTTAAAAATGAAATTTACCAGTCATTTAGGGCACGGTATGGCAAATGCGGCTCAGTAGATGCGTCGCGTTAGATGCGGCTTGGCGATTGCGGCTCGACAACTATGGTTCATGTTCTGCCTGTCAAATGCATTGCATAATATCACTTGCAGTTTTGTGAGTGGCGAATGCAGTGCATCAGGTCAGTTGCATCACACGCGAAGTCGATTATGGCATAGCAGAGCGTTTGCATCGCACGAGAAGGCAAATGCAGTGCTCCGTACCTGTTCCTACAAAAAAAAAAATATCTGAGGCCATACAATACCTACAAAAGTGTGTTAGAATGTTGGGTTCACCAATGTAATGATAGATAAAATCTTCCTGCAAGATAGAACTGGGTTAGAACATGCATGCAATAAAATACTATCAACCAATGGAATGCAAAGGAGAAATCAATGAGAAAAGGAATGAGACTAGAACAACCTCACCCATTTCTCTCCTCCATGGCTCATTTCCATTGTACCTTCTAAATTGTTGTAATAAAAGAATGCCCTCAGGTTTGTTTGTGTGAGAAAACTATGAATGTCTAGACCTAAACAAGATTTGAACGATTTATAAAAATGTATTCTAATATGCAAACTAGAAATTCAATCCTAATATGCAAATTATTAAGTAAGCCTAAGATGATATGACAATTATGATAATGAGATTGCTAAAATAATAATGGATAATAATGATTCATGGATCCCAAAAATGAGATCATGATTGTCATTTTATAGAAAATGCAATCTTGAATGGACGGACGAGATGAGAGATTGAAGAATGCCCTAGAATCAAAGGTCAAGATTCAACAAGGCAACTCTCAATTAGGGTTAGGGAAAAATGCCCACATGTGTGAATAAGATTTAATTAAATGAATTAAATCAAGACTAAATGTGACAGTTGAGATGAAACTAGTAAAAATCAGAAAACAAGATGATGGGATTTTAGAAAATCAGTAATTTTAGAAATTACTTGATTTGTAGAAGAATAATTCCATTTTGAATTAAATTAATTCAAAATATGGATTTTGTGAGATAAGAAGTAATTGATTTTTGAAATTAATTACTAAATGAAGAATCAATTAAGTATGTCAGATATTTTTAAATGATTTGTTTTATTTAAAAATATATGTGTCACATGCCATAATTAAATAATTAAAAATAATTATTTAATTTAGAAGAAGTAGTTAATTAATTAAATAAATTAATTGAATTTATTTAATTAAGAGGATTTAGGCATTAGTGACACATTAAATAAATATATTTTAAATATATTCAATTAATAATCAGGAGGACATTAATGATAAGGATTAATTAAATAAATAGGATTTTATTTAATTGCAAGAAGACTTTGATAATTAGTGACATTATTAAATAAATAAATAAGATTTATCTATTTAATAATTATGAAGAATGAGAGATTATGAATTAATTAAATAATTATGAATTATTTAATTAATAGTTGAATATGGGTTAAAAACATAATTAAAATGTTATAATCATGTTATGACAAAAGGTGGTAAAATAGTGGTCGCAGGTCTAAGTCATTTTTATGTATCTACAGTGATGTGTGTACCTGGTATCTTGGTTACATCTTAGCTTGGGGGGTGGTTGGTTTTCCAACCCAATACTGGGAGGTGAGAATACTCGAATGCCAATGAAAGAAAGTTGTGTTATGTGGTTACTTGCAAGTTGTTGAGAGATATTGGTTTGAAGTGCTTATGTGCTCCTTGTAAAAGAAAAAAAAAATCTACTATGTTCATTTCAAGTGAAGTCTATCACCATTTAAATGTAAAAGAATTGAAAGAGAGTTGTTTGAAAGTTCATGTGAACTCTCTTATTTATGTGCATGAGTTTATTGATAGAAAAATCCTTGTAATAGAGACATCAGAAATAATGTTTACCCCTTTGTTGTAAATTAAACTATAGTTACAAGTTAGGTAGCTTTACTTCATACTATTCTTTTAGATATTTGTATCAAAGTTATTCACCTATTAGATTTTTGAATGAGATTTAGGATCTATCTAGTTGTCCTATGTTGCTCTACAAGTAAAATCCTGAGATAAGAAATATGCAAGAAATTACTTCCTATCGATGTTTTCTTCATGCATGATAGTTTATATTGCTCTGTAGATTCACTTGTGTTTTTCTCTAAAATAAAGTTTGTAGATCTGATTTAAAAAAAGGATTATTCATTTATGTGGGATCATATCAGTATCATGCTATCTTACAAATTTCTTTAGTCTAAAATGCACCAGTAGATGACCTTGTAGCTAAAATATTGTGTAACTGTCGACTGAAAATCATGTGGTTGTCAATCTTTAAAAGAAAAGAAGAGTCATACAAAAATCTATTATGCACAAACAATAGCGAATAGCTTGGATTTATATTAGCGTAGTATCTTATTTTATGTACTATGTTAAATGAAATATATATAGAAATAAAGGAACAAATACTATGGGGTAGTATTTCTTTTCATAAATCATTGGTTTCCTCTGCACTTATTTTATGTTGATGAGTATAGGACACCAGTCATCCTGTGTGCTAGATAGTCACTGAATGAACATTATAGCTAGTAAATGGAAACTAATTATTTACTTTGTTATTACGCTTCTTACGATCGAGCGAGCAAATAGGAAGAAAGAAAAAAATTAGATTACATCTAATACTTAGCTTCCCCATTTTTATGTTCCTAATATTGTTATGTATGATGGGATTTATGATTGTAAGTAGGTACCCTTTGACAATTAATGCAAAAAATTAGCGCATTATATTTGGTATCAGATCCTAAGTTCCAACATCGCGAACTCTGAATGTATGTGTTCATCATGTTAATCTTTCGTATGTGATCATTATGTAGGATGGAACCTAAGACTAGGAGTCGTGGTCGTGGTCGCAATCATGGTGGTGGATGCAAGGCAGAGAGAGATTGATCTGAGACACCTTTGACACCCCCAAACATTTTTGAGGCATCACAACATGATCCTCCATAAAACCTCAATTCTAAAATCCTCCATGCACTAGAGGACTTGATTGGGGTTATTCACACTCGATTACTAGCAGCAGAGGAGGGCCCCAGACTAGAGTAGACTCATCACTCAACTGAGGCACATGAATCACAACATACATAGTGCAATAGGAGTCCCCGTTGCATTCCAGATGAGTATGATGAGGAGGGGGAGAGGGGATCAGTTCACTTAGATCTTCCACCATAGATACCTCATCCTCAGGTAGTAGTCAAGGATAAAACATACCATGATTTGAGAGATCATGTTCGAGAGCTACTATGACTTAAGCCTCCTAATTTTGAGGGATCCATAGACTGATTAGAGGCCAAGTCATGGCTTCTCAATCTTGATAGGTTCTTTGGATTGCATGCATATGCAAGCAATGTAAAAAGAATGTTGTGCAATACTTATTATTAGAGGGGCAACCTCTACTTGGTGGCACTAAGAGGAGCATAAGCACCACTTATCTATTGACACTCTCACATGGGAAACATTCCTAGAGTAGTTTCAAGCACACTATTTGTGTGAGAATTTTAGTGCCACATTGATGAGTTCCATGACCTCCAATAGAGGAGATTTTTGGTAGCACAGTATGAGAGTCATTTTATTGAGCTACTATAGTATGTGGACTCTACCTAGGATGAGAAGCTTCTCGTCAATCAATTTATTAGGGGACTAAATGTAGGCATATCATTACCTTTATGCATGGTTGATCCAGAGAACCATCAGGTTGCTGTGGAGAAGTTCCTCATAGCAGAGGAGATTCAGGGGAAGTCCCAAGAGGCACGAGAGTGGTTTCAAATTTGTAATCAAGGTACTCAATCACATGGTTCTCAATGACCTCCCCTTCCTTGGAAGGGAGGATTTATACCTTCTATAGGACAATCAATGGCAACACAACAATAACAATACAGTCAGAGGCCCAGGTCACAACAAGGTTCCCAGAGCGACCCTAATAGGGGTTGGAAAGCACAGGGATCATGACAAGTTCAACATCCTCATATGTAAGAAGCTACACCAGCACATTCACAATAGAGTTTTAGAGGAGGATTTAGTGGGTCTAGCATGACTGGAGGTTAACGGGATGTCAGGACTCAATCAACACAGTTCTAGACTCGAGGACCATGTTACGTGTGTGGTGTAGTTAGACACTTAGCTAGGGATTTCCCTCAGGGTTTTGATGCTAGAGGATAGTCACAAGCAGGGGAAGAGCAGAAATTTGGTGATGTGGGTAAATCCCATATTCTTCACAATGGTTGAGAGTTGTCAAGCTGAGCATCAAGCTACAGTTATTGAGGCCCAAGGAGAAGTCAAATGAACAACTACCATTGGAGCCCATTCACATTTTGGATCGACATATGTTGGCTCTTCGAGGGTGAGAGCTAGATGAGGGTAGAGTCTAGTGTGGACTATTTTGACGAGATAAAAACTACTTCAGAGGATGCCTCATGTTTGAGGATTCTATATACTCACCTCTTTGATGAATTTGAGGAGGAAGGTCATTCTTAGGGGAGGAGAGTGTGAGGCCTACTATTTGATACACCCCATTTTACTACATTTTGATTTGAGCATGTTGATACTTTATGTGGTTTAGACTATTCTAGGATAATCATGGATATTAGATTTTATGATGGTTTCCTATTATGATGCTTATGAGGATTATACATGTATGTGATATTTTACTTATTGACCACTCATGTTTATCTGATTATCATGGTAGGAATGGATAAGTATTTATGATTTATAATTAATAATATGTTAAATTGAATTAGGTGAATATGAGACTCCTTTATAATATCATGACTTCATATGAATTGATAAAATATGTTGTTGCTAGATAAAGAATAATTATGGATGTTGAACTTATTGCTTTAGGAATTGATTATGTTATTTATATGTATATGGAAATGTTGATTTAATTTTGGATTATCTCGTATTGGATATATTGACAAGTGGAAATTGAGTGTGCAGGTACACGCCCATGGCCAATGGGATTGGAGGTAGCCAAGGGTACCCGATTGTGTTAGCCAAGTGAAACCCACTATAGTCCATTTGGAGAATGGACAATGGCTTCTTTGTGTTGTATTATATTTTGTGATTAAAAATATTTAATTTTGAATCTTGTGATTATACTTTTAAATTCAATTAAACTTTTGATGAGGGTTTTAGGGCATTTTGAAAATTCTTTTATTATGTTTAAATTTCAATTTTTTTGAAGGTTTAAAAAGGTTGAATTAGTCCTTAGAATTGGTTAATTGACCCTAATTTAATCCTTAGGACGGTTACCTATGGGTTAGGGGTCAAATCAAGCCCATATCTTTTGAAAATTGCAAGTTGTGACCCTTCTTAATTAGCCATTAAGAAGGGTGACGGATTTTGGGGAAGGGATTGGAGTGTTGGCTCCAAAATATTATTTATGAGATTTGAAGACCTTTGTTGAGTGTTAAACACTCTTTGACCTTTCACTCCCCAAAGCGTTCTCACACATGTGTGAGAACTTGTGGGGAGGTGTGTCCATAGGAGTGAGTAGGAGATTGACATGTGTCACTCTCTCTTCCAAGTGTTTCTAACCCTTGATTCTTATTTCAATCCTTGGGAAAATCCAAAGGGGGGGTTTTTTTCTTTGGGGGCAATTTTAGGTTTTTCTTGATTTGAGAAAAGAGGAAGGAGTTGGGGAAGCTCTTCTTCAACTTGATATTTGGAAGCTTGTACCAAAAAGGGTTGGTTTCAAATCCTTTTTTTTGTTTTATTCAATGGTTGTTTGAATGCTTATTATTATTTTTGAATGCTTTCTTTTTATGTTGGGTGTTGTTGTTTTGGTGGGATGGGTGTTGGATTAACTCCTCTTCAAGGAGGGTGAGCAATGCATATGTGTGATAGAGAAAGGTAGCACCTTCTTGGGAATTTTTTTCACTTTGAAAAAATGGATAGGGTATGATTACCCATTAAAATTTTGAGGTTGTGGATAAGGTATGGGTACCCACTAAAATGATGGAGGTTTCAAATGGTTAGATTGGTGGTATATGGTGTATGGGTGTGAAGGAAGAAGAGAAATAAAGCCCCATTATTTGTTATTGAATGGATATGAATATTTCTATAAACCCCAAGATTGAGTGCACCTTGTCTCTCCCTTAAGAAATCCATGAGTGGACTTTCTATGTGTGTTTTAAAAGCCTTGGGAAAAAGATTTTGTATACTACATGTATTTTTCCTTGTTGGTTATTGTTTGGAAATTTTTTGTGATTTGTGTACCTGGTATCTTGGTTACCTCCTAGCTCTGGGGATGGTTGGTTTTCCAACCCAATATTGGTAGGTGAGCATACTCAAATGGCCATGAAACAATGTTGTGTTATGTGGTTACTTGCAGGTTGTTGAGAGCTATTGGTTTGAAGTGCTTATGTGCTCCTTGTAAAAGAAAAGAAATAAATTTTAATATGTTCATTTCAAGTGTAGTCTATCAGTGTTTAAATTTAAAATTCTTGAAAGAGAGTTGTTTGAAAGTTCATGTGTACTCTCTTATTTCTATGCATGATTTTATTGATAGAAAACTCCTTGTAATAGAGATATCAAAAATAATGTTTACCCCTTTGTTGTAAATTAAACTATGGTTACAAGTTGAGTAACTTTACTTCATACTATTCTTTTAAATATCTATATCAAATTTATTAACTTGTTAGATTTTTGAATGAGATTTAGGATCTATCCGGTTGTCCTATGTTTCTCTACAAGTAAAATCTTGAGATAAGAAATATGCGAGAAATTACTCCTTGTTGATGTTTTCTCCATGCATGATAGTGATGAGTCTATTTTATTGTTCAATTTTGATAGAGTTTATTATCCATTTGTTACAGTTGTCGTAGACTTTGATGCTTGAATGTTGACCTTTTTATAATATTTCCTCAAAATGATAGACATTGGGCATCTGCTTATTTTCATAACCTCTAAATGATATTGACATGCTATATGAACTATCTATGTTAATTTTACATGTGGATTAATGAATGTCACTTTAAGATAGTTACATATATGCAATTGTTGTGCGTACTAATATTTTCATGCATATATAATTAGAGGCATGCAATTGAGGAAGATTCCACCAGCTGGTCATTCGCCATAACGGTCAACAAGGTGATCATTCAAAGAGGGAAGACTCTCGATGGCAGGAGATTCCTCATTCAAATCAAATTTGTAATCTTCTTGTAAATGGTATTAATTGTCTATTGAGTGAATATAGGGATTATTGTTGTATTAAATTTGTGTTAAGGAAAACATGCTTGACTAGATTCCGCACATGCGTAATGACCTCTCTACCTTTATGCTTTCCCTAAAGTGGTGTCCTCCTGATCTGTTGGAGTTGACCACCTTGCTAGGTGATTAGTTAGTAGCTCATTTTCCTATAAAATAAGACTTAGATGCTCCTTCTCAAAAAGGTTGCTTAATCTGATGATGTACTCGCATTCTTATTTTTTCAGTAATATAGTCATGTTGCTCGATCATACTCATGTTTTCCAATGAATAAAATGAAGTTATAAGTTTGTGCATATGAGTTTACATTTTTTTAAGGGATACTCATCCAAGGGGTCCCACTTGGTGATTATTCCATCCTTTAGTTTAGTTGTTATTTTATGTTTAGTAATTAGTTAAGAATCATGCACTATTTGTTCCTGCAGCCACTAGAATTTCATTTTGTGACTATTCCTACAGCCAAAGAAGACAATGTAGTTTCTTAATTATTCACTCAAATTTTCATTTATGTCATGCATTTCAGCTTAGTATAGTTATTGGTTGATTCTAAATCACTTATGTTATTTCCTTCCAAGCAATTTACTTTGAGCATTGTGTCTTTGTTAGTTGTAGGATGAATATGGCTACTTTGGATTCCTAGTGCACATACTGTGCTGACCCATTTCAAGTTTACGTCCCTGGGTTGACAAGTTAAATGAACCTTCATGATGATTGAGATAGCTATTCAGGTTAGATGTCCAATCTCTGAATAACAGTTGTAAGGTCTTAGTTGTTAGATCATTGTAGGAGGCCAACATTTGTGGCGTCGTTGCCAGAGATGGTGTCAAACTATGGAGTTCTTTGGAGTCATTGATATATTTTTTTGCTATAGTATTTGTAGAAGTTGTTCTTAGTATACCCCTCATTTAGGAAACTAATGACCCCCCTATTCTTTTTCCAATTCTTTGTGTGAGTTGGGTGATAGTGAGTTGATACCATATGCATAGAGGAAGGAGGAGAGATGCTCATGGCAGATTCCTTCTTAACAATCCTGATCTATTCTAGATAATTGACTATCAAAACCTTCCAAGAGATGAAGAAGAAAAAGTGTCACACCCCTTTGTTGATGCATTTCTAGATTTGACCAATTCTGAATTTTCCTTTGTAGATCATAATCTGATTGAGAAATCCTTTGCTTTGGAACTTCATCAAGTAGAAATGGGTGATGCAAATAGAAATAGACCTAACCAACCAACTTTTCCTTTCCCCATTGATCATCAAAATGAAGTAGAAAACCTCAAAAATATCCCTTCTTCAGTCCTTCCTAAGTTATATGGACTTGTCACAAAAGATCCCAATACTTTCTTGTTTGAGTTTGATATACTATGCATGAGTTATGACTATACCACCAATGCCCATAGGCTTAAGCTATTCCCTGCCACCTTGAAAGAAGTTTCATTAAGATGGTTCATGAGTCTAGGTAGAAATACTGTGAAGACTTGGGAGGACATGAAGACAAAGTTCCTTGAGAAATACAAGGAATATTGTAGGGGCAGTGACATGAGAGGAGATGACATTTTTAGGATGCAACAAAAGGAAGATGAGAGCTTGGAAGATTACATTTCAAGTTTTTTATTTTTCCTACAAAAGTCTCCACACCATACACTCAATGAAGAATCACATAAGCTATTTTTCTTAAGAGGAATTAATTGTAGTTGCACAGATGCCTTGGACTTGATGGGAGGAGGAGATATCACCTAAGTTCCTTGGGAGGACATCAAGAAGATATGTTAGAACTATTCTAGGGTAGCTTCAAAGAAAGGGAGAGCTTACCAATCCTCCATGGGTAAATCATCTACTAGTGGAGTTTCAAGAAAGGAGATTACTCACTTACTTGAAAAATTCAAGCAAGACATCATAAACAATCTGGCTACTCAGGTGGAAACACTTCAGGCCAAGAAAAAATAGGAGGAGGCAGAGGCAATGTTGGCAGAATATTGCCCTCATTGTAGACAAAAGAAGAAGGAATATAGATGCAAGATGATAGCTAATATTGATAGCAAGAAGATGGCACCTGAGTTCAAGCCAATCCAGAGTGAAGATGATCAAGTCTAATATGTTTCACAAAGGAGGCCATGGGCTCCAAGATAAGCTATGCCACCAGATCAACTATCTTTTGTTGGGCCATATTTCAATTCTTATTCATCTAGTAACCAATGGCAACCCCCATATCCATCCAATTATGGAAGATATCCACCACGGCCTTGGAATAACCCTCCAAATGCCTAGATCAATAGCCAAAATTCTCCACCTCAGTGGCAACAACCTCAGCGAAATTGATACCCACCTCTAGGAAACTGGTAGCAAACATCTCAATGGAGGGGAGGACAATAATGGCCAAACCAGAGAACCAATTACATGCAGCCACATTCTCAGCCCCAACAACTTGCTATAATGCCTCCTCCTGCTAGTTGAAGTTCAAATACACCTAAACCTACTCAGCTAGCAACTTACCCCACACCTAACCCAAATAATAAACCACAACAACTGATATACTCTGCTAATCCACATCAATTCCTTGCATATGTTGTGAGTGTAAGTGGCATCCTATTGCATTTAAGAACTACTTTTCCAACTCCTTCCACAACCATTATCACTGAGCTTCATGTGGAAGAAGAGGAGCCTCTGAATGTCCCCATTTAGCCAAGTGCACCTAAAAATCCTGAACCAGTTCCAGTGAAGCAGACCGAACCAGAACCACCATTTCCCCAGAGGTTGGAAACTATGAAACAAAAGGAAGAGAAGGAGGACACAAATTTTGAAATTTTAGATCAGTTAAAGCATATATGTGTCCAAATACGTCTATCTCAGACCATAAAAGATGTTCCCATATATGGTAAAGAAATCAAGGAAGCACGTCTTAAGAAGCCAAGCAGGAAGAAGAAAGACCCCACTACGGTTCATGTGGTGGGACAACTGGCTAACATCATGCTTGGGAAAGTGACTGTTCCCAAATATAGTGACCCAAGGAGTCCTATGGTAGGAGTTGTTATAAATGGAATCCAGATAAATTATGGTCTGATTGATTTGGGAGCAACAATAAATTTAATGACTAAGGACATACTTCAACAACTAAATGTTGTAAGCATGAGACCTACTCCTACTATCCTATAGCTTGTTGATAGTTATACTGTTAAGCCTAATGGTATAGTAGAAGATCTAGTGGTAACTCTAGAATCTTGGGAGTACCCAGTAGATTTTATGATTCTTTCTCCTAAAGCCACACTAGGTGAGTGCCCTATTATTCTTGGAAGGCCATGGTTAGCAACAACAAACACCTATATTGGATCTCGGACAAGAGACATGAGCATTTCTGATGGAAAGAGCACCAAAATCTTGTTCTCTACCCTCCTGCTCAGTCATCCCATTATAGGAATGATCCCGTATGGCCACATGTTCGTGAAGATGCCAAGGAAGTTAAATATGTGGTACAACTTATGATGTTAGGCATAAGTTCTTTCATGCAGATTCAAGATGAAGATGAAGTATTGTCTAACATAATTTAGAACCATTGTGAGGTAGAGGAAGCATCATCCTCTCATGCATCTGATTTTGTTGATCCATCGAAGACACTCTTTCTCGCTCTTCCTGCAGTCACTCTTCGTGTAGCCAAAATTCCTATAGCAACAGGTATGTCTCATACATTTCTTCCACATGAACTCAAGGTACCAAGCATTAGTGAAGCAGCCATGGTAGAGTTAACTACACAAGTGGAGGTGTCAGAAGGAAAATATCTAAATATTAACAAAAAACTGAGTGAAGAACAACAATTGTCATTGGCAAACTTACTGAGGGCCCACCAATGTGCATTTGTGTGAGACTATCATGATATGAAGGGATTGGACCCTAATATTTACACTCATAGAATATACATAAGAGATGATTATACACCAGTGAGGCAGCCACAAAGAAGAATTAACCTTGCATTGAGAGAAATTGTAAAAGGGGAACTACAAAAATTTCTAAATGTAGGATTTATCTACCCCATTTCAGATAGCCAATGAGTGTCCCCATTGGTGATTCTGCCCAAAAAAGGATGAAAGTGGCAAGTTTTTTTTTATTACAGGGAACTTAATGTTGCCACCAAAAAGGACCATTTTCCCTTACCTTTCATAGATCATGTTTTGGACTCACTTGCAGGAAAGCAATACTTTTCTCTCCTAGATGGATTCAGTGGTTATAACCAGATCCAAATTGCACCAGAGGGCCAGGAGAAGACCACCTTTACCTATCCATGGGGGACCTATGCCTACTTAGTACTTCCATTTGGCTTATGCAATGCACCTGCAACTTGTCAAAGGGCAGTTATTAGCATATTTTCAGATATCTCTCTTGATTGCATGGAAATCTATATGAATGACTTCACTACTTATGGTATTGATTTCAATGAATTATTGGAAAATCTCAGGAAAGTCCTACAAAGATGTGAAGACCACAATCTATCTTTAAATAGTGAAAAGTGCTTCATGATGATGCAGTAAGGTGTAGTTCTTGGCCACTACATCTCTCACAAAGGAATTTAAGTAGATCCTACAAAGATTGAGGTGATCACCAATCTTCCTATGCCTACAAAACAAAAATATGTTAGGAGTTTCTTAGGACATGCAGGTTATTATAGGAGGTTCATCAAAGACATCAGAAAAATGGCAAGACTATTGTATAATGTCCTAACTAAATATTTTGAATTCCAATGGACAAAAGACTATGACAAGGCATTTTCTGACTTGAAAGCAGCTTTAACTCATGATCCTATACTCAAGGGTCCTAATTGGGAGCTTATTTTTCACATCCATACATATGCATCAGACTATGCTATAGGAGTAGTCTTAGGACATAAATAAGGAGCTATTGAAAATGTTATTTATTTTGTCAGCAAAAATCTACAGGGAGTTGAATTCAACTATAGAGTAACAAAAAAAGAAATGTTGGCAGTGATCTATGCCCTAAAAAAATTTAGGCACTACATAATAGGCTACCGGATCTTTATGCACACCGATCATGCAACCATTAGATACCTCATGAATAAACCCCTGATCTTAGGTAGGCTAGCAAGATGGTTATTGTTGATGCATGAGTTTGACATAACCATTGTGGATAAACCAGGGTAGGCCAATGTTGTTGCAGACTTTCTTTTGAGGTTGACTACATCAGAGGATAATCAAGTCATAGATGAATCTTTCTCTGATAAGAATTTATTTTCCATCAGTGTGTAAACACCCTGGTATGTTGACATAGCTAATTATCTAGTCACAGGGAGAGTTCCTCCCCACTTCTCTCCAAAAGAGAGGAGGGTTCTCATTGAAAAATATTTTCCTTTCTCATGGATTGTTGGATGTTTGTTCTACACTAGACTAGACAATGATATGAGGAGATGTGTGAGGGAAGATGAGACATATGATATTTTACATGCATGTCACCATGAACCCTCTAGAGGGCATTTTGCAGCTAAGAGGACAATAATGGAGATTTTGAACATAGGATATTACTGGCCCACACTCCATAATGATGCAAGGAGATATAGAAGGAAGTGTGACAAATGCCAGAGGATGGGCCGACCAACCAAATCTGATGAGATGCCACTTTACCCCCAGGTAGTAATCACTCCATTTGATAAGTGGGGATTGGATTTTGTAGAACCCATTGATCCTCCATCAAAGGGTAAATCCTATATCTTGGTATGCACTAATTATGTAACCAAGTGGGTGGAAGTTAAGGACATGAAGCATGCACAAGAGATAATAAGGTTGCAAAAAAAAATTATGAGGAAATTTTCACATGGTATGGGGTTCCAAGAGAGATAGTGACTGATCAAGGGGCTCAATTCACTTCAACCCTTGTTACAACACTGGTCACTGAGTACAATATTAGGCAGATGAAGTCTACTCCTTATCACCCTCAGGCCAATGGCCAAGTTGAGGTGACCAACAGAGAAATTGAATCCATTCTGACCAAAATAGTGGCTATCCATAGAAAGGATTGGGCAAGCAAGCTACTAGAAGTTTTTTGGGCCTACAAAACTACCCAGAAAACAACTGTAGGATTCACTCCATTTGAGTTGTTATATGGAAAGACAACTATGATGCTCATTGAATTTGAGCATAAGACTCTTAGGACTGTAGTAGACTTGGGGATGGATATCTCTAAGGCACAAAGGGATAAAATCATGCAGTTGAATGCTTTTGATGAGATGAGGAAGGAAGCCTTGCATCACACAGAGGTAGTGTAGAATCAGAGAATGAAGTGGCATGAAAAATTCATAAAGGATAATAAATTCCAGCTAGGTGACTGGGCACTGCTCTATGACTCAAGGTATCAAGACAATGCAGGAAAATTGCAGACAAGGTGGCTAGGACTGTATGAGGTTGTTGAAGTCTTTTCCAATGGAGTTCAGCTCACTACCATTGAACCTATCAGATTTAAGTTGCTTGTCAATGGTCATCGACTCAAGTTGTATCACAAGCCAACTTCCAAGGAGGAATTCCTACAACAATTCACTCAGCATGCAACACCCAAACTTCCTGTAGCTGAAGGAAGCAGACCTAGTGTCCCTCCTTCTGGCTAACTAAGGTATGTAACTTGTCATAATAAAGACTTCCACTTTTGTGGGGGTCCACTTCTTTACCCATCCACCCATCCATCTCCACCTTTCTCTCTCTTCCATCACATCACCATCATTTCACTTCATTCCATTTCACCTCATTCCACTCCACTTTCATTAATTTCTCAACTAATTTCTTAAAAGTGACCGGTAATTTCTCCATAATCTTTGCAACAAATCTTCCATGAATTCAGGTACTTGCACATCAATTTGTTATATCTTAGTTTTCTTTTAGTGCATTCATTTAATTGTTGTACATTAATATGGACGTTCTCCATAACATCTAATTATTACCTTCCCCTATTAGATCATCATTACCACCTCGCATGTGAGGACACATGTGCAAATCCATGTTGGGGGAAAAGTGTCAATACCATGTTTGCGGTTCTATCCATATTGGTTCACATCAGCAAACTTTAAATTATTGAGCCAATTTGAATTCTGAGTGAGATGACGGATCACATGTGTCAAATGACATCAACCACCATCATTTTTTTTTATCATAACCTTCATGTATTACTCCTTTACTGCCTTTATTGCTCCTATCACAATATTAAGCCAAAAAGGTAAAATTTAGATGACACTCGCATTGGAAATTTAGCAACGTTGTAGGCAGGAGAAGTTTAGCTTTCAGACGAAGATTGCAGGAAGGGAAACTTTGTAGAGCGATTGTTTGATTGCAAACAACTAAATGATGGGAGGTGGGTTAATTCGAAATGAACCCATGGTTCATGATGTATTACTACAAGATGCACCTTGTTAGGCCGAGTTCATAAATTATGGATGGTTAGATTATTTCTTGAAGCTGAATGGTTTTAATGAAGATGTTGCATTGGAATTTTCCTAGACATTGTATGAAGGAAAGGCCACGGTAAAAGGGTTGGAGGTCATAGCCACTGAAGAGAGGATTGCAAAAGTTATAGGGTTTCATGTCGACAGTGAACATTACCCTGCTACCAAAGACACCAGGTCAGCTAGGGCTGAATTAATAGAACCTGGTGACCCTCCATTGAGTGTGGAAAAACAAGGTGTGAAGAGAACCTCTTTGCCCGAGCTATGGAAGCAAGTAATTTTTTATGTTGTGAATTACATTACCTATGAAGGTCGTCAATCGAATCTACATTTTGTGCACTTCAAACTCCCGAATCACATGAGGCATGGGAGAAGAATGAATGTGCCAAACATGCTATACCATATTCTTTCAATCATGGCGGCTGAGACCCAAAAAGGTAGGGATAATTCTATTTCCCACCATTGTTTGATCAAATTGTTAGTTGAAAATTCTATGCATGATGTGTCTGATATGACTTGGGAAGAATTTTTGAATATTAATCAAATTAGACCAAAGAATTTGTGACCTAGGGTTTTGCCTCAACCTCATAGGGTTTGTAGGAGAATGAGAAATGTTTGAGCCACTCCTGGAGCCTCAACTTTTGGTGCAAGCCCTAGTGTAAACCCTCCTGCAACCAAACAAACCATAGAGATTAGTTCTTTTAAGCCAGAACATTCAGACAAAGAAAGTTCCTCTCCAAATTTTGATGATGATGTTCCTCTTGGAATCCTAATGAGAACTAGGGCACAAAAGAAGGAGGCATAAATAAGGAAGGGAAAAGCTAAAAATAAAATAGAAAAAAAAGAAGTACCAAGCTCTAAGAAACAAAAGGCTGACACTGTTCTTCCTATATTAAAAGAAAAACGTGAAAGCCCTCCTAGAAAATCAAGACCAATTGAGCCAGCCTTTGTGTATCTCTAGAGGGAAGAACTAAGCCTAGAGAAACATCATGGGAGGATACAGAAGCTCCAATGGGGTAGGTGAATGTCAAGGAAAAGGACATATTGGAGGAAGTAACAAACATAACGCTGGAAGATCTTGTTGACATCGAAGAACAAGTTGAAAGCCAAGAGTATGAGGAAAATCAGGAGCTCCTACAACAAAAATAGAAGTAAGAGTTCCTATAGCAAGAGCAAAATAAATAAAAAGAGGCCCTATAAACAGAACTGGGAGAGCCATCAACACCCCTGTAGCCGAAATTGGTTGGACAAACAGAATCCTTGCAGCTGGAGCTATACGAAGAGCAAGCAAAAGTGCCAGGAATTATTTTGGTAGGAATACATAAGCCCTCTAATTTTTCAATGCACATGGTAGCCATGAACTTATGGAAAGAAGTGCAAAGGAGGGAAGAATAATGGAAAGAGGAGAAACACAGGCTAAAGAGAGATGAAGAGATTGAAGATAAGAGTAAAACAATTGTTGCTTTAAAGGCAAAGGTGGATAATATGGAAACCTTAGTACCTCAGATCTTAGAGTGAAGGACTCCTCCAAGGTTCTATGCTTTTTATTTGAAGAAGCATATTTATTTTAAGCTAGCAAGGATTGTTTCAGGTTTGAACCCTTCCATTGAGACTCCTATTGAATTTTCCAATTCTTATCAGATTAGTTGGGGAAAATAGTTCAAGACTTATAGGCAAATTGAATCCAACACTCCCCTGTCCATCAGGGCTGAATCTAGAAATCCAAGAGACATTTTCAAGGATTGGCACATAATTCTTTACCGACCAAGCTATGGCAATAGGATTCTATCTGAGAGAGAAGCAGTTTATAAAGAATATGAGGAGGTAGAAAACACCATAGGGGAATCTGTAATGGGATACCTATCACAAAGATGGAACAACCTAATTGATGAATTGAAACAAGTTGAGCCTCATTCTATGCAGAACTAAGCTGCAACACTTAAGAGAGTTGATAGATATATACAGATTGGAAGGACAAAGGGATAATTTTGGCTTCCACTGAATTTTCAGCCACCTATCCTATTGTGGCTTGTGCCAAATTTTAGGTATTACCAGTATGATATAGCTGCATAGAGACAAATATGGAGAAATTTGGATAGACAACAAGGGTTCTATTAAGGCCCTAATTCATGCATAACAAGAACTGATGTAGGATAGCTAGAAGTTGCAAATTTTAGGGCATTGACCAAGCAAAAGAACAACTCTTCCTCTGCTGGAGGACCAAAAAAATCTTAGGTTAGGGGGAGTGATGAGACCAATTTATGGTTCAATTTTGATAGATTTTATTATCCATTTTCTGCAGTTGTCATTGACTTTGATTCTTGGATGTTGACATTTTTATAATATTTCCTCACAACCATAGACATTGGGCATAAGCTTATTTTCATAACCTTTAAATGACATTGGCATGCTATATGAACTATCTATGTTAATTTTACATGTGGATTAATGAATGTCACTTAAAGATAGTTATAGATATGCAGTTGTTGTGCATACTAATATTGTCATGCAAATATAATTAGAGGCCTATAATTGAGGAAGATTTCGCCAGCTGGTCATTGGCCATAATGGTCAACAAGGTGATCATTCAAAGAGGGAAGACTCTCGACAGTGGGAGATTCCTCATTCAAATTGAAATTGTAACTACCTTGTAAATGGTCTTAGTTGTATATTGAGCGAATATAGGCATTATTGTTGTGCTAAATTTGTGTTAAGGAAAACATGCTTGACCATATTTTGTGCATGTGTAACCACCTCTCCACTTTTTATGCTCTCCCTGAAGTGGTGTCCTCCTGATCTGTTGGAGTTGACTACCTTGCTAGGTGATTAGTTAGTAGCTTATTTGCCTATAAAATAAGATTCAGGTGCTCCTTCTCAATGAGGTTTCTTAATCTAATGATGTACTTGCATTCTTATTTTTTCAGTAATACATTCATGTTGCTTGATTGTACTCATGTTTTCCAATGAATAAAATGAAGTTATAAGTTTGTGCATCTGAATTTAAATTTGTTTTAAGGGATACTCATCCAAGGGGGCCCCCTTGGTGAGTATTTCATCCTTTAGTTTAGTTATTTTTTGTTCAGTAATTAAGTAAGAATCTAGCACTGTTTGTTCCTATAGCCACTAGAATTCCATTATGTGATTATTCCTATAGCCAAAGTAGATAGAGTAGTTTCTTGTTTGTTCGCTCAGATTTTAATTTATGTCATGCATTTTAGATCAGTATAGTTATTGATTGATGCTCAACACTTATGTTATTTCCTTCCAAGAAATTTACTTTCAACATTATGTCTTTCTTAACTGTAGGATGAGTATGGCTACTTTGGATTCCTAGTGCACATATTGTGCTAACCCATTTCAAGTTTACGTCCCTAGGTTGAAAAGTTAAATGCACCTTCATGATGATTGAGATGGCTATTAAGGTTAGATGTTCAATCTCTGAATCACAACTGTAAGGGCTTAGTTGTTAAATCATTGTAGGAGGCCAACAGATAGTTTATGTTTCTCTATAGACTCACTTGTGTTTTTCTCTAAAATAAAGTTTGTAGATCTGATTCAAAAAAAGGATTAGTCATTTTTGTGGGATCATACTAGTGTCATTCTATCTTAAAAATTTCTTTAGTCTAAAATGCACTAGTAGATGACCTTGTAGCTAAAATCTTGTGTAACTATCAATTGAAAATCATGTGGCTATCAGTTTGTAAAAGAAAAGAAGAGTCATACAAAAATCTATTATGCACAAACAATAGAGAATAACTTGGATTTATATTAGCATGAAATCTTCTTTTATGTACTCTATTAAATGAAATATATATAGAAATAAATGAACAAAATAATCTGGGGTAGTATTTCTTTTTATAAATCATATGTTTCCTGTGCACTTATTTTATGTTGATGAGTATAGGACACCAGTCATCCCATGTGCTAGATGCTCACTAAATGAACATTATAGCTAGTAAATGAAAACTAATTATTTACTTCGTTACTATTCTTCTTATGGCCGAGTGAGAAAATAGGAAGAAATAAAAAAATAGATTACATCTAAGACTTAGCTTCCTCATTGCTCTGTTCCTAATACTATTATGTATGATGGGATTTATGACTGTAAGTAGGTACCCTTTGACCATTCATGAAATTTTTTAGGGAAATACATTTGGTATTAGAGCCTAAGTTCCAACATCAAGAACTTTGGGTCTATGTGTTCATCACGTTAATCTTTTGTATGTGATCATTATGTAGGATGACACCTAAGACTAGGAGGATTCGTGGTCATGGTCGCAGTCATGGTGGTGGATGTGAGGTAGAGAGAGATCGATTTGAGACATTAATGGCACCCCGACACATTTTTGAGGCATCACAACATGATCCTCCATAAATATTCAATTATCATATCCTCCATGCACTAGAGGATTTGATTGGGGTTGTTCACACTCAATTACCAACAATAAAGGAGGGCCCTAGACCAGAGCAGACTCATCACTCAACCAAGGCACATAGATCACATCATAGACAACATAGTAGTGGTCCTCGATGCATTCCAGATGAGTATGATGAGGAGGGGGAGAGGGGATCAGTTCACTTAGATCCTCCACCAATTATACCTCATCCTTAGGTAGCAATCCAGGGTAGAGCATACCATGATTCAGGATATCATGTTTGAGAGCTACTACGACTTAAGCCACCTAATTTTGAGGGATCTATAGATGGATTAGAGTCTGAGTCATGGCTTCTCAGTCCTTATAGGTGCTTTGGATTGCGTACATATGCAAGCAGTATAAAATAACATTGTGTGGTACTTGTTCTTAAAGGTGTAGCCTCTACTTGGGGGTGCTAGGAGGAGCATAAGAACCACTTATCTATTGACACTCTCACATGGGAGATATTTCTATAGTGGTTTCAAGCACACTATTTGTCTAACCATTTTTGGAATAGCCGCACTGATGAGTTCCACGACCTCCAACAGAGGGGATTATCAGTAGCATAGTATGAGATTCGATTTGTTGAGCTACTATAGTATGTGGACTATATCTAGGACGAGAAGCTTCTCATCAACTGATTTTTTAGGGGACTGAATACAGGCATATCAAGACTCATGCACATGGTTGATCTAGAGAACCTTTAGGTTATGGTGGAGAAGGACCTCATAGCAGAGGAGATTTAGGGGAAGTCCCAGGAAGCACGAGAGTGATTTCAAAACTGTAATCAAGGTACTCAGTCACATGGTTCTCGATGACCTCCCCTCCCTTGGAAGGGGGGATTTAGACCTACAAGACAATCTAGGCCAGCACAACAACAACAATACAATCGAATGCCTAGGTAAAAATAGGGTTCCCAGAGCAGCCCTAACAGGGGTTTGAAAGCACAAGGATCACTACAAGTTCAACATCCTCATATGAAAAAAGATACACCAGCACGTTCACAACAAAGTTTTAGAGTATTTAGTGGGTCTAGCAAGATTGGAGGTGAGCAAGATGTTAGGACTCAATCAGCACAGGTCCAGACTCGAGGACCATATTACGTGTGTGGTGCAATTGGACACTTGGCTAGGGAGTACCCTCAGGGTTTTGATGCTAGAGGACAGTCACAAGCAGGGGCATAGCAAACAATTTTTTATGTGGGTAAATCCCATAGAGCCTTCATGGTAGTCGAGATCCGTCAAGTTGAGCATCAGGCTATAGTTGTTGAGGCCTAAGGAGGAGTCAAATGGATAGCTAACATTGGAGCCCATTCACATTTTGGATCGACATATGTTGGCTCTTTGAGGTCGAGAGTTGGACCAAGGTAGAGTCTAGTGTGAACTATTTTGATGAGATAACAACTACATGAGAGGATGCCTCACGTTTGAGGGTTCTATATCCTCACCTCTTTAATGACTTCCAAGAGGAAGGTCATTCCTAAGGGAGGAGAGTGTGAGGCCTACTATTTGTTACACCCCAATTGACTACATTTTGATTCGAGCATGTTGATACTTATGTGGTTTAGACTATTCTGGGCTAATCATGGATATTAGAGTTTATGATGGTTTCCTATTATGATGCTTATGAGGATTATACATGTATGCGATGTTTTACTTATTGATCGTTCATGTTTATCTAATTATCATGGTAGGAATGGATACGTATTTATGATTTATAATTAATAATATGTTAAATTGAATTAGGTGAATATGAGACTCCTTTATAATGTCATGAATTAATATGAATTGATAAAATATGTTGTTTCTAGATAAAGAATAATTATGGATGTTGAACTTATTGCTTAAGGAATTGATTATGTTATTTATATGTATATGGAATTTTTGATTTAATTTTGGATTATCTCATATTGGATATATTGACAAGTGGAAATTAAGTGTACAGGTACACGCCCACGGCCAATGGGATTAGAGGTAACCAAGGGTACCCAATTGTGTTAGCCAAGTGAAACCCACTATAGTCTATTTGGAGAATGGACCATAGCTTCTTTGTGTTATATTTTATTTTTTGATTAAAAAGATTTAATGTTGAATCTTATGACTATGCTTTTAAAGTCAATTAAACTTTTGATGAGGGTTTTGGGGAATTTTGAATTTTTTTTTATTATGTTTGAATTTCAATTTATTTTTGAAGTTTTAAAAAGTTTGAATTAGTCCTTAGAATGGGTTAACTGACCCTAATTTAACCTTTAGGATGGTTACCTATGGGTTAGGGGTCAAATCAAACCCATATCTTTTGAAAATTTCAAGTTGTGACTCTTATTAATTAGCCATTACGAAGGGTGACGGATTTTAGGGATAAGATTGGAGTGTTGTCTCTAAAATCTCAATTCTAAGATTTGAAGACCTTTGTTGAGTGTTAAACACTCTTTGGCCTTTCACTCCCCCAAGATTTCTCACACATGTGTGAGAAAATTTGGGGAGGTGTATCCGTAGGAGTGAATAGGAGTTTGACATGTGTCACTCTCTCCTCCAAGGGTTTGCAACCCTTGACTCCTATTTCAATCCTTGTGAAAAGCCAAAGGTGGATTCCTTTTCTTTAGGGGCAATTTTAGTTTTTGCTTGATTTGGGAAAAAATGAAGGAGTTGGGGAAGCTCTTCTTCAACTTGATATTTGGAAGCTTGCACCAAAAAATGTTGGTTTCAAATCCTTTTTTTTGTTCCATGCAATGGTTGTTTGAATGCTTATTATTATTTTTGAATGCTTACTTTTTATGTTGGGTGTTGTTGTTGTTTTGGTGGGATGGGTGTTGGATTAGCTCCTCTTCAAGGAAGGTGAGAAATGCATGTGTGGGATAGAGAAAGGTAGCACCTTCCTAGGAGTTCTCTTATAACTTTGGAAAAATGGATAGGGTATGATTACCCATTAAAATTTTGGGGTTGTGGATAGGGTATTAGTACCCACTAAAATGATGGAGGTTTTGGATGGTTGGATTGGTGATATATGGTATATGGGTGTGAAGGAAGAAGGGAAATAAAGACCCATTATATGTTATTGAATGGATATGAATATTTCTATAAACCTTAAGATAGATTGCACCTTCTCTCTCCCTTAATAAATCCATGAGTGGAATTTCTATGTGTGTTTTGAAAGCCTTGGGAAAAATGGTTCTATATACATGTATTTTTCCTTGTCCGTTATTGTTTAGAAAAAAATTGTGATGTGTGTACCTAGTATCTTTGTTACCTCCTAGCTTGGGGGGTGGTTGGTTTTCCAACCCAAGGCTGGGAGGTGAGCATACCCGAATGGCCATGAAAGAAAGTTTTGTTATGTGGTTCCTTGCAGGTTGTTGAGAGCTATTTGTTTGAAGTGCTTATGTGCTCCTTATAAAAGAAAAGAAAGAAATTTTAATATGTTTGTTTCAAGTGAATTCTATCACCGTTTAAATGTGAAAGTCTTGAAAGAGAGTTGTTTGAAATTTCATGTGTACTCCCTTATTTATGTGCATGAGTTTATTGATAGAAAACTCCTTGTAATAGATACATCAGAAATAATGTTTACCCATTTGTTGTAAATTAAACTATGGTTACAAGTTGGGTAGCTTTACTTCATACTATTATTTTAAATATATGTATCAAATTTATTCACCTATTATATTTTTGAATGAGATTTAGGATCTATCTGGTTGTTCTATGTTGCTCTACAAGTAAAATCCTGAGATAAGAAATATGCAAGAAATTACTTCCTGTCGATGTTTTCTTCATGCATGATAATTTACATTGCTCTATAGACTCACTTGTTTTTTTCTCTAAAATAAAGTTTGTAGATCTGATTCAAAAAAAGGATTAGTCATTTCTATGGGATCGTATCAGTGTCATGCTATCGTACAAATTGCTTTAGTCTAAAATGCACTAGTAGATGACCTTGTAGCTAAAATCTTGTGTAACAGTCGACTGAAAATCATGTGGCTGTCAGTATATGAAAGAAAAGAAGAGTCATACAAAAATCTATTATGAAGAAACAATAGAGAATAGCTTGGATTTATATTAGCATAACATCTTATTTTGTGTACTCTGTTAAATGAAATATATATAGAAATAAAGGATCAAAATACTGTGGGGTAGTATTTCTTTTTATAAAACATTTGTTTCCTATGCACAAATTTTATGTTGATGAGTATAAGACACCAGTCATCCCGTGTGTTAGATGGTCACTGAATAAAAATTATAGCTAGTTAATGGAAACTAATTATCTACTTTGTTATTCACTTCTTACGACCGAGCGAGCAAATAGGAAGAAATAAAAAAAATAGATTACATCTAAGACTTAGCTTCCCCATTGCTTTGTTCCTAATACTGTTATGTATGATGGGGTTTGTGATTGTAAGTAGGACCCTTTGACCATTCATACAAAAATTTAGGGCATTATAGCTCCTTACCAAATAATTTTATTAGTTCATTGAATGAACTTATTGATTCCTTTTACAACCACTTCCAAATTCACATGGGTCCTAAGATGACTTTAGCTAATTTGATGACATGTAAACAAAAGGATGATGAAAATTTCATTGATTTTATAGCATGATAGTAAATGCTTTATTCACAAATAAACATTAAGATTCATGATGCAAACCTTAAAAGAATATTTATTTCTAATTTTCAAGATAAAATCCAAACTAAGCTAGAGATGTTTAGATTTCCTTCCTTCACAGTGTTATGTACAACCCTTCATGATTACCAAAATTTGGTTAGTAGTCATGAAGTGAAAACTCCCTCTAAGAGTCCTAAAAAATTTGAATCCAAATCTCAAACCAACTATCAACCTTTTAAGAAACAAAATAAGGGCTTCCTACAACTTAATCCCCCTCAATCAAATCAAAATGTTGACAAACAAGTGGATTCTATAAAGAAAAAAAACCATATGTATTTGCGGATAGAAATAGACAATTTACACCTCTACCCGATACCCTTCATAATATTATGCTACAACTCTTAAACAATAATTTAATTTCCTTACCCCCCCCCCCTCCTCCCATTAGAGATCCTAATCCTACTAAGCCTTTACCTTCAAACTATAGAGAAAATACCTATTGCAATTTTCATCAACAAAATGGACATGATAGAAAATATTGTAAGCATCTTAAACATCTTGTGCAAGACCTCATTGATTCTAATCATATCCTAATTGGAGGTGTGAATAATCAAGGTAATAAAGTTGTAGCTCCTCTTAATCAAAATTTACAAATCTTTACCAATCCTATGCCTAATCATAATATCTCCTTTGTCGAAGCTAGTGAAACAAAGAATGATGTGATGAATGTTGAAATGGATAATGAAAACAAGAAATGCAATAAGAATAACCTTATGGATGATGTGATTTCATTTATTGATTCTAAACCTTGTAAAGGCCTAAGTAAGATGCCACTTTACATTGCTTTCTCACAACAAGACATACTTAAACATGCACCCGATGGTCCTCTTTGCATAGTTGGAAGAATCGATGAAAAGCCTAATAATGGGATACTAATTGATCCCGTTTGTGTAGAGAATTTGATCTCTGAAGAATTCCTATTCGTGCATGATCTTTATCAAGATGCATATTAAATACCAAAAGCATGGCTCAAAATGCATAATGGTTTTTCTTGCCCTATGATTGGTACGATGAATCTCCCTTTAAAGGTTGGACCAAAAGAATTAAATGTTTCATTCATCATCATCCCATCTTTAGACCAATTTCATGTGACGTTGGGCTATTGATGGCTTCACTCCATGAATACCATCCCGATGGTTGTGCATAAATGTTTTAAGTATCCATTTGGCAATGAGATATTTATTGTGCATCATAGTGGCTTTAATCTCATGTCTTCTCGTGGGAAATTTTCATTGGATTTCTTTTGGCCTAAGCCTATTGAGCCTATTAGACCCTGTGAGGACTTCTTTTTCAAATCCTATTAAAAATTTAAGGAAAAATGCATAGTAGAATTATCCCTTAGTAATATGCCTCCACCCATGATTGAGCCTCCTATCCTTCATGAGACCATGATTGAACCAAACGCTCTTCCAAGTAACCAAGACCAGCCTTTAAAAAATCCTCCCCTTACTTCATATAAGAGACCACGAAATAATCAAACAAATCCTGTTATGCCTCCTAAAGTCAAACAAGTTTACAAAGCTCAAGGGAAAGTGGTTGAAAAACCTCCCATAATTCCTTCCATTCCACCCTTAATGGAATAAAAGTAGCCTATAGTTGACAAACCCGCTCCTACATAATCACAACTTGAAAGTTGCATGAAAATAAACTGAAATGCTAGAGAGTGTAGGTGTAGACGTTGTGATATTGCTCATTCATTACAAGAAAAATAAGAAAAAAAACATAGAAAATCAAAATCCAAACTTATCTCAAGCAATGCATAGTGCTTCTCCACCCTCCCTGCAACATAAACAACAAACTCCTATGGATATTGTCATTAAACCTCCTATTGTGATTAACTTGGATGATGATAATGAAATTGCAAAGATTGATGAACAAGTGCATAATTAGTTAATTCATTGTTTTCATCTTCTATGAGATTAAATGATGATCCTCCTAATAAGAATTTTGAGCTTGGTGCTTGTCCTAGTTTGGAACTCGACATTGTCCCTTTAGCTAGATACTTGCCTTTCATATATACTAATCAAGATTGGGATTCAAACAATCTGCTATAGGTTGACTCGCATGTTCCTTACTAGTCTTTTGTTTTGTTTTATTTTTCATGTTCTTTGTGTAATTGCATGTGCATAATTTGATCCCCTATACTGTTATGTTAGATGTATCTCTCTTCATGTGCATTGCTCTATTTGTACCTACATTATTCTATATGCTATAAACATTTATCTTTTCTTTGTCTTGTGTTTTCCTTTTGAGGATGATGCAATGAGTCAAGACATTTAGGTCTTTTCCATGTTGAGCCAAAAGATTTTTCTTTGTTTTCTCTCTGTGTGTGGTATTCTTCTAGTTCTATGAGTATTTCGGGAATGATGGCATTTCCAAGCTCTATAACAATATTGTAGAAAAGATATAATGAACTCGAAACCATAGATCCCTTGTGTGTTTGGGATTTCATTTTTGAGGCAACCTCTCCCTCTCTCTTTTTCATGATGCATCTTCATTTAGGAACATATGACTTGGCATAGGGATTTCTGAATAAGCTCTCATGTCTCCTTTATCTATTAGCATTGATTATTTGCTACTTTAAAGTAAATTTCTCATAGCAATGGGGCTAGAAATTTATTTAAATTGGGGGCATACATTGGCATTATCATTCCTCATGTTTCATCGTGTGATTTTCTTTCTTCTTTTGATGCTTCCTTTTCTTGGCGGTGTCATTGGGTTTGATGTCCTTCTAGAGACTAATATTTCTTTTATCCTTGACTTGTCCTCTCTCGGAGACATTAGGCACGATGTTCCCTAAAAGGAGACCTTACACGAACTAAGAAAGATCCCTTTAAACAAATCTTTATCTGCATTTTGTTTATGTGTTTAGCATAATACAACTTGTTAACCTTGTGAACCTGAAGTTCTATTTTTCGTTTTGTGGCACCCTATCAGAGGGATAGCTTTGGTATGGTTAGTACAGTGAGATCCTGTAGACTTGGCATGACTTTATCACAAAGCCACTTTCTTAGGGGCTCACCTAGTGGATAGCTTGAAGTTGCATTAGCTCAAAGTGAGTGTGTGTTGTTTGCATAGTGGACATCGAGTTCTACTTATGAACATTTCGGACAAAGTTAAGATGTGTTCCAAATCACGTTGGACAGTTAAGGCTTGATCCACCATTTTATTTTGGACAAACAACCGAGGCGTGTTCCACATTGTGTTGGACAGTTGAGGATTGATCTGCCCTTTTTTGTTTTTCCTTTATTATGAGTCTTTGGTGTTGTATGATTGAGTAATCTTGTCATTGTTGCATACATATATCTTGAATGTCTAATTTAGTTTGAGTTTTCTCTTGTGCTCATCCTCTCACTAAAGTAGGAGAAAAATGTAGTGTATAAAAATGTATCCCTTTACATTTTCACACTTAATTTGAAATTAATATTAAAATAAACTTAATTGTGCCTTATTTTTGGTGTTGTGAAGTATACCTTTTTACACTTTCACACATATTTAGGACTCCTTTAATTAATTGCTCTTAATTTTCCTTAATTAGCCCCTTTAATTCAAATCCAAGCCTAATTTATCACATTTTTTGAAGAGGAAACCTGGCATTCATTAATGCCTTAACATAACACTTCTCATTGAGAAATGTGTGTCCTAGGTGAGTGACTTAGGACCCATTCGTCCATGGGTGAATGGGTCCTCAATCAGACCTAGGACCTAAATTTAAATTATATTTTTGGCAGTCTTTTAACATATTCAAATCCATATTCAGATGTTGGCTTGTGATATTTGAATTTTAGGAAATTAAGGTCACATAGATCTATAAATATAAGGTCGTTTCACTATGTTTCACCCAGCAAATTTGATCTAAGAAACCTAACAATTTTATGAGAGAAAGTTTATGATAATTCAAGAGCATTTCAAGAGAAATTCAAGGCATTCAAGAGAAGATTTATTGAAGAATTATTGCAGCAATCAAGATCTAATTGTCACATCAAAGTCTTCTTGCATCATGCATGATTTTGGAGCTAATATGATGATGTAGGTTTCATGATCCATCCAAGCATTCAAATTATTATATCAAGTCAAGATCCAAGGTTCAAGATCCACGTCCATTGAAGACATTTCATGCAAGTTTTAGATTTACATTCCAAGGTTCATTCAAGGGTTTGGTGAGTTGTGACATTGATTTGTCCATTCATCATTCCTTTCATACTGTTTTGTTTCATTTCAAGGTTTGATTACCAAAACAGGGTTTGACCAAGTCAAACTCCCATTCTCAAAAAACAAAATATTTTTCCCTCTTGATTTGTGTTTGCAGATTTAGGTGGAATAAATCTTGAAGATCTCTTGAAGAGAAAAATTAGAGAACTTGTCAAAGTTGCAAAAAATTTCATCTCATAGAAACTCACTTGTAGAAATTATTTCCAACTTTTTGAACCTGAAACCTGAGAAAATTGAAGGATTTGGATCTGCAGCAGAGGCTCCCAAAAATTGCTGAAAAACCCTAACTCGGGACCCATTCACCCCTGGGCGAATGAGTCCCAGATCAGCTTCAACAACTGACTTTTGGTGATTGGTAAATATCATTTAGCCTCTCTCTAACCTGCATTTAATTTTTTGGTTCCTTCAGTATTGAGCTTAATCTATTAGATCCAAGTTATAGATTGCATTTTTGGAGTTAGTTTACTATTTTTAGTTTTTCTCCCCAAAGTAGTTTTTAATCAAGACCCTCATCCTTGCAAAAAAAGGAAATCTAAAGATTCCTCCATAGATTTGATTCTCCTAAGGGTAGTTAGTCAATTCTTTTTTGGGTTATCATTTCCTAATAAATTGAAGAAGAATAGGTCCCTAAGTGGTCCATATGCCTATTTTGATCCACTCAACCCATTTTTTCTTTATTTCAAGAAATAATCTATCTAAGGCTATGGGATCACCTAGGGCCCCTCTACAATAACCTCAATCAGTTTTTGATATCTCTAAGGTGTTTTCTCATGGTTTCAAGTATTTAGTTGATGGAAAAAGGGTCAGATGCATGCAGTGAAGTTTCAAAGTGGTGTAACTCTCGTTCTATTTGTCGTGTGACTAAACCGTCAACTCTAACATGTTCAAATGGGTAGGTTTACACTAGGAATCAATGAATAAGTAAAGAATGTACTCAAAAACACATAAGTCATGAAGTACACACATGAATACAAAGTATACACATGAAAACATGTAAGTCACAAAGTATCCATTGGAATACTCATAAGTTACAAAGTATACATGTAAATTGTAAAGTATACACTTGAATACACATAATTCATAAGTCACAAGTCATGATCAACACACATTCCTACAACATTTAAGATACAATTTACACAATACACATGATATCATCATTCAAGAAATGCTATCAAATATGGGATTTACAAAATGCCACATAGGCATACAACAAACGACCCTCATACATAGTCATTTCCCACTAGGTGAAGGAAATAGATCATGTGTTGCCTTTGTGGTAGGCTAGATGGAGTTTCTGTTGATTCTTTTTCCTTTCGAATGTGCCAACTAGTCCTACTCTCTTCACTCATCTAAAGATGCAACTGATAGAATAAGAAGTATATACGTTAATATATAGAAATTAAAAATTATGGAATGGAATATAACAAAATAATCACAAACAAATAATCATCATGCTATTCCACAACAACAACACATTGACAATTTGGAGTGACAAACACCTGTAGCAACCATCAAGATAACAATTAAACTACATACAAGTATCATGAATTTTTTTAATAATAAACCATAGAAGAGAAAATATAATGTCAAATTTACTAATCTATCGCATACCTCTGCCAAATGATTAGAATTGGATATTTTTTCAGCAACTCCATGGTCCATCGTGCCATGAACATTGCAATATACTTAGAATAAAAAATCTATATGATCATTAGTTTTTTATCACTTTCATTAGTTTCTTTATTTAACAAAATATACTTAGAATACCAAATCGATGTTATTCAAAACAACCTAAATGATAATGAAATGGTAATGCAAACTAGAAAATATGCTTCGAATAAAAAATCTATATTATTCTAAACAACCTAAATGATGATGAAATGGTAATGCAAACTAGAAAATATGCTTAGAATAACAAATCTATATTATTCTAAATAATGTAAATGATGAACCCTAGTAGATCAAACAATTTAATTATTATGAACATTAATCAAAATAAGATGAACAATATCATACCTATCGCATACACCAAATGATCCACTACTCAGGTGTGCCTAAAGGGTTATCTCTTACCTTTAGAGTATCGAGTAATGCTTCATGATCAACACTACTAACTGTCCATAGTTCCTTTATTTTTGGTTTAGCATGGTGTCTCAATAACTTCATATTTGTTGTCATAACAAGACGTGGATAAATGAGAATGGTTTTGTGTTTCTCATAGTCTTCAAATGCAGGTATGCCATTATTTCTAATCATATACGTTCAAAACCAAGTTCCAACACAACAACTCAACATGTAGGATACATGAACCCATCATCATCTGTCATCAGTTGTGTTGGCTTCTTCTTTCATTGTACATATCATTCCAACCAATAGTCTAATCCCTCTTCATTCCCCTATGGTGCTACAACTGCATAGACATGTCTTGGTTATATAAGATCTGAAAGATGGTCGTAGTCAAGTGAACTTTAAATTTCATCTTCTAAAGAGGATTGTTCTATAGATAAAGGGGTTAGGTACTATGGAATCCATGTATCTACCCACTCACTTGACTCGCATTGATCCCAATCACACTTAATACAATTTTGACAAACAAAATCCAACTCTCATGTCCATATGGTCCATGTACCCACATCTAATCTTTGAAATGAATGCATCTTTGAAGATTCCCTAATTGTTTGACATTCCAATTTGTCTCCCACTGTGCCCTCCTCAACCAACCAAAAGAACCTGCACACTTGTGAATCAAGTGTCCCTCCTCATGATAATGCAAAAGTACACCAATCAATGATAGAATGTGCATCATTGGATGTTGCACCACCTCTAATATTCATTTGTTCCTTAACTATAGCTCTCTTCACACATGCACCTGCACCATCATGCTCGCCTTTTCCTTTCCTAGCTTCAAAAAATCTCCAAATATGTGGTATAACCCTCTCTACATTCATCCTACTCAACCAATAAAATATGTGAGAATTCTTGAATTTCCCTATGTAGTTATTTGACCAAATGAAATGTTTGTAATACCCATTTCTTGCAAGAACTCAAAAAAAAATTCAAAACAATGTTGCACAAACTCAAGTGAATGAGATCTATCATCACTCATGTAAAAATGGTACTCCCTAATTATCTTATTTTCCTCTTATGTACTATTAGAGGCATGTTTATATGTTATGTGGATAAAAATAGCAATTTTAATGGTATTGTAATATTGCGATTGTGCTTCATTTTGTGGTTGCAATGTGTAATGTTTTAGAAAAATCAACCACAGTTATAATAGTTCCAATCAAGAAAGAGTCCTTACACATCTTGAATTGTCGATCCAACCACTGGGACTTGTGGCTATGCCTTGCATACTTGTGAAAAATATTTTTCTTAAAATCAAAAATAAAATCAGCAATACTTACCTCTCTTGTAACCAACTCGCATCTAGAACCTTCACCTCCACTCTTCAATGTGTATTGACTATCTCAAACCTTTTTTTCTCAAAAATATTGTTAGCAAAATCATGTTTTTTGCCCTCATGAAAACATGTTACAAACTTTGATAAACCACCACATTGCAAACACGTTACATTTCAACAACCATTTCTATAAAATAAGCAGCCATCACCTCTAACACATAAAAATGAATCTAACAAGTAAAAATGGCGTTGATGTTGAAGTGGGTGATGTTCAAGAAGAAGAAGAAGAGACAAAAAAAGAAGCTATAGAGGACTCAAGGATAGTCCAGAGAGAAAATAGTCATGGAGGATAAGGATAAGAATGGTTCTCAAGAGAAGGACCGAGATTTGAGAATGTTAATGTCAAGGAGAACAAAAGAATGGGTGAGCAATTCAAAAATAAAAGTGAATGGCTGAGTAAGTTTGAGGTGAAGCCAAAGATTTTGGAGAATAATGAAGAGAATGGAATGTATAGAAAACAACATGAGGTGGATGAAGAAGTGAAGTATGAAGAAGAAGAATATGATTTCTTTAATACGGTTTTTTCCTATGTAGGTGAAAAAGACAAAGTGGATGACAACGGAAATAAATTTACAATTGTAGTCCAAGCTCAAGCTAGAAAGAGAAAACAAACAAAAGAACATGGCTACATTGTACCAAGTTGGCCTTGACTCAAGAAGCATGTTGTTGGACCGAAAATCACAAGTGAACCAATGGAAACAAACGTAGTTGAGATATAGAAAAAATAAAACAATGCACACATGCATGGGGAACTGAAAGACAAGAAAGAAGATTCATATTTGAGATGAAACTCAAATTTTCTCTCCCCTAGGGAGTATGATGTAGGGGCATCTTTGATGCTTTTTTGTTTCATATTGAAAAACTTTAAATTTTGATTTGTTTTGGGAAAATAAGGTCATTTAATACCATTTTGGGTCATTAAGGACCATTTTAGGATGTTTGGGTGCAATATTGTTAAAAGTTGTAAATGTTGCAAAAACGTTGCAAAAGTTGTCATGTCAAAGTTGTAAAAAGTTGCAATTTTGGTTTTTGGTAGTTGAAAGTTGGTTTGGCAGTTGTGAATGGATGTAATTCCATAAATATGGTATGAAAATTTGAGCACCAAGGTTAGAGAAGAGATTGAATAAAAAAATGAACATTTGGAAGCATTTTCTTGTGTTTTTCATGGTGAAATAGACTATAAATTAGATTGTACGACCTTGTATTGCATAGTACATCCCTGCAAGTTATTGGAAAAGTTTGAGAATTTTTTTAGTTTTCTAATTATTTTTATTTGGTGAATTTTCATTATGATTTTAAAAATTTATAGCATTTTTAGTGTCAACGGTTGTAGATTTTCATTGTTTTGCAACAAGAAAACATGTTTGTATAGATTTATATGACCTAGTATGGTTGGGGAAATCATTGGAAAAGTTAGGGATCTATTTTATGGTTCAAATTATTTTTGGTTTGGGTTCATTTGGAGTTAATTTGAGAAATTTATAGCAAAAATGCTCTTGATAGTCATTATTCAAAAATTAAGGTTTCCTGCTTGAATAAAAAATTCATTTCTCATGATCCATATGGTGAAAAATTCTATAAACTTTTTTAAAGTTCTATTTTCATTAATTCTTTCATATTTCCAAGCCCTAGGTCAAGATTTGATGTTTTGTGAGGTGAAATAGTTGACTGTGTGTCTCATTTTGCAAGAAAGTAGTCATAAAACCCTAGTTCCATGAGGGTTTAATGAAATCTATGCAAGGTTGGGTCATGAATGTGTGGTAGATAATTGATACATGTTGTCAGAGGTCTGCATAGTCTAAAAATTCATATGGAATTTTGTTTTATTTATTGGTTGATGTTATTGTACTAGGATGCAACAAACATTGCTTGTAATGGGTCATTGTGAGAAATGTGTCAAGTGATGTGTTTGAGTCTTTCTGTACATCAGGTTGTGATCACTCTACGAGTAGCTCTTTTATATTTCTTCTTACTAGTCTTTTCAATATAAGTTAGAGAATTAAAAATATTTTTTATAATAATATTTTTTTTCTGACATTTTGGTGACACGAATCTTCAATTTTCTTAATAATGGTCTCATTTTGTAAGACTTTAGAAATTGCACAAAATTTTCCATTGTTTGGTTAATGTCTTATTGGAAAATTATTGATTGAACATATTGGTAGCCCACAACCGAACGGTTCTTGATGAAATTTTTTCCATCAAGATTATCTATTATGTTCCCATCTATTTCAAGTAACCATTTAGTGGTTCTCATGTAATTAGATGATACATAAGGTTCATTTTCAATATTTTCAATAACAATTCCAACATTTTGAATATTATGAACACTTTCATTTTCAATGTTATTGGCATTTTCATTTTCAATACTAATTTTCTATATCTGTATACACCTAAAAATGGTCTGGATAATCTAATTAATTAAATACAACTTATTTGATTAATTAAACTTAATTTCATCTACTATTAAATAAATAGAAATATTTATTTATATAGTTCACATTTAATTCTTCTAAATTCTTCTATTATTCCATCTTAAATTAAATAAACAAATTTAATACTTTGTTTTATTTAATTATCAAATTATTCTATTTTAAATCACATCATTCTATCTTAATTAAATAAACAGGTTCACATACTTTGTTTTATTTAATTGTTCATTTCTTCCATATTAAATTTAATAAATAGACTTCTATAGTTTGTTTTATTAAATTTAATATCTTATTTCTTCCTAAATTTGAATAAATCCAAAATATTCAAATCCTACAGTGCATCATATCTCACCAATAAAATTAGATATTATATGTCTAATTTATGTCTAAATTAATTGAACTGGCATTTCACGAGAAAGCTTTGGAGACAAATTGGAATCAATCTCTCAATCTCGTTCCTCTAATTCTTCCTATCATCTGGCATGATGTTTTCATGGGGAGGAACAATTCCCATGATCAGCTCAAGCTTCTTCATCCTTCACCATCCAATTATCCAGATTGAATCCAAGCTTTTGTTGTGTTGTCCCTTTACAAAATTGTTGTTGTGAATCTATAAATACAGCCTTCTGAAGCAAAGAATGGATCCCATCTTTGTGCAATCTTACTCTATAGGAAAAGTAATCAAGCATCTTAGCATTCAAGCAATTGAGCATATAGCAATAGAATCATATAGCAATCAGTAGAATCATAATCATGGCATTCCATTTAGATTCGTCCTAGTTTACAGTAGCTTCATTTGTCTATTTCATGCCATTTTCATCAAAAGGATCACATCATAGATTTTAGAAATCATTATGAATAATTACATCATTGCATTTAGCATCATTCTATTCTCTAGATTGGCATTTTAACAGTCACGGTGCTTACTCGATCTGAGAGCCCTCTATGATTTAATAAATCTTTAGAGATACGAAACAATGAGACGCTTTCAAGTTTTTTGTTCTTTTAATTAGTTAAATGTTCATTGAATCTTGATATAATGTTTCATTAAGAAGTGTTTTTAGTTGTTTTACTTATTTACTTATTCACACTTACAATATCAATTCCAACATTTTCATTTTCAATTTCAATATTTTCAATGTTATTGGCATTTTCATTTTCAATACCAATTTCAACATCTTCTATATCAATTCCAACATTTTCATTTTCAATGTTGTTAACTTTTTCATTTTCAATTTCAATATGATGTTCAATATTTTCAAATTATATTTCATCTTCACTTGAATTAACATATAATGGTGGAGAAGAAGCCTCAGCTTGAGTATTTTCCATACCTTGTCTTCTTTTCCTATGACTTTCTCTATATTTTTCTCTATATGCTTCAATTTTATTTGATGTTAGCTTTATCTTTCTTTTTCTCTTACGACAACTACTACTCCCCATTGCAGAAACAAAAAGAGCACACAAATTATTGTAAAGGTTAAAAATGTGTAAAAGAATCTCCCAAAAGCTGAAATTTATTTGATATAGACATAAATCATGGGATTTCATTGACAAAGAGAATGTGGGAACTGTTGGAATGCTCAAAACGGTCCCCTTTTTTTATATAATTCGCTAAATGGATATCCACTTGTAATAGATATCCTTTATGTTTTACATAATTCTAAACCCTAAACCTTTTAAAAAATGAATATCTATTCTGTTTAGTTTCTTAAAAAATAAACTTCATGAATCGTTTAATGACTTATTTATAGCATAATATTATTAATATATTATCTTATGATATATTTTATATTATACATTAAATATATTATATATTATAATATATATATATATATATTTATTATATATTAATATATTAAATTAATATAGGGTAAAAGCACAAAGCTGTGTCACACTTTATAAAGGAAACGACCAATGTTGATCCAACTTTTAAACTTGAATCACTAAAAAGTAGCATATATGATTTGAATTTTTAAATGATGTAAACTAGTAAAATATGTATTTTGTAGTATATTTTATGTTTGTATTTTTATAAGAAATTAAAAAAATATTTTAAACTAGTTTTTCGTAAATTAACTCTATAATTTAGTTGTTGATAAAATGCTGAAAAATGAAGTTTCACGGGACGTCAAACTTTTTATAGTAAATTTTATTTTTTTTCTTTCAATTTTTTTGTGTGTATTTATAACTTGAAACTTTAGTGCATGGATATATTTTTTTCCAATTTTGATAAATATATATTTGTATATAAGTATTAAAATGTGCATGAATAAAAAACAACTATTTCCATCGGACGTCAACATTCATATCAAATATTTATCTAAAATGGAAAAAAAATTATACCATTTTAAAATAGATTCTTTTATCTCGTGCATCATACTTTTTTCAAATTTTTTTAATAAGTTTTAGTATTTTTCCTTGGCATGGTAATCAACCTAATATTTTTTGTTGATAAACTACTTTTAGTATAAATAAAAATAATAATAATAATAATAATAATTAAACTATTAAAATAAATATATTTTTGAAAACTACACTTATGGATCTACAAAAGGGTATTTTTAAATTTTTAAAAAAATGTTATTTACATGAGGAGTTATTAAAACTTCAAGTTTTTCAAATAATTTTTTTTTTTGGTAAATTGGACTCAAAGTGGTGCTCCATATATTTTTAGCCAACAATTTTAGTTGAATAAATTGTGGAAGTATCTAACCTAGCTAGAATGAATCTTACTAGGTCATATGTTTGACCAAAATTGATTTTTAGTTAGAAATACTTAAATTCAGTTGTGTTGATATGTTGGCTGAAAGCGTGACACAACTTTGTGCTTTTACCCTATATTATATATATTTATATATTTATATATAATATAAATATTATATTTTTATAGAATATATATTATATATTAATGTCTCTCTCTCTAAGGTCTCTATCACTCCCTCTCCCTCTCCCTCTCAAGTCTCCCACTCCCCCCTCTCTCACACACTCTCTCTCTCTCACACCCACACTCTCCATCTCCCTCTCTCTCCCTCCCTTTCTCCCTCTCAACTCTCAACTCTCTCTCTCACACACTCCCTCTCTCCCTCTCCCTCTCTCTCTCAGGTCTCTCCCACTCCCTCTCTCCCCCTCTCTCCCCCTCCCTCTCTCCCTCTCAACTCTTAACCGTCTCTCTCTCTCTCACTCCCTCTCTCCCTCTCTCTCTTAGGTCTCTCCCTCCCTCTATAATATATTTATAATATATTAATTATATAATATATATATTATTATTATTATTATTATTAATGTATATAGTATATATATTATATTATATATTAATATGTATGCATAGGGAAATCTTCAAATCTTATACAATAAATAACGAATATCCATTGTGTTCAATTTTTATAAACCAAATAATATATAAATCCAATATTATGCATTATTAATATATAATAAATATATTATATTGTATATAGTATATATATTAAATATACTATATACTATATATTATATAATATATATTTTATAATATATAGTATGTAAATAATATATTATATATTATATATCTTATACTCTCGCCCTCTCTAGCTTTGGCACTACTACTGATATCCAACTTGTATTTTGTATTGAACTTTAAATGCGGTAATTAATCATTATGTTATCAAAATCTTGACCTCCCAAATGCATATCCCCTCTAACAGCCTTGACGGTAATATTACCCTTTCGAATAGAAAGAACTGACACATTGAATGTACCTCCACTCAAATCAAAGATGAGAATGCTTCTTTCTCTAGTGAATACATCATGGAAGCCATAAGTTATAGCTTCGACCATTGGCTCAATAATTGTCCGCATGACATTTTGGCCTGCAATCTTACCAGCATCCTTTGTGGCCCTCTTTTGTGCATCATTGAAATAATCAGGCACAATAATAACCACATTCTTCACCTTGCACTCAAGGTATTTTTTAGAAATGGTCTTCATTTTCATGAGCAGCATGGATGAGATCTCTTCAAGTACAACTAACTTAGTTTCTTCTTTATAAGTGGTCCTTGGATGAGAGGCTTATCATCCTTCCCTTGGATGGTGGCAAATGTCAAAATTTCAAGTTTTCCTACACATAAGAATCAAAGAAGTGCCTTCCAATGAGTCGCTTGGCATCAAAGATAGTGTTAACAAAATTGTTTGAAATCTGGTGCTTGACATCATTGCCAACAAGTTTCTAGGAGAAAGTAACTAGATAACTCTCTCTCCCTTTATCTCTCTCACTCTTTCACTCATAGGTCTCTCCCACTCCCTCTCTCTCTCTCAGGTATCTCTCTCTCTCACACACACACACACACAAGTCTCTCCCACTCCCTCTCTCTCTCCCCTCTCTCTCTCAACTCTCTCTCTCAATTTTCTCTCTCCCTCCCTCTCTCTCCCTCTCTCTCTCTCTATCTCTCTCTATCTCCCTCTCTCTCAAGTCCCTCGCACTCCCTCTCCCTCTCTCAAGTCTCTCCCTCTCCCTTTCCCTCTCTCTCATTCTCTCCATCTCCCCCCCCCTCTCTCTCTCTCTCCCTCTCAAGTCTCTCTCCCTCTCCCTCCCTCTATCTCTCTCTCTCTCTCTCTTTGGTCTCTCTCACTCCCTCTCAAGTCTCTCCCTCTCCCTCTCTCTCTTAGGCCTCTCCCTCTTAGGTATATCCCACTCCCTCTCAAGTCTCTCCCTATTAGGTTTCTCTCTCTCCATCTCCCTCTCTCTCCCTCTCAAGTCTCTTTATTAGGTCTTCCACTCTCTCTCTTACTCTCTCTCCCTCTCTCTCTCTCTCCCTCTCTCCCTCTATCCCTCCCACCATACCTACACAAATCTCTCTCGGTCCCTCTCTCTCCCTCCCAAACCCCTTTCTTCTCATCTCTCTCTCTCTCTCTATCTCTCTCTCCCTCTCCCTCTCAAGTCTCTCTCTCTCTCCCTCCCTCAATCCCTCCCACACACTCTCTCTTGGGTTTCTCACTCCCTCTATACTTCCCACCCTACCTAGACAAATCTCTCTCAGTCCCTCTCTCTCCCTCTCAGGTCTCTCCCTCCCTCTATCCCTCCTACCCCCTCTCTCTTAGGTCTCTCACTTGGGAACCCTACCTAGATAACTCTCTCTCTCTCTCTCTCACTCTCTCTCTCTCTCAAGTCTCTCTCACTCTCCCTCTCCCTCTCCCTCTAAGTTCTCTCTCTCTCAAGTCTCTCTCACTGGAATCTCTCTATCTCCATCTCCCTCTTAGGTCTTTCTCATTCTCTCTATCTCCCTCTCAAGACTCTTGTAACATGCAAACTCTTCACTGAAGTAATTTTTCCTAAGTTTTCACTTTCGAGTAAATAAACTATGTAGCAAGCCATTGCAATAAAAAAATCATTTTCATTTATTGAGAACTAATGAACATAGATTTCATAACAATATACAACAAGGATTCCATTTCAATATAATAAATTCATAGATTAAAATATTCCAAGAATATGTACAAGTACATACATAGCTCAACCGAGCTTCAAAGCAATAGTTATAGATGGTCCAAGATCTGTCTTTCAAAACCTTGGTCTTATGTCGCCTACTGAGGAGGAGAAGAATCACTCAAGTGCTTTGTCACCAACCATAGACTAATATGCGGTCCCCACACATCTATCATAAGATATATGGCCCTACCCTTGGAAAAATATATTGGTGGAGTAACCTTGTACGGAAACCACACTGAGCTTAGTGTCATGCCCTACATGACTAGAAATTGTAACCCTACAATCTAGAACTAGCGTGCACTACATGGACATGTTGAACTGATAGTTGAGCCAAATGCAATCACACTACTTTGGCCAAAGTGTTCTCACTTAGTACTTTGAATGATTGTCATTTTATTCACTTACACTTACTTAAGCTCGTTTTGACTTAAGGCCACTATAATCTATGCATAAGAAATTTCTCCATTGGGTAATCTTTAACCCTAGAATTAACATATTCCATTTCCCACGAACCCTACGGTATTACTACTCACAAAGCATATGAACAAGTTCCCTCCCTTCAATTGACTAATAATTCCAAGAGTGACCCACTAGCTATCTAGTATAATTAAATAACTTAGCTATGAGTAACCCTTAAGCTACCATTGTTTAAACATATCTAGTATATTAATACCTATGAAAAACAATTCCTCCTATCATGGAGTAATTAAAAGAACTTCACAAAACAACATAAACAACTTCTATTTTCCTTTCAAATCAAATACTATATTTCCCTAATGCAAGTAATCTCAACAGATAAAATTAATCACTCAAGAATCAACCTTTCATAAACAAAGACAAATAAAGGAAGATGTATCCTCATGCCTGCAATACATTTATCCAATTGATTGATTTTTTGCACAACTTTCCAATAGCTGAATACTAGCTTCACTTTGACCTCACAAGCAATACCTCAATAAAATCTCTCTCACAAGTTGATAATATGCTTCTCTCAAGTATAACTCAAACAATAAAGCTCCACACAAAACACTCAAGGATCTCACAAAGAGTAGAAGAATAAGATTACATAAAAGTGTAGAATAGAAGTGTGTAATAGTATGATATAGAATGCCTCAAATGAGAGAGCATACCTATCTATTTATACCAAAAAAAGGAGACTTCACAACCTATAGAAAAGGGATGTAAATTGATAGCAACATCCATTCAGTCAACTCATCCATTTAGCTCAAAAGGTGACAGAAATCAAAGAGTTTACTCAACACAAAAAGCTACAAGTTGACCTCTATGTTTTGATAGTATCTAAAGACTATGTCAATCTGCACATGATCAAATGGTGATAGTCGATTTGTTTCCAAAATAAACTTCTACATCATTTAGAACTTCATAATATGGTGCCAAGAAAATAATCTTCTTCTTATTATTCTAGCATGGCTTAACTCATTGAATTAGTCTACTTCCAAAATGTAACACTTGCCCAAGGTCGACTAAGTCTAATTTTGCAACAAATAGAGGAATGAAGTGTTTCTTTGCACATATATGGCACTTTGACCATTTCCTTACCTTGATGTTACTTATCTTATTATCATGTGTTTCACTTTATTTTTTGTTGGTATTTAATCCATCACCATATGATAAGGCGTCCAAAGTAAATTACAATTTACTAAGTCAAAGATGTTATTTACATAGCATCGACTATGTTATATTCCCCATATCGACTTAATTGTTGTGTAATACATAGATTTTAGTTTGGTCCATACACATTGCCAATATATATTATCTTCAGCCTTTTAAATGCACTTTATATGTTATATATAATAAACCTATGCTTACTTAACTCATCAATATATTGAATGCAATCACATATAACTGTAATGAGAAGTATGACAGTGAAACATAGCATACCAAAGCATTCACACAATAAATCAGTGGAACCGCAGATAAGCAAAGTGACACAAGATATGTCAAGTGGAAAACCCTCCTGGGGTAGAAAAACCACTCCTAAACTGTTGCCTTTCTAGGCTTATAATTTAAAAACCACTTTTAACAATGCATTATAGGCTGATTTTTTAGCACCAACTCAAGGAGCACCAACCCCTCATTTGAAACACCAAATTCAAGGAGCACCAACTCCTTCTCTGTTTACTGAAAAATACAATGATACAGAGGGTCTCTCTATTTCTCTCTTTTATCACAAGTTCCTCTTAACAGACAATACCTACAATCCTCAAAGTTCAAGAATGAACTTCCAGAATTCTAGCCACTATCTCATCTTGAGACAGCCTGTTATTAAAACTTATATTTCAGATTTTCAATCTCAAAATCAAAACATCTCTTCTTGTGTAGACAATACAATAGTTGTGATTTTCTCATTGGTTTTCTTAGTCATTTCTCATAGTTCCAAAAAATAGTTTTTTTTTTTCTGTTTTTCTCTTACAAATATGTCTTGATTAAATTTCAAAAATTACAACCCAAAAACATATATATTTCTTTTCAAACAACAGAGGTAATTTTAATGTACCCAAATTTTGTCGAATCTTTTTCCAGATGTTACAGTGATTCAGAGAAGTACCAAAAATAGAAGATTTCTTCTAACAAGAATGGACAAGAAAATGTATTTTGAGAAAGAAGACTTTGAACCCAGTCCAATCAAGGAGCCTACACAAACAATACTATCTGAAAAAAAAAAAAACAATATAATGCATGCACCATAAAAAATATCTTTGAATACCACTGCAACAAAATGTAACCGAACCCTCATGATTGTGCACCTAGTGACCAAGAGAAAATACCACATAATCCATGAAGAAGAATGATATAATTTTTAGAAAGCATGATTACCCACCAACCGAAAAATACAATCCCATAAAGCAGGAGCAAAGAGGATATGATATTTTATCTAGGTATCTATTTTAAACTTTGAGTAACTGAAATGCAGTATTTCTGACCATGAGCAATAAACCCCATTTGAGCATTTTTAGAAAAGAACAAAAAAATTGTCTTCTATTTTTGTCCCACGAGAAGTAACGATTCCTCATACTTCAAATGATAAGATGAATACCTAAAGAGAGTGTGTGAGAATCTGTCATTAAGAATTTACCAACTCGACTGAATGAAAAACAACAAAAACTTCTTCCAAGAACGAGCCTTCACCCAAACACAAACGACTGACAAAGACATTGACCATGGCATGGATCTTACAGAGAACTGCATTCGTTGTCATTTGAGTTACAGTAAAGCAAAAACAACTGACTAATGGCTGAGAGATAATTTCCATGGCAGCGGCGAAGCTAGGATTCCAAACCCACAAGCTTGTGAAACACCAAATAGAATGCCCTAACTTTCCTTTGCAAAGAAATCGATGACTTTTCCAAATCATAATACCATTTCAAGTCCGTGGCTTCATGCATTTTGACTTAATCAAATTTATCCATGCAAAAGACCGACACCATAATTAAAAACATTACCATGTAATTTCCTTGTCTTTCCAACATGTCGATTAACATAACCACCAAGGCATTATTACTAAGGGTCGATGTCAATCACTTTCCAAGTGACTTGACACTTATATCCCCATACATGTTGTTGGCCTTAAGGCCTAATGAAATATCAAACATAAGACCTATAATGCCCCGCCAAGTAACCCTAAAGGAAGTTGTAATTAACGTCTTAAGTGAACCAATTTTTTTTTTATAAAGTGCATTTAACATACACATTCACTTACTAATTAACAACAACCTTTAAGGCTACACAAGGTTAGGATTACTTAAACCCACACATACATATTACATATAACCATAGCATTATGAACTTTATGAAATAAACATCATACATCATAAGAATACCACATAACCTAATAAGATACTCAACCAAGATACAATCTCATAAACATTATCTTAATCCAATAGTTACATCACTCATTCCCAGAATGAGGCAATAGTACATAAGGTTACAATTACAGAATTCCATCTCATAAACATAAGAGGGGTAAAATAACTTATACAAATTGAAATATTACAAAACAAGAATAACACAAGAACTCAAGCCGTCCATCTGGATGTCTTGCCACCAAGTACTGAAGATAGATGGGGACCCAATGGTTTTGGTGCATGTTCCACCCAACCAAGTGGTACTGGAAGGCCCACCCCCCATGCTAGGAGATAGTAACAAAGTAACATGGAAAAATATCTACAACCACTAACCAAAGGCAGACTCATACTGACTCAAACTAACATAACCAAATAAATGTCATACATAAGTACAAATCCAGCTCAGCTCAAGTACATCAAAAGTACAAATCAAGTACAAATCCATTACAATACAAGTACAAAACAAGTACAACATTCACATCACTGACATAAGTCACATTGCTTCCAGACATAATAATAATCAAGTATGTTCACAGAGCCATACACATAAAATAATTAATAACAGTTGTCTTAAATAGAGTGTCATCGTATAGTAGTCATGAGATCTCCTCTGGGTATCCTTCATAGGCTTCGGTAATCTTGGTGGCCTCAACCGAATCCCGGCACTCATACTCACTCATGCGGCATCAAATACCTCTTGTACTGACAAGATAAATGACTATGCCATTCCAGGCCTTTCTCACTCATCCCAAGTCTATACGAGCCCTTGTGTCTATGAGTGAGGATTAAATTATCTTGATTAGTGTGAACTGCATCCTAATCATCTAAGTACATTAATTTAATTATCACTTGATTAACTCACTTCTGAAGGTTACCCAATTTACCACTTTGGGCTCCGGCCCCTAACAAAAGCCACTCTTCTATTCGACAACACACACCCAAACAATCCACCAAGGGAAACACAAGTGCATATCAACTAGGCATTATAATCCACTCCAAAACAATGAGGAAACAAAAGATAGAACTCACTCCAAACATTTTGGAGGCAACAATCACATAGTCCACTCCTTTCATAGGAGGTACAAAAGATCCCCTTTCAAGGAAACTGAGTAAACTAAAAAGACACCATGCACTACCCAAGGGAAAACAATTGGACGACGTAAAGGTTCAACAACCCTCATCCTCTAAGTTCTCCTAGAAGACTTATAATTTAGGACTAACACTAAATCCCAAAACCAACAATGCAACTTGATGACATAGCAACAAAAGCATTCAAGTCATTAATCAAATCTAATATTTGGATTTCCTAAATCCATACTCATTCAATAGGTAGTGTTGACAATGTCAAAGACACGATAACTAGATCATCTAAAATAATCATAACCCCTATTTCCCCTTTCATTATTGGAAATCTAAAACAATTAAACTTACTTCCCTTTACTAAATACAGAGAATTAAATCCTTTAAGATAACCAAGAGGAAGATACTACTTTTGGATATACTAAATCCATATCTCTTTCATAATCCAATAACAATGATTAAATTAATCTAAATAGAAATTAATAAATAAAATAATTGATTGCCTCATCAATAAAACAATTTCTTAATTTACTTTTAAATCGACACAAATCCATGCGAGCAAACTCTTTCCATTTCCTAACCAAATTTTACATTTCATTCAATTTCCTATTTAGAACATGCAATCTCTTTAATATAATAAAATATCGTTTCTCTATCCACTTACCCATATACACTAATCAACCATTTTAAATCTCTATTCAATAATATATTGCATACATCTTATTAAAATGAAATACGATAATGAATTTACCCTTAACATATTTTTATATGCTCCATATTATATATACACCAAACATATATATTAATAAACTCAATTATATAGATTCTTTAATATTCCAATCACAACAATTAATTTTCTCTATGGAAATAAAACATAATAACTATTGCCCTTTCAAAATTAATTGAAAAAAAAACTAAATAAGTGCCTTTATAATAAAGGATAGCCTAGTTCAAATAATTTAAGTCGAATCCATTGTTTTCCTTTAAAATTAACATAAATCTTCTACAATAATTCTTTTCAATTTCCTAACCCAAACCTTACTAGTTTTTCAACAACACCCTATGTCAATCTCATCTAAAAGTTTCCCTTTCCAAACTCTTATTACATACATCCATTTATTCAAACCATAAAATATACATTCTCAACAAATAAATTGTTCAAATAGAAAATGATTAAATTAAAATAATTAATTGTCTCTTCATAATAATGAATTCTTGAATTTACTTTTAAAACAACACAATCCCATGCACTACAAAGAGAATTCACAACAGGTTGACATCACTACGACAACCCTCACAAACAACAGACCATCTAGAAGACTTATAAACTAACAGGTATTCAACCCATTCTCAAAGCATAAACACAAAAGACATAATCATTGAAGGCAATAGAATAAACTACATTTGGATACTCTAAATCCATTTCTCATTTCATTATGTAATTCATTATATCGATAAAACTGAATTAAGAATTCATTTTTTCAGATAGGGAAGAAATTACACTAATATTTTATTCTCTAATTGTTCTTAACAAAATAAGTATTTTCAACTATAACTCAAAACATTTCGCTTTAAATTAAATAACCAATTGCCCTTGCAAATTAAATCATTATAAAATTAATCAAAATAACATTTGGTCTCTTCCATAACTTATTGTGTTAAAATAAGATCAATATTTGGACTATAACCCAATATCATATATATATTTTTCCAATTAAATCAAATTAATAATTGGACCTTTTACACATGAATTCAAATTCCACAATTAAATTTTAAATTATGCATTCTTTAAATCAAATATTTAACTCCTTCAATTAAAATTTAACATGCCATTTTAAAATAAACAATAATTTCCCCATATGTTTATAATTTTAATTCCACTAATCTAATATACAAATTTTATTTAAAATATTATAAATAAATATAATACTTTAATATTATAAATTATAATATAAAATATTATTAAATAATATTTTAATATTATAATAACAATACATAAAATATTAATATTTATAAATATCAATTTATTATTATTTTATTATCAGAGCAACCATGGGAAAATAACTTAATAGTAGTCTCGTGTTTCAAGCATGACTCAAAAACTATGATCTGGGTATTTGCGATTATTTGATAGGGATAAGAAAATTTCAAGGTGCAGAAACCCTTTAAATTTCTTGACAACCCAGTTTGTGTAAGTGGAGTTATATGCGACGCAACCAGACCATTTTACCATGAAAAATATAACTACCCTGCGGATTTTAAAATCTGATTTTTAATAATAAACAGATGGTTTCATTTTCTAAAAACATTATAAATGCATTGTTCAATCTCTATGTTTGATTTCAATAACAACATAATCGATTTCCCCAAATAATTTAAATTCAACTGAGGTTTTCACAATTTTCACTCAAGAATTTTCACAAGCAAAAGCTGTAAATTTATTTAATTCTTTTCTTCTAATGTCAAATTTGTTTTCTAAAACAGATTTAACAAACCAATCTTTAATCACTACTATTTAAAAAAAAACAATCAAGAACAATAAAACACAAAAAGGAAAACCTGGTACAAGAAGCTACAGGAAGAGATGAATTTCTGATGCAAGCCTCCTCCAAAGATTTCCTCAATTTTCTTCAATCCTCTAATGAATCCAATCCAAAACCCAACAAATGTAAACAATCTTTCCTTCAATCAATTCTACAATCAAAACTTTCTTCAAACCCTTCTTGTGCAATTTTCCAAAATTTCTTCTCTGCTGTAAAAATGTATTTTTTTCTAAAACTTTTTCCCTCCCCTAAAATTAAAACATGCATTCATTATAAAACAAAAAAAATACCTAATACAACTCTAATTCACATTACATGCAAATTAGATATTTCAATTTCAATTTCAATTTCAATTTTCGAAAACCCACTTTCAATTTAAAATGCAATTTCAAATAATAAATTAATTTCCAAAGTTGCAACTAATTTTCCAAATAAACATTTAATTACAATTTCTAATTTAATTCCCACACGTTGAAATTAAATTCCAAAATTAATTTTAATTATTTTATTTCCTTTAATTCTCTTGCATCACGTTTAATTAATTAATTTAATTATTTAATAACTAAATTCAACCCCCTTGGATTAAATTTAATTAATTAAATAATTTAAATTTAATTAATTAAATAATTTAAATATAATTAATTAATTTAAATATAAAATTTTATCCACATTGCATTATTTAACTTAAATAACCATCAACATGATTTAAATGCAATTATTCTAAATATCTATTTCCAAATCAAGAATCTTTCAAAATTAAATAACATTAAAGCAAGACAGACAATGACTCGACACACACGACTGACAACACACTAAGGCTAGGGTGTAAACTTGACACATGTTACCTATCTACTATCTCTCGTTCAACTTAACCGTTGGATCAACATGCTCGAACCTGCGAAACCAGGTGGAGTCGATGTCATGTACCTACAATCTTGCAACCAAGTAAACAACATCATACAATATATCCAACATATAATACACACCGTGAAGAAGAAATTACAGATTCACAGGGCGCTCGCAAGCGAGTGATGCGAACCCGTCTTCTTCACCAATACACTCATCGAAACTGACACTTCCATCATAATCCCATAATCTCATAATAACATCTCATGATAACTTTACAACATCATTAATCCATTAAAACATGAGAAACACTAATTAGGTCAACACATCACACCATAATAGTTGTCGCTCAATAGTAGCGATCAAAACATCATAACAAAATCTATCCAGTATCAAAGTAATCTGCAACCAAACATAGCATAAAACAACTTGAACAAGAAGCAAAATGGAGGGGTATTACAAGACCCAATACATATATGACTTTTATTCAAAGTCATTTGCTATGTTATAAATTTTGATTCCATGTTAAGAGCTCGGTTCAATTTATTGACCTTTCCATGATAACCATACAAGGCCCGATACATATGACTCCCTTTAAAGTCATTTGCAAATAAATGTAAGAAAAAAATATTGCATCAAATCAGCATTACAAAAATTTCTATGATATTGCCATGTTACTACCTTTTCCTAAAAATTATATCAATTGATATCAACTTATCATATTCCCATGCAAATATCAAATGTTTAAGGAAACCCGATAGTGTATTCTTAATATTAAATGCCAACTCCAATTATGATTCCAAAAACCAAGTTGTCTATAAGCATTACTTGTATGAGGCTGAAAAGAAAAAACAACTATGATATTGTTCAAAACATTATCAACGCCATGTAACCACATAAATTTGAACATGCTAATACCATATAAACCTATAGATCACCTTAGCACAGTATAGATCAAATTGTCAAACCTGTCAAACTAGAATTATACCATATGAACATAGAATCATAATCCTGTAATCTGCACATGGAGTCAAGAGATCAGTACCATCAAAAACATCATCACAATGCCGAAGTCAGAACCAAGTATGCCAAGATAGAATATAAACAAGAGTGCCAACCATCAAAATGTAAACTATGCAAATGAAAATCAATCACTGAGGTGCCAGTCTAAAACATAATTTTGACATCAAGGACAAATATCAAAAGATAAGTTCAACAAACTCCCCCTTTGTCCTTGATGGAAAAAACTGAGCCATCAAACCGAAAAACTGAACCAGAACCAAGAGCTCATAATTATCTCCCTTTTTGTCATAAGGACAAAGGGAAAAAATAGTGAAATGCCAAAAAGTTGAACAGTAAATAGCTGCAAATATAGCAATGGAGCAATAAGTAGAAAAATAAAAGAAGCAACAATAAGCTACTAAGAGAGCTAACAAGCTCCCCCTAACACCAAGATAGAGTATTAAGAGAGCAGAGATTGAGAGACAACTCCCAATCTAGACCGAAGTCTTTCAAATACCTCTTTAGCCAAAGGCTTAGTGAAGATGTCAGCTACCTGTGCTTATGTAGGAACATATTGCATAGAAACCTCATTAGTCAGCACCTTTTCTTGAAGAAAGTGAAATTTGATAGCAATGTGTTTAGTGCGAGAGTGCATAACAAGATTTTTGGAGATGTTAATCACACTATTATTATCACACATAATAGAAACAGGTTTAGGAACTTCAATACCCATGTTAGATAGAGTTTGTGACATCTAGATTACTTGAGTACAATAAGAGGTGGCAGCAATATATTTTGCTTCAGCAGTGGAGAGTGAAACAGATTCTTGTTTTTTGTTGTGCCATGCCACTAATCGGTCACCAAGAAAGAAAGTAGCACCATTGGTGCTTTTCCTATCATCCAGAAAACCAGCCTAGTCAGCATCAATATATGCAATTAATGAAAAATCATTGCTTCTAGGATACCAGAGACCATAATCAAGAGTGCCCTGAACATATTTAAGAATCCTTCTAACAACATTAATATGAGATTCCTTAGGAGATGACTGAAATCTCGCAACCATGCAAATTGCCTGCATTATGTCAGGTCTAGAAGTTGTTAGATATAACAAGCTACCAATCATTGACCTATAGTCAGTTGGATTTACATCAGGAGAATCATCAACCTTGCTAAGTTTGCAACCTGTAACTATTGGAGTGCTAACTGGATGGCATTCATCCATTTGAAATTTCTTGAGCATCTATCTTGCATACTTTGTTTGAGAGAGAAAAATACCAGTTTCAAGTTGAGAAACTTGAAGACCTAAAAAAAAAGTTAATTCTCCCAACATTGACATTTCAAACTTAGATTCCATAATCTGAGAGAATTGTTTACTCAAGGCAGTATTGTTGTAGCTAAAGATAGTATCATCTACATAGATTTCTACAACCAGAATATCAAAACCTTCAATTTTAACATAAAGATTATTGTCTACACCTCTAATAAAACCTTTTGAAATCAAATTATTATCCAGTCTAGAGTACCAAGCTCTAGGAGCTTGTTTTAGGCCATATAGAGCCTTTTTTAGCCTGTAAACATGATTAAGTTTGTTTTTGCAAATGAACCCTTCAGGCTGTTCTATATAAACTTCTTCATCCAAATAACCATTCAGAAAAAGTTGTTTTGACATCCATTTGATATACAGTAAAGTTCTTGAAAACAAAATAAGCCAAGAATATTCTAATAGATTCAAGTCTAGCTATAGGTGTAAAGATTTCACCAAATTCAATACCTTCTTGCAAGCATATCCTTTGTAGACATACCTAGCCTTGTTGCGAACAACATGGCCATTTTCATCATGTTTGTTTTTGAATATCCATTTTCCCCCTATGACATTTTTGTCATTTGGTCTTGGGACTAACTCCCAAGTATGATTTTTCTCAATTTGATCAATTTCCTCCTACATTGCATTAAGCCAACATTCATTAGTTAGAGCTTCATAAAAAAAAATTGGTTCAAACTGTGTAATCAAACAAAAAGTAGTAAGCTCAACTATGTGAGCTTTTTCATCAGATTTAACAGTTCTTCTTCTTGTTTGAACTCCTGTAGATTTATCTCCAATAATCAGATCTTTAGGATGGTTTCTAGCAAGAGATTTTGAAGGGGTTTTTGTTACACATTTTTCAGGACTTGTTTCAGCATTTTTAGAATTTGTTTTAGCTAGTTTAGGACTTGTTGATTCTACTTTAGGATTTGTTGTTTCAAAGCCTTCTAAATTTATTTCAAGTTCAAATTCTTCTTCCTCATCATCCTGCATAGGTTCAGCATCTAAAAGCATATTTTCATCAAATTTGACATTCACAGATTCAATAATCTTATTCAGCTAATTATTAAATCATTTATAGGCTTTGCTATGAGTGGAGTATCCTAAAAAGATACCTTCATCAAACTTAGATTGAAAGTTGCCTAAATTATCATCATCTCTCTTGATAAAACACTTACAGCCAAATGTTCTGAAGTATTTAATTGAGGCATATTTACCATACCACAGTTCATATGGAGTGAAATTGGATTTCACTCTGATTTGCACTCTATTCAAGATGTAAACAGCTATATGAATAGCTTCTTTCCAGTACATGTTTGGTAGATTTTCTTTATCTAGCATAGTCCTTGCCATCTCTTTTACTATTTTGTTCTTTCTCTCAACAACCCCATTCTGTTGAGGTGTTCTGGCAGCAGCATATTGTCTTTTTATGCCATGTCTTTCACAATAGTCAATGAATTCTTGTGAGGTGAATTCACCACCTTTGTCAGATCTCAAACATTTAAATTTTAAATCTGACTCCCTTTCAACCATTTTTCTAAAGACTTTAAAACGTTCAAAAACTTTAGATTTATGCTTGAGAAAAGTAACCCATACCATACAAGAGTAATCATAAAAAAATAACATGAAATATTTCTCACCATTGATAGATCTAGTCCTTGTAGGACCACATAAATCTATATGAACAAGTTACAAAGGCCTAGTAGAAGAATATTCTTTAGATTTAAAGCTCACCTTTTTTTGCTTGCCTTTGAGACATTCTTTATAGACTGCATTTTCAGGTTTTCTTAAGACAGGCAGACCTTTTACATTCTAGTTTTTGCTAACCCTAACCATATTGTCAAAGTTAATGTGACCTAGTCTCTTGTGCCACAACCAACTTTCTTCAACTTGACTCATTAAACACATACCTTGATTATTTTCATTACCAGATGTGTCAAGAAGATTGTAAACATTTCCCTTAGTCCTTCTTCCAACAGCAATAGCTTTTCCAAGCTTATTTTTAATCTCACATCCCTGTGAAGTGAACAAAACATGATAGCCACTGTCACAAATTTGACTGACACTTAGAAGATTATGCTTTAGACCTTCTACATTATACACATTGTAGATAGGAGTGTCCTCATTCAGAATAAGTGAACCTCTACCTTTGATTTGTATACCATAATTGTCTCCAAACTTCACATATCCACCTACATAATCTTCAATATTTGTGAATTTTTCTTTGTCACCATTCATGTGGTTTGAACAACCACTGTCCAGAACCCATAAGTCCTTTTTCTTTGAATGAAAATTTGTTTGAACTAACATAGTTTTCTCTATGTTTTTGACATTTTTAGGTTTCCAAACCTTTTTGGTTTTTTGTTGTTTAAATTGTAGATCAGCTTTGCACTGCTTAGCAGAATGACCCACGGTATTGCATTTAAAGTATCTGATCTGTCTAGAAAAACCAAGGTGTTGCTTATGACCAAATCTAGGTGTTCTAGGATTCATAAACTTGCAAGAGCTCACTTTGTGGCCAAACCTTTTGCAGAAATAACAATACCCATAAAAGAAAGGGTTGAGATTATATAATGTTTTTTTATTCCTAAAAGAATAAACATGATTCTTATCAGAATCAAGATGATTAGATTCAGAACATTTGTTTGCAGCTATATCATTTTACTTTGCACCATCATTTGAACATTCACCCTTCACGAACCCAATACCAGATTTTTCCTTGTTCAATTTTTGCTTACTGAGTATGTCGTTTAGTTTTAGAGTACTCTCATACTTCTCAATGATCTTCCTAAGATCAAAAATTTCATGTTCAATGTTTTGAATTTCTTGATCTTTATGATTTAAACCAATATGAAGACAATCCTCAACTCTCTTGGCTTCTTCAAGTTGAGTCTTCAAGGAGACTATTTCTTGATTTGTGAGTTGCTCTTGAGCAAGATCTTGAGCAAGAATTTGTTTTTGAGTTTTCTTAGCTCTTTTAATGCACATTTCAGTTTACCTTGTAGATCTACTTCACCATCTTCAGCATCATTGTTGTTAGTATCTTCTTGCTGAATGATTTCACCCATGAATAGGTTTTCAGCTTCTTCATCTAAAGAATCTTCAGATTCAGTGTCTGTTTCATTTTTTCTTAATAGACTCTTCTTCTTTTTGAAGTTGAACTTTTGTTTAGGTCTATAGGCCTTTTTCTTAGGCAGTTTTTTCAGATTTCTCATTGTCACTATTCAGATCACCATAGGGGCACTTTGCAGCAAAGTGGCCTATTTTTCCATAATTAAAACATTTGAAGGGAAGTTTTCCATTATATTTTCCAGACCCCTTTTTGAGATTTCTAACAAAGTGGGACTCTTTAGAATCAAAAATTTATGATTCAGTAGCCTCATCTTTTCCTTTCCTTTCAGTATTAAAGGCAGTTTCTTTTATAGAGGAATTGTTTTTACTGATTCTCATTTGATAGGAAGTCAGAGTGCCTTGTAGGTTTTCTAGGGTAATCTAGTCAAAGTGTTTCTTCTCTTCTAGAGTAGAGACCTTAGCTTCAAATTTAGTCAGTAAGGTTCTGATGACCTTAGTTACAACATCAAATTATTTTACTTCTTCTCCCAGACCTTTCATAGCATTGACAATTTCATCAACTCTCAAGAAGTAATCAGCTACTTTTTCATCGTCCCTCATTTTTATTTCTTCAAATTGGTGCTTTAGAGTGAGGACTTTTGACTGTTAAAATTTTTCATTTCCTTGATAGATAGTTTCAAGTTTAATCCAGATATCCCTAGCAGAGTTGCAATGCATGACATTGATAAAGACTTCTTTAGTCAATGCACACAGGAGATCATGTTTTTCTCTTGCATTAGTTTCATATCTTTTATTTTCATCAAAGGATGTGGGCAATGTAGTTGGTATAGTGTATCCAGTTAACACTATGTTCCACACATCGAGATCAATAGAAGTTAGATAAGTCTCCATTCTGATTTTCCAGAAAACATAATCAATTCCATCAAATAATGGAGCTCTAGTCATTGATGTGCCTTCATGAGCTTGAGAAATTTTGAACAGACTCCAAGGCTAGAATCAATCCTAGGTTGGATTGACCTAACAGAGGACCCTATGCTCTGATACCAATTGTTGGAGTGAAAAAGACACTGAGAGGGGGGGGTGAATCGGTGTCATGAACTGATTTGACAAATTTGCAAAAACTGAAATAAAACATATTTATGCTCTCATTTATCAATGATTAACTCATCCATATATTGAATGGAATCACATATAACTGTAATGAGAAGTATGATAGTGAAACATAGCATACCAAAGAATTCACATAATAAATCAGTGGAACCACAGATAAGCAAAGTGACACAAGATATGTCGAGTGGAAAACCCTCCTGGGGTAGAAAAACCACTTCTAAATTGTTGCCTTTCTAGGCTTATATTTTAAAAAACCAATTTTAACAATGCCTTATAGGCTGATTTCTGAGCACCAACTCCTTCTCTGTTTACTGAAAAATACAATGATACAGAGGGTCTCTCTATTTCTCTCTTTTCTCACAAGGGCCTCTTAACAGACAATACCTACAATCCTCAAAGTTCAAGAATGAACTTCCAAAATTCTAGCCATTATCTCATCTTGAGACAACTTGTTATTAAAACTTATATTTCAGATTTTCAATGTCAAATTCAAAACATGTCTTCTTGTGTAGAAAATACAATAGCTGTGATTTTCTCACTGGTTTTCTTAGTCATTTCTCATAGTTCTAGAAAACAGTTATTTTTTTCTCTGTTTTTCTCTTACAAATATGTCTTGATTAAATTTCAAAAATTACAACCCAAAAACATATATATTTTTTTTCAAACAACAAAGGTAATTTTTAATGTACCCAACTTATGTCGAATATTTTTCTAGATGTTATAGTGATTCAGAGAAGTACCCAAAATAGAAGATTGCTTTTGACAGAATGGACAAGAAAATGTATTTTGAGAAAGAAGACTTTGAACCCAGTCCAATCAAGGAGCCTACACAAACAATACTATCTGAAAAAAAAAAAAAAACAATATAATGCATGCACCATAAAAAATATCTTTGAATACCACTGCAACAAAATGTAACCGAACCCTCATGATTGTGCACCTAGTGACCAAGAGAAAATACCACATAATCCATGAAGAAGAATGATATAATTTTTAGAAAGCATGATTACCCACCAACCGAAAAATACAATCCCATAAAGCAGGAGCAAAGAGGATATGATATTTTATCTAGGTATCTATTTTAAACTTTGAGTAACTGAAATGCAGTATTTCTGACCATGAGCAATAAACCCCATTTGAGCATTTTTAGAAAAGAACAAAAAAATTGTCTTCTATTTTTGTCCCACGAGAAGTAACGATTCCTCATACTTCAAATGATAAGATGAATACCTAAAGAGAGTGTGTGAGAATCTGTCATTAAGAATTTACCAACTCGACTGAATGAAAAACAACAAAAACTTCTTCCAAGAACGAGCCTTCACCCAAACACAAACGACTGACAAAGACATTGACCATGGCATGGATCTTACAGAGAACTGCATTCGTTGTCATTTGAGTTACAGTAAAGCAAAAACAACTGACTAATGGCTGAGAGATAATTTCCATGGCAGCGGCGAAGCTAGGATTCCAAACCCACAAGCTTGTGAAACACCAAATAGAATGCCCTAACTTTCCTTTGCAAAGAAATCGATGACTTTTCCAAATCATAATACCATTTCAAGTCCGTGGCTTCATGCATTTTGACTTAATCAAATTCATCCATGCAAAAGACCGACACCATAATTAAAAACATTACCATGTAATTTCATTGTCTTTCCAACATGCTAATTACCATAACCACCAAGGCATTATTACTAAGGGTCGATGTCAGTCACTTTCCAAGTGACTTGACACTTATATCCCCATACCTGTTGTCGGCCTTAAGGCCTAATGAAATATCAAACATAAGACCCGATACATATATGACTTTTATTCAAAGCCATTTTCTATGTTATAAAGCCCGATTCCATGCTAAGAGAGGTTCAATTTATTGACCTTTCCATGATAACCATACAAGGCCTAATACATATGACTCCCTTTAAAGTCGTTTGCGAATAAATGTAAGCCAAAAATAATGCATCAAATCAGCATTACAAAAATTTCCATGATATTGCCATGTTACTACCTTTTCCTAAAACAGATGCCAATTGATATCAACTTATCATATTCCCATGCAAATATCAAATGTTTAAGGAAAACCGATAGGGTTTTCTTAATATTAAATTCCAACTCCAATTATGATTCCAAAAACCAAGTTTTCTATAAGCATTACCTGTATGAGGCTGACAAGAAAACACAACTATGATGTTGTTCAAAACATTATCAACGCCATGTAACCACAGAAATCTAAACATGCCAATACCATATAAACCTGTAGATCACCTTAGCACAGCATAGCTCAAATTGTCAAACCTATCAAACTAGAATTATACCACTTGAACATAGAATCATAATCCTGTAATTTGCACATGGAGTCAAGACATCAGTACCATCAAAAACATCATCACAATGCCGAAGTCAGAACCAAGTATGCCAAAATAGAATATAAACAAGAGTGCCAACCATCAGAATGTAAACTATGCAACTAAAAATCAATCACCAAGGTGCCAGTCTGAAACATAATTTTTACATCAAGGACAAATACCAAAAGAGAAGTTCAACATAAAGTATGTATATATTCAATATACAAATGAATACAAACAAGTTAACATTCTCATAGTAGTAACAATTACATTGATTGTGTACATATATATATATGCCTCTATGTGCATGTATACGTATGTGTACATATATTAATACATTTGTATGGGCATGTCCATTTTCCAAACATATGTGTGTATTGATACATGTATACATATGGATATATGTATATATCATATATATATACACATTCAATTGCACACCACACTCATCTACAATTACTATCGCATTGATAGGTATCTATGTGTGATATATATATATACATGTTTAGGGTCCATTTGATAATTCCATGCACATAAGCAATCTATTCATAAGTGTGCATAGGTATGTCTACCTATGTACCCTCATGTATGTGTTCCTTCATGCATATGGTCTATCATCAACATGATTATGTATACATATACTACATTCCATGTGTGTTCAACTCATCAATACAAACATAGTAATAAAGGGAAGAACTCACAAGCTCAAACAGATGAACATCACCCAATAATGCACTCAATAGTAATCAAGACCCTTACTAATGCAGACACATCAAACTAAGGATGAATTACCAACTCCAAACATAATAACTTGAATCAGCCATACTATTGTGAGTGGGTGTAAGCTTAGATAGGTTATGCTACCGGTTATCCGACCAAGATCTTATCATGAGTGATACTTCCCCTCCACTTGGAGGATTGAACATACACCTGCATCCAACTAACACATGCCCACAGTAGTCAATTGTTCAACAAAATATGCATTACACATAATACATCTCCATAATTATAATATTAATTCAATAACCATTCATTCATGATTCATTGATAACAAAGTGCAAGCACAATTTATTCACCTTTAAAATTCAAATTACATTTGGATTTACCCTACATAGTAATAGTAAATAGTAAATACACAATTGGGGTGTAACATCTCTCTCTCTCTCTCTCTCTCTCTCTCTCTCTCTCTCTCTCACACACACACACACACACCCTCTCTCTATCTCACTATATATATTATAATGTAGTATATAATATTTACTATGTATTAAATATAATATATACTACATAATATTAATATAATATTTAATATATACTATATAAAATATATGTAGTATATAGTATATAATGTAATAATGTAATATATAATATAATATATAATATAATGATATATGTGTACACATAAAAATGGTTTGGAGAACAATTAATTAAATACTTGATATTTAATTAATAAATTCTAATTCTTCTACTAATATAAATAAATTGATAAATTTATTTATATAGTTCATCCCTTAATTCTTCTATTTCAAAAATCACTTTCTCTCTTAAATTAATTAAATGCACAAATTAAATAATTTGTCATTTAGTTAATTTCCCTCTTTCATTTAAATTTGAGTTTTTAATTCAAATTTGTCACATTTCTCCATAATCTCCTAACTACCTCCAACTCATCCTCCACCTCATCCCATGTCACATAGTTTCATTTATTCCTAATTTTTAAATTTGGAATATTCACTCCAACCTCCTAACCTCCTTGGAGACACATGGCTCCTCTTTCTAATTGATGCTCTTTAACACTTGGAAGACTTGCCCTTCCAAATGGAGCAACCTCCATGAATTCCTCCAACTTCTTTGTGCTCCATCGTTGATGTCCCGAGATCATGATCTCAACCATTCATCCTTGCCACCTCATCCTAGGCTTGGAAAAATCTATAAAAAGGAGCTCATCCTATAGCTTTTCAAGAGACAATTGAGATAAATTTATATTAGAGAAATTGAGAGAAATTGAGAGTTTGCATTTTCATATAGCATACTTATCATGGCACTTTTACTTTGGATCATTTTAGTATTACATTAGAATTACATCATTAACCCTAGTATCATCATACATAGCAGTACTTTTCTCTTTCATTCAACATTTAAACTTCAAAAATACAAAAATATAGTGATGTAGGCATGTATTTTTCATTGCACAACATCTTCTCATTTCTTAGGTTGTCATCTTTGTAGATTCGTGTGCAACACTTAACTAGATCTGAGAGCATGAATTCAAAGGCCCTTAAGACTAGAGAACCATTGAATGATTTGAAAGGATAGTAGTAGCAATTTGGTTTTGTTATTTCAATTCCTGTTATGTAAGAAATTTCATGGATGTGTGTGTTGGGTTTTAAATTGTTATTCCCTTCTCCACATTTTTCATACACAATATATAATGTAATATATAATACATAATATGTAATATATAATATAAATAATACATTAGTATATTAGTATATTAGTATATATTAATATATTAAATATTATGTATTATAAATAATAGAGGTAACATATATTTGTTTGAGAAGGATATCTGTTACAAACGGATATCCATTTTTTTTGAAAAAAATCAGTAGGCTCGGGATTTGGCTTAGGATTTGGTTTGGGATTGTCAAAAATGGAAAGTCAATAGAAAAAACATGTTTACAAAATTTCCTTAGTTTTCCAAAGTTCACCCTTGTGGCTGATGACTTTGTTTTATCTAAATTTAATGAAATGAAAAGGGTTTATTGAAAAAATTGTCAGCTTTCCACCAATATAAGATATTCCTTATTTTGAATTTAATAGATAACTATTATTGATTTTCTACATACATTACGATTAATGTCCTGATTGAAAAACTTCTATAATTTTCAAACTATTTCACATTTTTTGAATCTAAAAGATGTGTCACATTCTATGTTGTGTGTACTATAGGATAAAAGAAAATAATTTCATAACTTTTTGACCAAGTTATGATGGTTAGAAAAAAAAAAATTAATAATTTTTAAAAAATTTAATAAAAAAATCATAACTAATTATTTACATGCAAAAAAATACAAAAAAGAATGTGGCACATACGGGCATGTGTCCTCTACATATATTGAAAATTTCAAAAAAAAATATTATTACTTTTCTTGTACTTAGGGTGGTCAGACATACACCTGCTTCTTATCTTTTCCTTGAAAATTTAGTAATACTGCATTGAAATTTCATTTTTTTGCAAAATAGATTTACTTTTTTCCAAAAAAGGACTAGTAGCCTAGAAACTACATTTAATTTGCTACAAATTTTGTTCTTACATATTTTTCAAATTATGTTAATAGTCTATTCAAATTTTTATGTCAGGTTGCCTAACTCTATTTTTCTAAAATTTCATTGTCACTTACAGGCCTAGTTTGGACCCCCATGATCCTGCATTGACCCACAATCCTTAAGATAGATCATCTAAAATCAAGACCAATATTGTGAACAAAATATCCCTCTAATTTTTGAAATATCAAATCAAATGTTAATCATCCAATTCAATCATCAATCATCATTCTATTGATCCAATTTATCGCTCAATCAATCTAAATCAAGTCAAATAAATTAAAATATTGATGCAGGGGCATCCAGAAGATTCAAATCAGTTGGGACAAAGAACATTCAGTTACAGAGAGTGACCTTGGAGTTTATTCTAGTTCAGTATACTAATGATAAGAAGTTGTGGATTAAAGGGTTTGTTGACAAGTATATCTAATTTATCCACTAGAAGTTTCAGAGGTTCGCATGAATATTTGATCAAGCTATGAGTACTTGTGTTCTGATAGTTGTTATGTTGTTGTAGCTGGTGTTCCTGAAGAAGATGATGTGATTATAGTAATTTGAGTTCTTGCAAATTCTTATGTAGTGATTCATGATGCTTGTGGATGTTTCTAGATCATGATCTATCTGTGTTGTTGGTTCACATTGATTGTTGTGCTCATGATTGGTGATTTTCTTCTGGGAGTTCATGTTTTCATGCTCATGGCCGACAGGGTGATTCTAGCGTGTTGTGGATCTCCAAGGCTAATTGTTTAAGGTGTTCCATGTTCGAGACGTGTTTTTTTGGGTCCCTACTATGTTTTGGCTGACATTGGTTGATTCGCATTTGATAATTTCTTATTGATTTGGGTTGACAGTTTGTACACATTTTCATATTTTGTTGAGCCGACATGTAGTTGATGTTACCCTAGATGCGGATATATATGATCGATTGTTTATACCATTTGAGGCATGATGTGAGAAAGAAGGGGGAAAGTGTGAGATGTGCAAGTTTTGTGTGTGAATAATGTTCTAAGAAATCAAAGAGCGGTCGATAGAACAAAGTCATGAAGCACGATGATGGAATTTTTTGATCTGGAAAGATCACAGAGCAGGTAAATCGTGGAGCAAAAGGAAGAAGTGATGGAAGAAAATTATTGTATGATTTTTTTGTAATTCCTGGGCTATGGCCTAGCATCTGTAAAGCCCTAGTGGCATATGTAATGTGTTTTGAGATCATAATATAATGAGGATTGAACTTTGAAGGCTGGTTTTTTCCCTTTGAGGGTTTTCCCAGGATAATTATTGTGCCATGCGTTCTTGTATCTTTATGTTGATCATTTGTTAGCTTTCGTTGTATATCTATAAGATATGAGAGTTTTTTAAGTTGTGAGGTTGGACAGTCCCCCACCAGACCCTCCTACCCTTAGATTGCATCAATTGTATCAGAGCTGGTTGCGAGTTTATCAGAGTTGGTTGCAGAGCAGGTTGAAGAGTTGGTTGTGAGTTTATCAAAGTTGGTTGTGAATTTGTTGCAAAATGGGGAAGATTGGGAAAAGGACAAAGAAGAAAAAAGAAAACGTAATATGTGAAAGAGATACTTTGGAGGAAGAATTGTGCGAACTCAGGAAGTGTAATTCAAATTTGATGGAGAGGATGAAAGAACTAGGAAAAGACAAGTGTGATGCTCTTGAAGAAGAACTGGAAATTGAAAGAAGGAGAAATGAAGAGCTAGAAGCAGAGCTGGATAAATTTGAGGATGTTGAAAAGAAAATGGAAGAAGGATTCAAGTTGTTTAAGAATTTGGAAAAGAGGGGTAGAGATCTGGAAGAAAGTCTAGAAGAATTGAAGAAGAAAAATAGAGACTTGAAGGAACATGCTAATCAGTTGGAGAAGGAAAATGAAAGATTGAGATCTAAACCTGAAGTGTGTGATGTTTCTTGTGGTATCGATGATTTGTGTGATGTTGCAGAAACTTCTTTAGAAAATGGGATTGAAGATGAAAGTGTGACTAAGCCTATAATTGTTGGAGATGGTATAGGTTTCAAAATCATGCAGAAAATGGGATATAATGGAAAAGGATTGGGAAAGAATCAACAAGGAATGACAAAACCTATTGTACCAGTAAGGAGAGCAATAAATGAATGCCTTGGATGTGACAAAGGTAAGGATGTTATTGTAAATTCAATAAAATCAAATTAGGGGGAAAAGGTATGACGTGTTCACATTGTAATAGACATGGACATAAAAATGAATTGTGTTGGAATGTACACCCTTGTAAGTTTTGTGGATTAAGGAATCATTCAAAGAAGATTTGTTGGAATAAAATGAGAGGGAGGAAGCCTAGGATAGATTGTATATAGATGAATTATGGATGGATTGATGGATCAAAATGGAAGTATGTTGCTCATAAGTTCAGAAAGTTTTACAGATTGAAGCATTCATGTGTTGAAGGAAAGCAAGGATCGAGATACAAAGAAAGAAGACCTTATGCAAAGAAGAACAAGGATAGTTATTCAAACTATAGAGGGAGAGGTGATAGGATTCATAATACTTATCACAATGAAGGGTACCAGAGGAGTGAAAGAGGATTTTCTAGAGAAGGAACCTATTTTCATGTTTGGAGGTAGAAAGAATGAAGCATTAAATGTCATCAAGAACCTAATACCAGAGAAGTTAATGAAAGAGAAGCAGTGAAGGATGCACAGATAGTTTGTGCAGATAAAGAAGAGCCTATTGATACAGAGACAGTTTATGTAGAGGAAGATGAACCTTGTGAGACATCAAATTTGATAGTGGAACCAGAAGAAGAAGAAGCAGTGATCTTGAGGAGACTTGTGAAAATAGTTCGAGAGAAAGTTTATGTGAACTAATGTGAAGCATAACCGGGAAAGGGAGTCTACATTGCAAAGAAAGAGGAAGTGATAGGATATTCTACCGAAGGAGAAAGTTTATAGAGAATAGTAGATGAACAATATATGTAGAGAAGAAAATATAACATTTTGAGGTGTGTGAAGGAAATGCAGAGATCAGAAAGTGTTGTAGAGGAAATTTAGAAATGGTATTGATGGATCAAGGAAGTCATATGATTGTTCTGAAGGATGCAAGTATATGTTAAAATTTTAATTGATTGAAGCAAACATCGATCTTGAGGAAACTTGCAGAGAAGGCTTGCTCAAACCATCGATCATTGAGGCAGTGCAAGGCTTGCAGGTAGATCGCCAAATCCAAATTACACTTGAGGTAGTTTTGCAGGGTGGACTTGAATAGACCGCCGACCTTGAGGCAGTTGCAAGTACTCGTGAACAGACCGCCTAACCAATTCAAAGAGATAACATTTATTTTGACATAACTTAGCCCAAAGTGAAGAGGCTCACTTTTCAAATAACCTCGAGAATCTGATGTAGGGGCATCCGAAAGATTCAAATCAGTTGGGACAAAGAACATTCAGTTATAGAGAGTGATCTTGGAGTTTATTCTAGTTCAGTATACTGATGATAAGAAGTTTCGGATTAAAGGGTTTTTTGACAAGTATATCTATTTTATCCACAGGAAGTTTCAGAGGTTCTCATGAAGATTTGATCAAGTTATGAGTACCCGTGTTCCAACAGTTGTTCTGTTGTTGTAGCTAGTGTTCCTAAAGAAGATGATGTGATTCTAGTAATCTGAGTTGTTGTGAATTCTTTTATGGTGATTCATGATTCTTGTGGATGTTTCTAGATCGTGATCTATCTGTGTTGTTGGTTTGCATTGATTGTTTTGCTCACGATTGGTGATTTTCTTCTGGGAGTTCATGTTTTCATGTCCATGGCCGACAGGGTGATTGTAGTGTGGTGTGGATTTTCGAGGCTAATTGTTTAAGGTGTTTTGTGTTCGAGACATTTTTTTTTGGGTCCCTACTATGTTTTGGCTGACATTGGTTGATTCGCATTGATAATTTCTTATTGATTTGGGCTGACAGTTTGTACACATTTCATATTTTGTTGAGTAGACATGTAGTTGATGTTACCCTAGATGCGGATATATATGATCGATTGTTTATACCATTTGAGGCATGATGTGAGGAAGAAGGAGTCAAGTGCAAGATGTGCGAGTTCTGTGTATGAATAATGTTCTGAGCAATCAAAGAGTAGTCAATAGAATGAAGTCATGAAGCACGATGACAAAATGTTTTGATTCGGAAAGATCATAGAGCAAGGAAATCGTGGAGCAGAAGGAAGAAGCAATGGAAGAAAAATATTGTATGAATTGTTTATAATTCCTGGGTTGTGGCCTAGCATCTGTAAAGCCCTAGTGGCATATGTAATGTGTTTTGAGATCATAATATAATGAGGAGTGAACTTTGAAGGCTAGGTTTTTCCCTTTGAGGGTTTTCCCGAGATAATTCTTGTATCATGCATTATTGCATCTTTATGTTGATCATCTGTTAGCTTCCGTTGTATATCTATAAGATCTGAGTGTTAGTTGTTTAAGCTATGAGGTGGGACAGCCCCTCACCAAACCCTCCTACCTTGGACTGCATCAAATATCAACACTTGTGGTATTTTATCTTTGATGTAATTTTATTGAGAACCTATATTTACTTTCTTTGAAATGTAATTACTTTTAAACTCATTTCAAAGAGGTAAAATGTGTGGAAACTTAGTTTTCACCACATCCTAAACATCACACCTAACACTGCACCCTAATACCATGTTGGCATTTACTCATTACCATTACATAATAATCCCCCTTTTCATTTACTACAACTAAATATTTAAATCATATTATTTAGTTCAAATTTAATATTTTTAGGGTTTGGTAAAATTTAGTAATCAATGATTAGGTGAGTGTAATTTCTATGTAGATTTGGATCTCTTGATGGAGTCTTCAAATTTATTTTGTTGGTTGTTTTAAGAATTTTATTATTATTTTTCAAGTGGTGTTTTGTGGTCTTGCTACAAGGATTTAAATATTTTCCTTAATTGGGTCCCCCATCCTTGGTTGCATCAAACGATATCAAAGTGGGTTATAACTCTAGGAAGAATAGTAGAGTAAAAGAGGGGAACTATTGAGAGGTGAGTAGATGAAAAATAAATAAAATATTAAGTGAATTTTTTTTTCCAAAAATAGAGTAGTATATAAGGTGTTGTGGTCAATGAAGAGTTCTCCCAATAAGAGATTTAGGCAGATAATTAATATCCAAGTATGTGCTAGCTTGTATGAAAACATACTCTATTGATAAAATAGTGGGTACATGCCATTATAATGTTGTGAAGATCCTCCAACTAAAAATTTATCAGGTGAGAAGATGCATGAACATCCACCATTCAATTAACAATGAGTAGAGCGTGTTAGATATTTTGCAGCTTCTATTGATAGTTTGGTAGAGGGTATGTTGAATTATTTGAAAAGGAAACTAATTTGTGATTATTGATATTGTTGTGTGTGAGTATTTGTATTAGGATGTCTACACAAAAATAAGAGGGTTAGTTTTTTGGAGGCTAGTGAAAATTAAATTTGTAGGGAGAATAGAAAGGAATTATTTAAACAAAATATTGAGATAAATTTTAGATGTTATTGAAGGAGAGAGAGTTGGAACCAGAAAGACAAGGGATAACAAGTTAGAACCAATGAAGGATAATTTTTAGATGAAATCCCAATATGTACAAGAATAGTGGTGGTAAAACATCTATCAAGGGAAGTCAAATATAATTTATTAACCTTGGAATAGATGAGTGTGATAGAATTATTGATAGATTAACTTTAGGATAAGGGGATGTGTATGTAACTTTTTTAAGAAAAGGAATGATTAGAAGTATGGACCCCTTGGAGGACTTGGAAATATGGTGTTAGATTTGGAACACATGACATAACAAGTAGAAGCAAATCACAAATTACAAAAAAAAAAGAGAGAGAGAAATGTTTGAGGTATGTTTGACTTGGTTATAGTAGTAGATAAGAATAAAATACCATGATGGAGGATATGCAATCATTGGTTTTTAATACTAAAGAATATTTATCATCTACGTGTCCCCTTTGGAGGACATGGATGTGGAGTTGCTACATATAAATCATTATGAAAATTTGATAGTAGAGTATGTAAGTGATTATAATTAAAAGATGACACAAAGTACATAGGTTGTAGATACAAATATTTAGATAATGATATATGAGAAATATGAAATCGTAATCAAGGATGGATAGAAATGAAGAAAAAATTATGGATGAATTTTTTTATTCCATCATTCAAATTTAGTTGAGCATATAATTTTGTTTACATGACGAGAGAGAATTTCTATGCATAATAATAAATGGTGTTAATGAGAAAATAATGCTTAAAAAGTGTATCTAGAGTTGGAATGAGTTATGGACAAGGAGTTTCATGTAGTACAAAAGAATTTCCAATATGATAAGATAGAGGTGAAGTTAAATAGATGCATTTTCTAGGGTAAGGGGAAGAAAGGGAGAAGTAATTTAAGTCCATATTAGATGATGTTGAAGATATACCTACAATACAAATGGAAAAGGAAAACAATTTAGAAAATAAGAAAGGGGTATGACATAGTTAGAAGTTGGAAGTGAAGAAGAAAGAAGGAAAAATTATTTCAAACAAATATGTGAGTAGGACCTCACATTTATTTTGTATCCTAAGTGTTTGGCATAAAATTATCTTGAGAAAATTGGCAATCAACATCAACAACAAAAAATATTTGTGAGTCTAAATCAAGTGTTTAAATAATAACTCAAGTTCAATTTTAAAGGTATTTGAATTTAAATATCTTCCCCTCCAAATTTGGGTGCCCTACACATTTGGAAGATTAATTTTGACTTGCAAGTCTAAGTTCACTAGTTTTTAGCACCATGATTGCTTGCATTAAGTATTTGGTTGAGTTATCTTGAATGGAATCACCATTTATATGATTTAGTTGAGCTATAATGAGAATAAATTTATATATGATTCCCTCCTTAATTCATGCTTAGTTCGTCAATCCATTCACTTATTTTAGTACCTTAATCCATGCACTCAATTTAGCAATTTAGTTTTGGTCCCTCAATTTGTGTATCTAGTTCAATTTAGTTTAGCATGTCCAAATGACTAATTATTTAGGTAACTTGAATCATGAACATGAAGTTTTATTAATTTCATGAATTTGGGAACAATTTCATTTACACAATTTAGTTTAGCATGTCCAAATGACTAATTATTTAGGTAACTTGAATCATGAACATGAAGTTTTATTAATTTCATGAATTTGGGAACAATTTCATCTTGGAATCAAAATTTGAGTATAATTTTTCATCCTTGAGTGGAGGTTCTAATTAGTAGTTTCAACTAGAGTAAATCTCCTACCGTTTCTCTTATTTTCTAATGTTGAAGGGTGGCACTCTATTAAAGATAATTATAAAAAGGTACTAAGTTAAATTTTAAAATTTGAATCCCAAAGTATTTTATTACAATTTCAAGGTGGAAGAAGGTGTTATATCTTTCCTTAACAATTTTGGATCCCAAGGGAGAAGTTAAGTTAGTGATTGGAGACCTATGTTGGCATATCATTGCCTAGTTTTGATGATATCATTATTGTATATTTCAGATTGGATCTTAGGTATATTTTTAAGGTTTTAGATTAAATTAAATTAAATTTTATAAGGGGTTATACTTCAAAAAATTCTTCAAGTTCATATTGTATATTGTTTCCTTTTGTGATGATAAAAAATAACATGCTTGATGTTCATTAGTTGCTTATATCATTGTTTAACAGTGAAGTGTTTCAATTTTGTATATGATTTAAATAAATATTTTTTAAAAGAGTTTTAAATGTCTAGTAAAATTTTGCAAAAATAATATTTTCATTACTTTGCAAAATCAATTCAAAAACCTAGTTTATGTGGTCATGCTCAATAACTAGGTGATTGTAGTTTCCATGTAGAGTTGGATCTCTTAATTGAGTCTTCAAACTCAATTTTTTAGTTATTTTAAGTGGTTTGTTTGTCTTTCTACAAGGAATTTCCCCCCTTTATTGGGTCCCTATCTTTGCTTGTAGCCTAAAATAAGAACTTGTGTAAGAAACTAAAAAATCTTACATCTATACATAATTATAAATATTTAACTTACCAAGCATATAATTAGTGTAAAATAAAATCAAACTTAATTTAGTCAAATATATAAATAATCTACCATAATCCATGTAGTAATCTAAATTATATATATAATTGGAAATAAATGTGTGACTTTTTAGGTGAAAGGTATAATTGCAAAAGCAACCAATCAATTCAAGGAAAATGTTAATCACAAGCACAAAATTTAGTTAAATCTTCATAAATTGCACACATTTGGTTAAAGTATATTTAAATTTATCTTTATAGAAAAAATAGTGTTGAACATCACAAGCTTATATACATAATCTTTGACATATCCCAAATTGTTGTTTCAATTGAAGGAGATACAATAACAAAGAGAAATAATTGGAAATTAAATACGTGAAAAGTATGACATTTTATTCTCTTAAAAAATATAATTTTCTTCTCAATTGAAATCTCTTAATATTTTAGCATTCTCATTATGTATGATACATTTAAGATTGTCCCTTTTCTTTAAAATTGTGTTAGTGATCTAAAAGGGAAGAAGCGTCTTAATAACCTATAAGATTCAAAGAGAGAGTAACAGTGTAAGAGTGAAATAAATAATAGTCATTGGTCAAGAGGGAAAGAAAAAAATATGAACAATATAAATTAAATTTATATGAAGATGGAACACCTTGAAAATAATTTTTTTATAAATAGTATATTACTTAGCTAGGCAATATTTGAACTTGTAATTTAGTATTTCCATACATTACTTATAAGAGAAGATTTGTGTGGTTACAAGGATAGGTTAAGCTTCCATCTTGAATATAGACTCTATAACTTGCTTATGGTTTGGAGACTTCATCTATATACAGTTCTTTCAAAATTTATTAGAGTGTGCAACATGAAAAATAGGTTATGAAAATTGACTTTACACTTGCCAATTGCATTTGCATTAAATTTTGTAAAGTCTTTTTAGAAAAATCTTTCAACATGTATATCCTACAATCATGGCATTCTATGAGAACATCTCTTTGAAGAATTATGTAGATGGTTTTTTTTTTTTTGTACTTTTTGCATACATGTCTACCAAGGTAGTTGTAAGTACAACATCTAACAAAATTCCTTTATTTTTATGCTTTGATGGATGAAAAAAATCAATTAGGTAATGGCATATAAAAAAATTAGTCAACATGGAGTATTTATGTAAAGGGCTATTGTTATTCATCTAAATGAAAATGCAATTTATTACAACAAAATATGACAAGGGTACTCCTAGTATTATGATTGAGCTATGAGACTGTATATACAAATCCATATATTAATAAGGGGTTATTTTATTTTAAGTAGTTACTTGAGAATAAGTTTGTTAGATTTTCCATTTAGTGTACTATCTAGATGGAAAAATGATAATTAATCACTCTAAACTCTTATACATTATGAAACTTGAATAATGTTGTTTAATAATTATAATAAAAAGGTGCACAATAATTAATTCTAGCTTATCATACCTAATTATCATTAATTTACTCTAAATCAATTTATATTTTGTTTTAATGCATCTATTTAATTAACTTAAATTGAATTTACCAAAAAAATATTTTCCTTTAACTTTTGTAACACTTTCAGCTTACTATAAAGAAACATGTATTACCTAAAAACACTTTTACTCACAACTTTCTCATAAGATTTTAAGTAGATGAAACTCAAATAAAATTATAAATTTGATTACTTATCTAAATTTTCATTCAAATATTTACTAAATAAATTAAGATTAATTTTTGATATTTTTGATATTTATATTTATTTAATTTGAATTAATGAATTTAGATTTTTTAATAATTATGAATTTATGAAATAGAGTTATATTATTCTAAAAAATAATTATACTTCTTTTAAAGGAAAGGTGAATTGATTAAAATATGTTCTAAACAGAATTATCAATGACTATTTTTAAATATGAATCTATAATATTTTAAAAAGTTTAAAATGAAATTAAAAAATTAAAAAATATTATTTATATAATTTTTTATTCTAATTATTCAAATTAGCTTGTTGTGCAATTATTATGATTTGTTTATTTAACAATGTTATTTAACATTCTAGACTTCTATCTAAAAAATTTCAACAGCTATCTGGAATTCTGGACAATCCAATTCAGAATGTCGGCTTGTTCTGTGAATGCAACACCAGTCGGACAAGGCAGCCTCAACCAAGTAAACCTCGCTTGTAGTCTTGTCATTATTGTTGGGCTGATCGAGGGGTGTGGGAACATCGCCATTGTTGGGCCTTGTGTTCCACGTCTGGTTCTGTCTTTGGGAGAGCCTTCTATCAAAGTTCTGCCCCAAATTCTGATTCCTCTCATAATTTTGTCTAGAAGATGTGTTAGCATCACGGTTGTCACGGTCGTCGCAACTGTCACAACAAGATTCTATTGTTTAGTGAGGTTGTAACTTTGAACCCTAGGTAGGGTTATTGTTCAGAGAATAACTAAGTGCAAGTACATACCAAAGTCTATATAGATGATCACCCTTCAAGTTCAAGTAGTATTGTTGTCGCCATCTAGAAAAATAAAACGGGTCATAGTTGAGAAACCCCTATGTACAAGATAAATGTAGTGAATAAGTCTTTCATAACTTTCATATTTCTTTAATTGGTTAAACTCTTGTAATGATCAATGGCATTGTAGGGATATTGTTCCAAAATCTACCAACCTCAAAGCATCAAGAGAGCACCAAAATTCCCCCTAATAACTTGGGTGATGTGCCATAGTTAATATTAAATCTAATGCCCTATTTTTCTCCACTAAACATATTTATTATTCCCCAAAATGGCTCATTAAAAAATAATTCTAATGACTTTTAACTTGATTAATTATTGTTTACATGCAATGATTAAGATTTGTCCATTTTAAATCTACAATAATGGGGCATTAGTTAAGTAGTACAAGATAATCCACCCATTGGGCTGAGGTTAACACAATCATGACACATGTTCAAATAAAATTGGGATGTCACTCATCAAATAGGATAGTCAATGTTTCCTCTACACTGATTAAAAAGCACAAAAGCTCCAATACTCCACACATATTAGAAACCTATTTATCAACCACACACATACCATAAAAGAGAGAAAAAAGCTTCATTATCCCACACAAATTAAGAACCTATTTGTCAACATAATAGTTAATGCTTTCTATATCCAAATAAAAAGCATAAAAACTCCGTTACCCTACACACATACCATAAAAGAGAGAAGTCATTGCCTATATAAATTGACACACACATACTATAAAAGAGAGAGAAGTCACTGCATGTATAAATTGTGGAAATGATGAATGATGTAGCACTAGTTTTTGTTTCTGAATGGTGTCACTGATTGAAGCAGACGACTATGATGAGAAAATGATTATCATGCAAAGGCCCTTTGCCCACAAACTCTGGTTTAAAGCACACCCAAGTATTTTGTTTCTTCAACCATTGAGTATTTGGAAAGAAGATGTAAGTCAAAATCAAATCTTGCCCCACATGTTATTCTAATATATATCGTTTTCAATGGAGGGTGGCTTACAATTGTTAATATAAAAGTCCATAATTGTTAGGAGAACAATAGTTGAGCTTCCATGCATGTCATTCAGGGGTCGTTATCTTGTATATTAAAAGGGAAATGATAATGGAACTGTAAAAAATAATTATTGAGCAAAGTGATTCCCTATATTGGTACAAGATGTAGGCCCAATTGTAGTTACAAAGTGGAAAATACAGACATTGTTTTTAAATATTATTTTGTATCCTTTTCTTTATATACATTATATTCTATACTATAATGCAGCGTTTTGTCAAGTTTGTCTGGTTATAAAGGTGGGAACATGTTCTTGACATTCTCTTTCTCCTCCTTTTAGCTTTTCTTGCACCAGTTTTGAAAATACAAATATGTATTACTGTTTTAAGGTTTTATAATGGCAATTCACTGTGGAAGAATCTTGATATATAAGCTCTTTGTTTTTGCAGTCGAATAAAAACTTTTCAGGAAATTTGAGAATTACTTTTCCATTGCATACACTTTTACAGATTTTTTTTGGTCTTTCCTAGGCCAAATAACGGCTTTGATTTTTGTAGGTTTTGTCATAAGTTTGATATATATTTAAAATCTTTAGAGTGTAAAGAATCACTTTCTATGTACATTGTTTGTTTCTCTGTATCTTTCCATCACTTCATTATATTCCTGAGTGGCCCTCAGTTTTAACCTATTACAGGTTTTAAAGATGTGATTTTCCTATTCCCACCTTAGTTAGTAGTTGGGTTGTAAATAATTTATTGCAATAGTATTCTAACATGGTGAAATTCATATATCTATACAGATATCCATTTATTTTGATGAAAAGTTTAATATAATTATATTGATTACTATTTGTTTTTGTTTTTTTTAATTTTGGTCTTGTTTTAATAGAATGTTTAATATAATTAAATAATGATAAATAATCTAATTTTATTTTGTTTTTGATATTTTTTAAATCTTTTATTCACTTTTACATGTACTTCTTTATATTTGATCTCTTTTTATCTTTATTTGTAATTAATTTTTTGAAATCTTTATTATTATTAATTTATTATGTCAATGCTTACACACATATTTATGCATTCAACCTCTTTCAAATTTATGTCTCTCCACTCTAGGACAATCCTACTACATTGTGCAGCATTGATCCCCATATTTAAATATTAAAATTCATATTTTGTTGACTCCCACCATTTCACTAACCGTAGGGATCTGACTTGGTACAAGTTTTACATGATTTATATATATCATTTGAAAATAAGCAATTACAAGGAGAATCATCCTAGGAACACTTTTGTTTGGAGCACTAGAACTAACATATAAGCATCAATATCTACCTCTAAGACATTTGTATCTTTGAGAGTGTTATCTTCTTTAGTTGCCTAAGGTCATAAAGCTAGTCAATCAAGAGGGTTGATTAAGAATTACTTGACCCTTGCAATCTAAAAAATTCCTTAAGCCATTTTTATATACCATCAAGGAAAACATGTTGTAGAATTGTATAGTTAACAAAGCAATTCCTAGTTGATTATCCCACAAGCATTAGATTTTGAGATGGTTATAGGTTTGAAAATGTCAAAGGAACTAATTTCTATATAATAATTAATTGATTTTGCACTATATCAATTTTTGGTGTAATAGCACTTCAATCAGCAATTCCTAGTTTATTATTTACACATAGATTAATGTTTTCTTAATTTGTATGAATTTCCTTATCTAGCATAATTTTATGTAAAATAATTTGTATTCCCTTACATGTATTAGAAGTTGAAGACATGATATTTTCACATTCGATTGTAGATAGCTTAAAATGCTTTTGGAAAAAGCCATGCTTGTGGAAAAATTGTGTCTTTAACTTCAATTACTTATAGTTAGAGACATGGTATTCCCACAATTCATTATAAATAACTAAGAACTATTTTGGAATATTTTTTTTATTGGACTCAAAACGTCTCACAATTTTAATGAGAAGCATTCTAATTTAAGTATTATAAGTGCAAATAAAATAAACAAAATATGAAATAAATGTCTTGAGATAAATCATTTAATTAGCATTGTTAAATAATTAGCCTTAGGAACATGATTTGATACAATAACTATCTAGAATTATGCACTAAAACAATTATAAAATTTAATAAATAAATAAATGGTAATTGACTTTTAATTCAATGTTGATTTAATACTACTTGTTGACTTGGTTTGTACACACAACATAGATAAAATCTACAAAATAAATTTTATCTCTTAAAAGAATTTAAATCCTGAAATAAAATTTATTATCCTAATGCTTCAATAGTGAGGTCTTCATGATACTAGATTTCACAAAGAGACTTACATAAATATTCTTTACTTTCTAAAGCTAAGATAAATGGATTCAAAAGATAAATAATAAAACACATAGGATTCCACTTTTATTTGCAAAGACCAAAAGTTATTGTGAAAAATTTCCAAGAATTATGAATAACTTTGATTGGTTCATTTAAAACTATCTAACATACTTTAAAAAAATAAAAAAATATAAAGGGAATGAGGGAAAGGGTTAGAACAACTAAATTTTCAATAATCTTGCACGAATATCCTTCAAGAAATATGAAATGAGACTTAAAACCAATCTTTTCTTTGCTAGAATGATTCATAACTACACAAAAATGATGCAAATATTCAAAGGAAACTTATCACACCAAGAAAGTGATAAAATGCACCCAAATGTTGGCACATGAATTTGATATTTACAAAAAAATGATGTGTTACATTCACATATGATTTACAATTTAGAAATGACCTATAATTGGCCTCAAGTTTACAAAAATTTACAAGAATATGTACAAGAAATCTCACTAATGTGAGAGGAAACCATGAAGTAAACAATAGCTGATAATTTTTCAACTAGTTGCTCAACAATTATCAGCAATTTCCAATCTCTTTCAAATGAATAACTATGGCCTTTTTATAGACACGAGATGAAAATAGTTAGTTACAAAATCAACTACCTCAATTATATCATACAAATGATCTATCACGATTCAAAATAGTAGAATATTTTTTTGGCATTAATATCATTACAATAGGCAGAGTGGAATATTCTATGAGAATCAACATCTTTAAATTTAAAATTCAACATATTCTTTTCTAGATTTGCACCTTTTAAAAATTGACAACTAGTAGCATATTCCAATGATATTGACATAAAAAAACACTAAGGAACCTTCAAAATTTTTATGACATGTTAATGAGGAAGTTGGAAGAAAAAACCCTACATAATTTGTTGGCACTAGAAACTCCACAAAACTACATAGAAACCAAAATACACAAGAACATAGTCTTCTTCATTGACATCTTCGATATTGCACCAACTTTCCAAGGTAGCCTCTTTTCTCATGTATTCACTAAAGATGATCAAAGTCCTCTTAGTCCCTTCCCTACTAAGATCCTAGGAAATTTTCTATTTGTACTTGCATGTACCATAAGTACTTAATATTTTATCTAATTCCTCATTTATCTTCCTAGAACTTTTGTGATATTATTTGATCATCATTTTCTTCTCCATTACTCTATTCAATATTCCCACTCAATTTATTTATGGGATCATCCAAGGCATTAGAAAAGGCTTCTTTGAACTTCTTCAATATAGGTTCAACATCATCTAATTTATCTGTGTCATTTCTCTAATCAATTAGCCTATCAAGGATGATTAAATCATGTGTCAAGTCCTTTACCTTTTTCTTAATGAATTCAATCTTGCCTTGGTATTACTTAATCATATGCTTTTCTCATTTTAGTTGTTATATCCATGTTCTTAGTTTAGCAATGGTTTCATTGGCTACTAAGCCTTCCTTTCTTGTAACCTTTTTAGCTCAATATCAATTTTTCTAATCGGCCATCACAACTCGTTTGTATTTTAGTATCTTTATCTTCCTATTCAACCACTTCCTTGTATCTTTCTATGAAAATTTTAATTATTTCTTTCCCTAAAGATCAATACTTTTGTCCAATTATTCATCACATTAGATTCATGCTTCATCTTCTCCAAAGATGATATCTCATATTGAGATAAAAGAATAGGATGGGAAGGAAATTTATCTATGGTTTAGTCTGGACTAACTAGTTTCTTGATGTAACCTTGTAGTTATGCTACTTGTGCTTTTAAATCTTGTTTTCTCCTTTTATCATTTTCCAACCTTGCTAAAGTTTCTTCCATATTAGCTCTTAATTCCTCAATATCCTCCTCTTTGATGGGTCATATTCCTCATACCTCATTGATCTTGTCACACTTGGCTATTGCTACACGGAGCTGCTCAAATTTTGGGGCAACATAGTCTTGTATGTGAGGCATTTTGCTAAATTTTCTCACAAAATTCAACAACCTCCTTGCCGTGAATAATGAAAATGGCCCTTCTATGGGCTCACCCAGGTATATGTTGGTCATTTTTGGCCCATTTTTCCTGGTAGAAGTGGTCCCTCCATCCTTCCTATTTTTACCCCACCTAGTTGGGGGAAAAAACAAGAGGGGGCATATATTACCCTCTTCATATTTTTCTTCCAAACCACCAAAATTTTCTTAAGAATTCTTCTCGCTATGGTAGCTTCGTCTAATTTTTCAAAGTAACCTAAATTTGAGTTTTGCATAATGAAACTTCGCATCTGGCATTATAGTTTCTCATTGAGCTCAATCATTGGGGGCATCACCAATATCTGCTTGCTCAACCTTTGTGGCCTCTACAATATCCTTTTTGCATGCAAATCTGTAAAATTTTCAAAGTTTTTACCTTGCATTAATGCTTTCTTTTCTACTTTAGTGTGGCTGATTTTTCTTTAAAAATTCAGCTCACTAAAGTGGGGGAAAAATGTAGTGTCATAAAATTACACCTCGTAGAAATTTCACACTTGTGCATTTAGCCTATTGAATTTATGACGCCTAGTTGCATCTATGACAAAAACCTTATGAGTCATAATTTCATGTGATGCAGGAGCATCCTTGGTTCTTTGCAATCCTGCATCAACCAAAAATATTTTCTTTCAGTTTTATTCTTGTTCTTGTCCAATTCAAGTTGGTAGATTCGGTATTTCATCATAATTTCTCACCAGATCCTGTGGATCTAGGTTTTCATCGTGGACATGTTCATTTTCCTTATTTCAAGATTTCAGCACTATTGGATATTTTTACGACAAGTTATTGCTTTCGAATTAAGCAACGGTTCCTAGAACAGAGAGCATCAAAGCAATTTCAAGCCTAATGGCTAATTTGATCTCTTTTGGATCCTTCTCATAACTTGTGGATCCTTGTGTTGTGTTTCAAATTGTTCTGTGAAGTGTCCCCGACCTTAATTTAGGTCCACACTTCATCTTATGCACCTGTCGAGGAGAAATTCAAATTTAAGGCCGACCCCTATTTCATGCACGTTATGTTTCCTTCATCGGAGATTGTAATGATCTTTGGCTGACGCGGATGATTCTAGATCTAAGATGTGATAAAAAATATTGTAATAGATCATTAGGATAGAAATGGGAATGAGTATTGGATTCAATCTGTAAGATTCCGGCTCGCATTAAGGAGCATGTAGGAATACTATATTTTGAGCATGTTGTATCAGGCCTATGAGCCCAATCTGTAAACCTAGATGTTGTCGGTTGTATGTAATAGAAATTTATGATAATAAGAATGTTTGAATCTGCATTTGGCTCCATATCTTGAGTGGCTTCTATTGTGCAACTCTTGTTGCACGGTCTAGACTGTTCTCTTTGAGGACCCTCCTACCGTGACTGCACTAGATTGGTATCAGAGTGAGATTTGTTCCATGAGAGATCATCAAAGTTTGCAAAGTCCTATTGAAGATTTGATGTGGGGTGGCAAACTGAGGATCCAACCTGCAGCTATAGAGGACTTGTGTAAAGATGGCGGGAAGAAGAAATGGTAGAGAAAATGGAGTGTGCAAAAATAAAGACCCAACTATAATGGAGATGTTGAGAGGAATTACTGCTAGATTAGAAGCAATCGAAAAAACCCAAAGGAGAGGTCAACTAGTTGATGATGTGAGTGATGAAGAGGTATAAGAACAGGAAGAAGAGGAAAGAGGAAATCAACCTAGCCTTGATCAGGGAGAAGAGAGGTTCATAAGATCCCTAACCACATTTCAATCCACCATATTATAGTGGTAAGTTGGATTCAGATGAATTGCTTGATTGGATAATGGAGATGGAGAAGTATTTTGATTTTGAAGGTATCGTCGAAGACAAGAAGGTGAAATTTGCTTGTACAAAGTTGAAAGGACATGCATCCCTTTGGTGGGAGCATTTGCAGACATATAGGAAAAGAAGAGGAAAGGATAAGATAAAATCATGGGATCGGATGGTGAATAAGATAAAGATGAAGTTTATGCCTGTAGACTATCAGATCAGATTGTTCTGAAAGTTGCATAATTTTCAGCAGAAGGAGTCAAGTGTGACAGAATATACTGAGGAGTTCTACAAGTTGAATATCATATCCAGACATTTGGAGGATGAGACCGAGCAAGTAGCCAGATATGTGAATGGCTTGAGGTCATCTATATAGGATGAGATCAGTTTGATCAAGTTGTTGAGTGTGGAGGAGGCATATCAATGTGCCCTAAAATCAGAAGAGAAGTTGAATAAAAGACATGAGCAGAGACAAAGAGGAAGAATATTTACTAGAGTAGAAAGAGGATCTTTTGTAGATCAGAATAAAGATAAGGACGTCAATAAGAATGATAATTTGTACCGTAAAGATGATAGAAACTCTTACTGGAGAGGAGGATATGGTGGTTATCAGAATGAGGATTATAGAAAAGGTGATAGAGGGTAGGAGAAAAGAGTATTTAGGGGAACTTGTTTTAAGTGTGGTGAAGGACATAGAGCCATTGAATGTAATTAGGGAGAGACAAGCAGAAAGATAGAGAACAGTAGAAGAACAACCTTTGTTGAGGAGGATCGTGTCAGATCATCTAATAAACCAGAAGATGGAGAAGTGTTGGTGAACAGAAGAGTATTGTGTCAAAGTGAGATGGAGCAGGAACCATTGTAGAGAAATAATTTGTTCTGAACCAGATGCAAGGTAGCTGGTAAATGTTGCAGAGTGATTATTAATAGTGGAAGCTCTGAGAACCTAGTTTCTAAAGAAATGGTGACCAAATTGAAGCTAGAAAGATTGAAACACCTGAAGCCTTATCAGATAGCATGGATTCAAGATGAGCATAAGATAAGGGTAAGTTAACAATGTTTGGTGAAATTGAAGATAGGAAATTATCATGATGAAGTTTTGTGTGATATCATGCCTATGGATGTATGCCATGTTTTGTTGGGAAGGCCTTGGCAGTATGATAGACATTCTATTCATGATGGAAAGAAGAACACATATACCATTGGTGCTAATGGGATGAAGCAAACTTTGTTGCCCTTGGAGGATGTTCCTAAAGTTGAGGTTTGCACAAGTGCTAGAATATGTTTGGTTGATGGAAGGAGATTTTTGGATGGACTGAGACATGAGAACATGTGCTATTCCTTAGTTCCTAAGAAGGCTGAAGACTTGAAGCATGTAGAAGAACAACCGAAGGAGATAAAGGAGTTGTTGGTAGAATACGAAGCTATCATTTCGGATAATGTACTTGATGGATTGCCACCTATGAGGAGTATTATTCATTGCATGGATCTGATTCTTGGAGCTAGTTTGCCTAATAAAATAGCACATCGGATGACACCGGCAAAAAATGAAGAATTGAATAGACAATTGCAAGAGTTGTTGAGGAAGGGTTTGATCAGAGAAAGCTTAGGTCCTTGTGTGCTACTTGTTGCACTAGCACCTAAGAAGGATGGAGAATGGAGGATGTGTACAGACTGTAGAGCCATAAACAAAATCACAGTAAAGTATAGATTTCCTTTGCCTCATATGGATGACATTATAGATTGTTTGAGTGGAGCTAAATACTTTACAAAGATAGATTTGAAGAGTGGATATCATCAAATCAGAATCAAAGAAGTGGATGAGTGGAAGACAACATTCAAGACAAATGAAGGATTGTATGAGTGGTTGGTGATGCCTTTTGGACTAACAAATGCATCGAGTACTTTCATGAGGTTGATGAATGAGGTATTGAATAAATTATTGGGTAAGTTCATGATTGTTGATTTGGACGACATCTTGATTTTCAGTAAGACTAGAGAATAACATTTGTTGCATATAAGACAAGTTTTGTAGAGGTTGAGAGAAGAGTTGAGAGAAGAGCAGTTGTTGATAAACATTAAGAAATGTAGTTTCATGAAGGAAGAATTGGTATATCTGGGATTTGTGATATCTGTTGATGGATTGGAGATGGATCCTGAGAAGTTAAGTGCAATCGTTGAATGGCCTACACCAGAAAGCATTGAAGATGTAAGATAATTCCATGGATTGGCTAGTTTCTACTGAAAGTTCATTAGGAATTTAAGTTGTATTTGCAGTCCTATGACAAAAACAATGAGAGGAGATAAGAAATATTTTAGGTGGACATCTGGAGCAAACCGAAGTTTTGATTTGTTGAAACAAAAGGTGACTAAGAAGCCTGTGTTGGATTTACCATAATTTAATAAGGTATTTTAGGTAGATTTTGATGCAAGTGGAAATGCAATTGGAGCAGTATTAAGTCAAGAAGGAAGACCAGCAGCTTATTTCAGTGAGAAATTGAATGATGCTAGGGAAAGGTATTCAGTGTATGACCAAAAGTTTTATGCCATAGTTCAAGCCTTGAAGAAGTGGAGACATTACTTGTTTCCTAAGGAGTTTGTGTTGTATACAGATCATCAGGCATTGCAATACTTGAACAATCAAGTTAAGTTGAATCAGAGGCACATGAGATGGGTGGAATTCCTGTAGAGTTATACTTTTTTTTTGAAACATAGGAGTGGGAATTCAAAGAGTCATTGATTCTTTGAGTAGGAGAAGGAATTTACTGGTAGAAATGAGAGTGGGGGTATTAGGCTTTGATGGATTTAAGAGCTTGTATGAGGAAGACCCAGATTTTGCAGAACCTTGGAGAGCTTGTAAAGAACCAGTCTTGGAGGATAGGAGCTAGTGGTTGGATTATTTCATTCAGGAGGATATGTTGTTCAGAGGGAATCAGTTGTGTATACCCTAGAGTTCAATGAGGGATAGCTTGGTGAAAGAAAAACATAATGGAGGATTGGCAGGACACTTTGGAATTCATAAGACAATAGCATTAGTAAGTGAGAATTATTTTTGGCCACAGATTCATAAGGATGTTAGGAAATTTGTGCAGAGTTGTAGAGTTTGACAAGCTACAAAAGGGAGTAGTCAGAATATTGGATTGTATAAGCCTTTGACATTTTCGGAGAGACCTTTGGAGGATATCAGCATGAATTTCATACTTGGTTTTTCGAAGACACAGAGAGGTAATGATTCCATATTTGTGGTGGTGGATAGATTTTCTAAAATGGCACATTTAATACCTTGTAAGAAGACAGCAGATGCAGTACATGAAGCAGACTTGTTTTTCAAGGAAGTAGTCAGATTGCATGGATTACCTAGGAGTATTGTTTCAGACAGAGATACAAAGTTTGTTGGTTACTTTTGGAGGACACTTTGGATGAAGTTAAAGACAGATGTAAAGTTCAGTTCTCCTTTTCACCCACAGACTGATGGATAGACAGAGGTAGTAAATAGGAGTTTGGGGAATTTATTGAGATGTTTGGTTGGGGAGAAGATCGAAAGTTGGGATTTAGTCCTTGCACAAGCAGATTTTTCTTACAATAATTCAGTGAACAAGAGTACTGGAAAGACACCTTTTGAGATTGTTACTAGAGTTCATCCTAGAGGTATATTAGAGTTGCGAGACATTAGCAAAGAAGATAAAAGGAGTGTAGAAGCAGAGGAATTTGTAGAACATATGAAGAAAGTGCATACTCAAGTAAAACAACAATTGGAAGATATGAACTCGAAGTATAAGAAGCAAACAGATGAAGAGAGGAAACATAAGGAGTTCGAAGTTGGAGATGAAGTGATGGTGTATTTGAGGAAGGAAATATTTCCAGTTGGTACATACAATAAGCTCAAAATGAGGAAGTTTGGAACCTGTAAGATTTTGAAGAAATTTGATTCAGGAAATGAATTTGAAGTAGAGTTACTGGATGGCATGGGTATACCAACTATATTCAACATTACAGATCTACATCAATACCATCAATTAGAATTCAGTGAAGATAGTAAAGCAAAATTGGAGAAACAGTTTCCTAAACAAAAATCAGACGAGATAGAAAAGGTTTTGGATATCAGAGATGGGAGGACAACGCATGGAAGACAGTACAAAGAATATCTTGTAAAGTGGAAGGGAAGACCAGTGGAGGATTCTTCTTGGATTTCTTAGGCTGAGGTAGACCGTATTGGTTTTCCTTTAGCCCTAGCAAAGTGAGGGACTCACTTTTCAAATAACCCCAGATGTGTGATGCAGGAGCATCCTTGGTTCTTTGCAATCATGCATCAGCCAAAAATATTTTCTTTCAGTTTTATTCTTGTTCTTGTCTAGTTCAAGTTGGAAGATTTGGTATTTCATCATACTTTCTCACCAGATCTTGTGGATCTAGGTTTTCATTGTGGACATGTTCATTTTCCTTATTTCAATATTTCAGCATGATTGGATCTTTTTTCTGGCAAGTTATCTCTTTCAGATTAAGCGACGGTTTCTAGAATAGAGCACCAAAGCAATTTTGAGCCTAACAACTAATTTAATCTCTTGTGGATCCTTCTCGTGACTTGCAGATCCTCGCATTGTGTTTCGAATTGTTTCGTGGAATGTCCCCGACTTGAATTTAGGTCCACACTTCATCTTATGCACTTGTCGAGGAGAAACTCAAATTTAAGGTCGACCTATTTCATGCACGTTATGTTTCCTTCATCGGAGATTGTAATGATCTTTGGCTGACACAGATGATTCTAGATCTTGGATGTGATATAAATCATTGTAATAGATCATTGGGATAGAAATGGGAATGAGTATGGGATTTGATCTGTAAGATTTTGGCTCGCATTAAGGAGCATGTAGGAATACTGTATTTTGAGCATGTTGTATCAGGCATGTGAGCCCAATCTGTAAACCCGGATGTTTTCGGATGTATGTAATTGAAGTTTCTGATAATAAGAATGTTTGAATCTGCATTTGCCTCCATATCCTGAGTGGCTTCTGTGGTGTAACTCTTGCTGCACGGTCCAGAATGTTCTCTTTGAGGACCCTTCTACCGTGACTACACCATCATGATTCCAACTCCATAAGGGACAATGACGAAGCATTAGCAATATACCACCTCATTTCTTGTAAAGTTGTTAGTTGGATGCTTGTGCAACACGTAGATGTTTGTGCAGCGTGCTAGCATCCCTGTACTTTCCAAGTTCAAATGAGGGAATATTACAAACTTTTCCCATGACACATGTCATCATAGAGGAGTCACGGTTGTAATGAATCTTCCCACCCATGTAGCCTCACAAAACTCTTCCTTTCACTCTCATTCTTCTTCATTCTTACCATTTTTTCTCTCTAACTTACTTTCTCACTTTCTTCTCTCCTACATCTCTTCTCTATGGTAAAGCTTTATTGAATTCACATCTCGTCAACATCCAAGGCTCTCTTGCAAGCATTTGAATTCACATCTATCAAGCCAAGAGGGAGCCACAGACTATTGGTAAAGCTCTCTTGTTGCATTATTTTGTCTTGTCTATTTACAAATATACTTATCTTTATCTATTTACAAATATACTTGTCTTTATCTATTTATGTGTGATACAGGTTTCCTCCATAGTGAGGTTTGTCTTTATCACACGTTTCATCTATTTTATTACGCATCTCGTCTATTTTCTATCTATCTAGTTATCCATGGAGGTGGAAACACCAAAACATGGGTTTGACTAAGGAAAGCCCTGAAACAGCCCCAACACTTTTTCTTGTCTCAACTGTGTGCAGGTTTCCAGATGTGAAGAGTTGGGTGTTTGTTGATTTTAGGTTTTTATCCCTTGATCTAACAGGGATGACAGTGTGACGTGCAAACCACTGTTCGGCATGCTAGTGTTTGTTGACTGTGACTTTGTCCTCCCAAGAGAAAAACCTGTGATTTTTCCTCATATTGATTTTGTTATCAGTTTTTTATTATCTATTATCAGTTTTTGTTAAATTAAAGATTTCCCTTCTTAGCTTAGTATTTCATTTAATTACGTTTTTTGCAATCTCTTTCATCTTGTACCCCCATCACTAGAGATTTGTACATTAAAGTAATCGAGGGTCATCTGCTCCTTGAAAACTCTTCCTTGTCCTAGAGACTTGGCAATAGTGGATCTTCTCCATTGTAGTTGGTAAATAGAATAAGTCTTCATTTCCTATTAGAAGCTATAAAGCAACTAGATTATTGAAAATAATTCATTCATATGTGTCATGTCTAGTGGATGTGGGTTTTGCTAGAAAATATTAACGTTATGTTTAATTTATTGATGATGCCTCCAAATAAACTTGAATTTATTGTATGCATGCTAAATCTAAGTTTTTCACTACATTTAAAGAATGTAAGACATTTTTGAAATGTAAATAATTTATAAAATAAAGGTATTGAGTTTTGACAATGGTATTGAATATTATTCTAAGGAATTTGATGAGTTTTGTAAGCATATAGGTATTTATCGACAAATGAATACACCATATGAACCTTAACATAATGGGGTTGTAGAGAATGCATTTAAATTTAATAGAAAGGGTTTGAGGTATGTTGAGTGGTACACAACTAGATCAATATTTTTGGGTGGAGGTTGTAAATGTTGCTTATTATTTGATTAATGGATCTCTTTTTTCGACTCTTGCTAAAAAAACACCTTATGAAGTGTGGATAGGTAATATGTCTTCTATTTCACATTAAAGGATCTTTAGATGTGAGGTTTATGTTCATGTGCCTCAAGAAAAAATTTCTAAACTAGATCCAAAAACTCAAAAATACATCTTTGTAAAATATAGTGAAAACATAAAAGCTTTGGAATCTTCAAACCTAGAAATGATTTATTTTAGAGAGATGGTTTTAAGGACACGTCTACAACTTTTTTAGGTCTTAAGAAACCAAAGTAAAATGATGGAAAGAAAAGTGCATTTTTAGATTGAGGTCAAGAAAGAGGAAGATGCACATATGGAAGAATAGATTGATGGATTAAAGGCCAAGAAAGGGATTTAGATAAGAGTTCATATGAGGATCTATAAGATGAGCATAAAAAAGTACAGTCAAAGCCCCTACTCCTACCTTGAAGATATTCACAAGACAACAAAATTTAATTAATAGATATAGCCCACTAGATTTCTATTGTGAATTCTCTTTTGAGTACTAACAATGAACCTAAATCTTTTAGGGAGTTTCTCTTCAAAGGATGGTGAGATTTGGATGTAGGAAATGGAGGAGGAGATGATGGCCTTAAATAGTTGTGACACTTGAAATCTTATTTGTTTACCTAAAAAAAAAATCCCATTGATTGTAAGAGGGTGTACAAGAAGAAAATTGGTGTAGATGAATATTTTGAGTTATACAAGGCTAGATTGATGACTAAGGGTTACTCCTAGAAAGAGGGAATCAATTTTGGTGAAATTTCCTCTCCTATTATTAAGTTATTTTTTTTATATTCCTATTGTCTAGTAATACAAGTTATAATTTTGAGATTGAACAAAGGTAGCTTAAGGTTGCTTCCTTATATGGGGATCTTGAGGAGGAAATTTCTATGTGAATCTTGTAATTTTTGTGTGAAGAGGAAAAAATTGGTTTGTAGGTTGAAATGGTCATTTTATGGTTTGAAATAATCACCTATGATGCGGTACTAGAAATTTGTTTCCTTTACGTTGATTTCTTGTATTGTTAAGAGAGGAGAATCATTGTGTTCATGTTAAAATTATTAATAATCAAATTCTAATCATTACTTATATGTAGATAGCATGTTTATTGGTAATAGTAAGGTGATGATTAGGGAGATCAAAACTCTGCTTTCTAGCACATTTGATATTAAATATTTGGAAGCTAATAAATATATTCTTGGTATGGAGACTAGTTAGCATCAGATACACAAAACTTTGGTTAAATCAAATAAATATGTTGATACCGTTTTGTAGTAGTTTAGTATGCATAATTGTAAAATGGTGAGTATTTAATTACCTATTGACATTGAGCTTTCTTTGGATAAGTGTTCTAAACTAGATGATGATTTAGAATTCATTAAACATACGAGACTTTGTGGATGTAGATTGAGTAGGTGACATGGATAGATTAAGGTCCACTAATGGCTGTGTGTTTTCTCTATTTTTGTGATGCAATAAGTTGGATGAGTAAAAATAAAATCACAATTATTTTGTCCACTACTGAAGTAAAGTATATGGCTACTATAGATGCCTCTAAGGAGGTAGTATGTGTTGGGATATGGTGTTGTACACCATTGCATAAATTGGTTTATTATAATGTTGTAATTAAATAATTATTTAGTTGTGATACACCTTGGTGTTGTTGTTAATCACACTAGGTAATTATTTGGGGACCCACTTGATGTTGTATTGTAACATTGTATTATTATTTAATGTGTGGGAGACATGTGATAATAATTTAATATTAGGGAAATATTAAATAATGTGATGTCTTAATACACAATATTAAGGGGTTAGTGGCTTTGTATTCACATGGTTTTGTGGTACATGGTTTCACCTTACCACTAGTTGTATTATGTGCGAGCTTGTGTCTATAAAAGACAACACATGTGTAGTGGTTTAGGTTGGTTGAATGAGTTGCCTGTCATTATTGAGTCTTTCTGAGGAGTGCATTTGTGAAGCATGACATGGGATGTGTTGATTCATACTTGGACACATGGGAATGCATTGGAGGGATTAATGTTTCAGAGGTATTCATTGTAACTCTTGTATTGCTTTATTGTTGAATAATATGATGGAGTATGGATGCTTTTGGAGGCTTGGTTTTTCCCTCTTGAGGGTTTTCCCAAGGTATATCTTGTGTTATCTTGTGGCTTGTCTATTTGATCTATGCATTTTGGCAACTTGTATGCATGCTTATCTCTCATGGGTTATGTAGGAAATGATTTATGATTGTGGGTTTGAATGAAATATTTCCTAACAAGTGGTATCAAAGCTTTCATGGTTGAAGAATTTTTGTTATAACCCTAGTTTGAGAGTTTTTGCAAAGTTGAAGTAATGGACATGCATGTAGGGTTTGAGACATTACAAGATATGGAACACATGTTGTAGGTGTTTGTATGCAGATTTAGGCTTTTGGGTTGTCAAGATTTGTTGGGTTTATTGTAAATCTAAAGTTTTCCAAATTTGGGAGAAAAAGTGTTTTTTGGTTTGAGTTTGAATATGAGGGTTTTGTAGGGGAAATTTCATAGATGGCCTCTTGAGACAAAATGGACCTCATGGTTGGATTCAAGTTGGCTAAGAGATGAATTTTGATACAAAATTCAACCTATTTTGGAGAAGTTAAAAAAAATGCAAAAAAAATTAGTAAAAGGGCCAATTTGCCCAATTTTGGCATGTGCAGAAAAAAATAATCCTATCGGAATTAAAAATTCATAGAAAAATATTTTTGCATCGGATGAAAAATCATTAAAAATACCTGCAAATACAAAAATGAAAAAGGTTACAATTTCCATTGAAATTTTTTAAATAAAATAAAATTAAAAATTAAAGAAAATGACAGTGTGGGGGGGCTGGGGTCCATAGACCCCGTACCCCACTCAACACTGCTATCAGCAACAGTACTGCCGATGACAGTACTATCGACTATGGTGGGTAGTACTGCCCACTGGTAGTACCTTTGTCGGTTAGCAGGCTAGGTGAGCCAACAACAACTGTCACTTAATTTTTTTTATAAAATTTAAAATTTTGTTAAATTCGTCGAATGAATTTCAATAAGCCGGACTTCAAATATTATATGCTGGATTTCATTACTGTATCGGGTCCGAATAAGGGGAGAATATAAAAAATTTATTTTAAAAGATTAAACCAGATTTAATGTGGATTTTAAATCTGTCGCCTAGGCACCACCGACCAGCCACCACCACTGGTGGCTCCACCTAGGCGCCACCAGTGCACCCCTTATAAGCCAGATTGGAGCGACTATTATTCAAATGAGAATAACTTTCATCCACAATGTTGGATTTTCAACTTCTTATAGTTGTTGAAAAGATGGTTTCGAGCACTATACAGTGGTATAGGTTTGGTTCCTTGATTTTTCTGTTTGACATATTTTTGGAGCTTGGAAGTCATATGTTCTCATTTGTATGATTTTTGTCATAACTTTTGCATACAAAATCAGATTTTTAATTTCAAAGAGGTGTTGGAGAAAATTTGCAGTGTACTACATAGTGGTTCAAATTGTTTATCAATTTGAGGAGCAAGTTGAGCTTGGTACTTTTTTGATCGCTTGTAGGTGCCTGAGATTTGGGGTGTGATTGTGTGAGCATCCAGACTAGTTAAGAGTTGAAACCTTGAGGGAGTACATGTTTTTATATGTTATTTATGATGCTATAGTTGATTATCAAATTGGTGCTTCCAAGTACAAGTGGTGATTTTCAGAGATGGTACTTTGATGGTGATAGGTACACAGGTTGTCTTCGGTTTTGAGGACATGATTTGACATGGTTTGAGACTTGGAGTCTTCTATGGGTGATAGTTAAGTGAAGGTACATGGATGATTATGGTTATGGTTTCATGAGTATGCAGGTACATTTGATGCATTGGCACGACGTGATCATGTATGTAGTGTTTGGTGGTGATATGGTTTGATGTTAGGAGATTGTTATTATCTTCTTGATGCTTATTTGGTTCCTTGACTATGATTACTCTTTTGTGGACATGATTGGAAATTAAAATCTAAGGTTGATTTGGTGTTTGAGTCATTTAGTCTACATGGTTATCTTCTTTGATATCTCGGTTTGCAGTTACTAATGTGATGATGAGCTTGCATGTATCAGTGGTTGGATCTATGAGTTATGCAGGTGTGTGGGTTGGTCACTCATTCATTTGAAGTGGGATGACTTAGATGTGGACTATCTATATCCATTAGGTTTGATTCATTATTGTTGCAGATTTTATTAGTTGACCTTGTTTGTGGTCATTTGTGCATTGGTATGTTGTTTTGAGATTGAGAGGATGGATGATTTGAGTACTTGATTAGTTGGTTGATGGGACTTGTAGCATTTGGTTTGATCAAGATGTCATGATAGCTTGGTGCATTCATTGGTTATACATTTTCAGTGGGAGCTTTTGATAGTGATGACTTGGTAGTGTTGGATTGGTTTGTGATGTTTTGATGGTGATTGTATGTATCTTCTTGGCTTGGAGATCTTGTTTTACTTGTATGTTACTAACATTGGATTTGAGTGTGTGCATACCTGGATGATCTTCATGGAGGATATGGTTGTCATGATGCCATGTGTAGCTCATATCACGGTTCAGTGGCAGTTGTTGGCAGTGACGTAGATGCATCATTGGTATGGCTATCTTCATATGATTGGAGATATGATTTCTTGGTTTACAATATGTTGGATATTATGTCATGGTTTACTCTTGATGCTAGCTTAGAGTTTTGGCATGATATGTGTTCTCTTGAGACTAGGATACATATATGTTAAATTGGTGCATGTGATCTCCTAGGAGGAGATGGTTAGATCATGTTGTCATAATAGGTTCTAGATTCTACGGTTGGAGCTTTGACATTGATCATGTGTGATTCTATTTGTATTGATTACATTGATCATTTGATTGATTACTTCATGATGGTGCTATGTTGCATTTGGAGTTTGGCATGGATTGATTGGTTACAGGTGCTCATGGATACTTAGAGATGTAGGTGATTGTTGGAGTTCTCTTGTGACTAGAGATATTTGCTTGAGACAATTACTCTTTGGAGGTTTCAGCAGGAAGACCGAGGATCTTTCACCTGGTTATGGATTGATAGAGAAGATTGTTCTTGGAGCAAGTCATGATGACTTGGTTATCTTGGAAGAGCATTCTCATTCCCCACTCTTGGCCTACTTGATAGTTTACTATTTGAGAGGTATTTTTCCCCATTATATCTTTTAGATGTGTTATGTTTTGTGCTTGATTTCTCATGGGATTGAGTAGAGTCATGGTGATTGATTTGAATACTCATTTGAAGATGGTTTAGCACGAGTTTATATGCTTTATATTTCATAGATATGGATCTTGAGCTATGGATAGTTAATTTTGGAGGATTCACTTTGAGGGATGTTATGGTATGGTTATCTCCTTTTGTATTTGAGTTTATGATATCATTCTTTGATGATGATTGTTAGGAGATGGTTTATGGGCTGATTTCTAGATTTGGGGATGGTTACTTTGAGTTTGATCTTCTTGATTAGAGAGGCTTACATCCACATTGGCATTGTTACATGATGCATATGTTGTACTTGGTCTATGAGATTGAGTGTTATGAATGTTGTTGAGGCTTTTCATTTAGGGTTGTTAAGAGATTATGCAGCTCTTTGGGTTGTATGTGTGGATCATTGTTATTTTTCTTGGTACTTCATGCTTTGATTTACATATCACACCTTGATATATAGTGTTGATTGGTAGACTTGATATGCTTTGACATTACCTATGCAATGGGAGTTTTTGGATATGTATGTTCTTCATTGACAGGTTTTATGCAGGGAGCTTGTGATTTCGGTTTATGGGTTGCATATGTTCTTGGAATGAGTTTACTGATATATCGATACCTTAGAGGTATGGATGGTTGGATGTATTAGCATGTGTTGTGGATGCTATTTCTGATCATGTGGGTTTTTTAGTTGGAAGCAACTTGGTTGGAGCCTTTGTTATCACTTGGATTTGATTCTTGTGCTCATGGATTGGTGCATCTTCACCTTGGCATGTTCCTTTTCTTCCATAGGTGGCATATTGGAAGATGAAAGGAGTCCTTACTTGAGATGGTGGTCACTTTTTTTCTTATTACAGGTATCTTGATGGAGCACGAGATCTTGTTGGAGATTCATGTGGTTTCATGTATGACTATGATGATGTATTTCATGTATTGATCCCTTATGCAATGCATGCAATAAGTGGGAGAATGTTGGGATATGGTGTTGTATACCATTGCATAAATTAATTTATTATAATGTAGTTAAATAATTGTTTAGTTGTGATACACCTTGGTGGTGTTGTTAATCACACTAGGTAATTATTTGGGGACCCACTTGATGTTGTATTGTAACATTGTATTATTATTTAATATGTGGAAGACATGTGATAATAATTTAATATTGGGGAAATATTAAATAATGTGATATCTTAGTACCCAATATTAAATAAGGGGTTAGTGGTTTTGTATTCACATGGTTTTGTGGTACATGGTTTCACCTTACCACTAGTTGTATTATGTGTGAGCTTGTGTCTATAAAAGAAAACACATGTGTAGTGGTTTAGGTTGGTTGAGTGGGTTGCTTGTCATTATTGAGTATTTCTGAGGGGTGCATTTGTGAAGCATGGCATGGAATGTGTGGATTCATTTTTGGACACATGGGAATGCATTGGAGGGCTTGATGCTTCAGAGGTATTCATTGTAACTCTTGTATTGCTTTATTGTTGAATAATATGGAGTATGGATGCTTTTGGACGTTGGGTTTTTCCCTCTTGAGGGTTTTCCCAAGATATATATTGTGTTATCTTGTGGATTTTATATTTGATCTATGCATTTTGGCAACTTGTATGCATGTTTATCTCTATGGGTTATGTAGGAAATGATTTATGATTGTGGGTTTGAATGCAATATTTTCTAACAGTATGGTTACCGAGACCTTTTACAGACATTAGTTTTAATTACAAGTTCATAGAATTGGTTGTGATAGAGTGCTAATTATTTGACTAAGAATGCCATGTATTATGCTGGGTGATCCCACAATAGTGGTTTACAATTTTTGGCCAAACTAGACATTGAAATTATTATTTTTAACTAAATCTTCACACTCGAGCACCTATAGCGGCTAAACCGTGAGGAATTTGGAGATGATGCAAACTAGAGTCTCGTCACATTTTGTCTATAGATTCTAAAAATATTTTTTTCATTTTTTTTAGAATCAGATTGCACTTCTTTTTCCATCTCCCATGAAAACTAATTTTTATCAGAAAACAACATTTTTAAAAAGTGACGCACACCGTATAACGCATAGCTTTTTTTCCATGAAGGATAAAATTCTAATTCTTTCAAATTTATATTTGTAACTCCAATATATAGTGCTTCCACTTGGTTAAATATTTTTTTATTGAATATGTTTTCTTTAATCAAGTTTCGAATTCAAACCAATTACAATTTAGACATAGTGCAACTGTATAACGTGAAACTTTTTTTGTATATATCAAAATTCAATTTTATTTTTTTGTTGGATCAAGGACTTCAATATCTGGTGCACTCATATTTTTCAAATTTTTTTTGATAATCTACTATTTTTCCACATGTGCAGAACATAGACCTTCATTTTCGATGAAAAACCTATGTTTAATAAAACTAAAAAAACAAATACATAATAAAACCAAAACATATTAAAATTATATTCATTGGATATCTCGTTCTGAGGACTACCATAATCATTTGAAATAAATTTTAAATGAATTCATTTGATCCCCCAAAAGGTAAATCAAAAGTGATTTTTTATCAACATTTTGATAGGTGTAAAGGAGACTCATTTATAGGTATGGTTTAAAACTAGTGAGGTTGTATCCAAGGGGATTTGATCTAAGGTGGTTTGATCAAACCCTTTTCAATTGGAATCCTTAAAATGAAACTTTTTAGGGCTTCAATCATTATATTTTCTAAAAATATGTGATTTTAGCAAAAATCGATTCCTCTCAAAAATTGTAAACCAGCTTTGTGGGATCACCCCATACTCATACTAAACATGTCGATGTTCAATTTTCCTCTATATGAGAGATGATAAAGAATGGTACAGTCTTGCCACAAAAAGTTGATGCTAAAGAAAATGTTGAAGATCCCATCTTAAAGCCAATGATTGTGAATAAGTTCTCTTGGTGTAGGAAGACCATGGGCTTTGTACCTTATGCTTAATTCATTTATGTTTTCTATGAATATATTTTCAATGTATAATGTTAAGTGGGAGAATGTTAGGATAAAAGCTTCATTAACCATGCAAATCCCATGTATATTTTATAGATCTCCAACACTCTTGAAAAGTGTACTTGAATGTCTTTGGAATAATTGGAAAAATAACTTATAATTTAGATTCTTCTAAAACCTTGATATTAATTGTTACATGCATTCATGAGAGAGTGGGGAACTAAAATGATAATTTACGTCGAAGGCGTATCCAATATGAAATGAAGCTAGCTGATTATATGTATCTACAGTTATCAAGGCATCGAGAGATGATTCAGAATACCCCGTTCATCCATCATTTATCATTTCTTTTTGTCACTATTTGCATTTATAACACCTAGCGGTAACATAAATCATTCAATTTCTTTACCGACAAGAAAGTGACGAGTCTCCATAGGCTAACCTAAAAAGATATCCTTCACTTGGGAAGATGAGATGGTTTGCCTCTGGTCATTGACAAAATGTATCCAAAGATTCAAAAATTGGAAGAAAGATGATGTAAATTGGTGTACAAAACAAACGATGCAAAGAAAGATATGGCCTGTGGTGTTTTATTCAAGTTCTTGATAATTGAAACTAAGGATCAAAATCCAAACCCTGAAATTAATTTGTGGAAGTGGCACTTTGTGATGCCACCCATGGCTTTGAATCTATGTATGCCAACTACAAAAGCCCTCTTGAATGTCAGGTAGAACCCAATTTAGCAAGGTCGGTGATGTTGTTGATTCGAGGATGGAAAAATTGAAGGGTGAAATCAGACGCAGTGAAGAAGGTTTCAAAGGGAAGAATCTAGATAGGTAAGGTTGTAGAACAAAAGCTACTAAATATTTCCTTTTAATTCCTTTTATGGAATAAGTCAAAACCATTATTACACACATTTTTAATTTGATTGTTGTTTGTCGAGGCCAAAGCATGCTATCCTGGTGCATCTGTGCACCATTTGAATGGTGGAGGTTTTCTCCAAATATATGGGAACCCTTTCCATTGTGAGTTGTGTTTGGATGCAATAGGACATTCATGTTTACTGAGGCTTGGCTCAAATGATAACTTACACTTATGAAGATACTAGAGTTGAAAATGCACTTATCTCTATCAATGTGGTAGAAAAACTTTGTATATGTTGTCCTCTTAGACCGAAGAAGGCAGTTCTAAGTGAATAATTTTGTATGAATTATCATATTTAGATTATAAGTTGCATAAAATGGAAAACTTAGTTTACCTGGTTATATAATTAAAGGATGATAGAGAAAGCTATAAGTCAAGTGCATTGGTGAATCAGCTAGGTGAGAACTACTTGGAGAATGAATTTGAATATGAGGATATGCCACTTTGAACAAACTAAATTTTTTGTGGGGGTTAGAGGATGATTCTAGAGAAGAGCAAAGGAGAGCATAGATGTATCACAAGATCATTCACTAGTGTTCTATATTGAAAATGTGAACAGGGTATGGACATCCATCAAAGCATAAAGGATAGAGGAATTTTTTTCAGATGTAGTTGCAGCTTCCCTAGGTTTTGAAAAGATGCCTCAAAGAGATGCAGTCTCGTGGACTACAATGATTGCAGGATATGCACAAAATAGATTTGTTGAAAAGGCTTTAGAAATTTCCAAGCAAATGCAATTGTCAAGTTTAAAGCCAAATTCCACAATATTTGCTAGCATCCTCTTTATACATGCCAACATGAGAGCTTTGGAATAGTATGGACATCCATCAAAGCATAAAGGATAGAGGAACTTTGTTAGATATTATAGTCGCATCCACCCTAGTAGACATGCATGCTTAGTCACATCCAAAAATTAGCAATTATGTAGCACCATCAATGCTCTTGATGGAACACAAAAAGTAGATGTTTTTGACATCTCATTTGATAATGCCTGAATTATTTTTTCCCAACATGATACTGCAATAAATGTGGGTATTTTCATCCAAATGCTATTTGCTAGAACATAATAAGCCCAATAATAATGTCGGCTAGAAGAGAAATTGTGAGGATTGTTTTTGGATATTATAGTTGGAAATGCTTTGGTAAACATGTATGCAAAATGTGGAAGCATAGAAAAGGCACATGAACTGTTTGACAGAATGCCTCGAAGAGAGGTTATCTCATGGAATGCGATATTGCAGGATATGCACAAAATGATTTTTTTTAAAAAGCTTTAGAAACTTTCAAGAAAATGCAATTGGAAAGTGTAAAGCCAGACTCCACAAATTTTTCCATTATTCTCCCTGCCTGTGTCAAAATAGGAGCATTCAAACAGGGTATGGACATCCATCAGAGTTGTAACCGCCCTAGTGGTCATGTATGTAAAATGTGGAAGCATAGAAAAGGCACGTGAAGTGTGAGATTTTTGTTTGTAGAGACTGGTGGTATGAATAAATGTGATCACCAAATTCCTAACTTTTACAACACTATTGCTCGTTGGGCCTAAAGGAGTTGGAAAAAGCACTCTTATTATTAATATACTATGGGTTCTCAGTTTTGGAAATGAAAGAATAGACGAAGCTTAAGTTTTTTGTACATTCTGGTTAGAACTCTTGAATTTATTTTTTATAAATTATCAATACAGTCCAGACTGATAACATTCTGATTTCACATAACTTTTCATCCCTAAGTTATTTGATTTTTTCTTTGCACTTATAAAATTGCTATCATTCAGGATTTATTTTTGCATTGGAAAAATGTGACTTATATTAAATTGAGTATTGCATTTTCTTTTCACAAGTCATCTTGGGAGCTACTTTCTTGAAAAATACATAGTTCCTCAAGCCTTTGAAGCATTAAATGGAAATGGAGATGCAAAAATTTTAAAGGTAGTAGATTCAAAGTTTTTAAAGGTAGTAGGTGCTAAGTTTTGGGAGGTGGTAGGTGCTAAGTTTTACATATTTTGAATATTTGGGCTGCAAAAAATTTACATATATAAGATGTGAATTTTGGTTCAATTGGGGTGCAAAATTTTGCTCATTTGAGGTGAGAAGTTCAACAATGAGAAACTGCAACGTAAGAAAATAAAAAATTGGAAAGTTTTCAAGTGATGTAAAACTATTTTAAAGTTGAACTACAAGTTTTGCAAAATGTTACACAACACATTGTAAAGGAAAATAACATCAGAAGAGAGAAAGTGAAAGAGAAGTGAATTGCTAAAAGAGAAAAGGAATGCAATCACAGATAAAATGGAAAGTACATTGGCATGGAAGACTTATGTTGTTGGGAATAAAAGATAAGAATTCATTGAAAGTCCTTGTTAGTTTGTAAAACTCACAAGGCCGTCAAAGAATTAGGTTTCTCATATTTCATAATAAAAAAATAGCGCTGCCAATATAATTCACAACAAAACACGAAATTGACGATGGCATGTAGTTCAAAGCACAAGTTCAAGGATATACAATAGAGTATTCCTTTATTGAATATCTAATTGGTATAGGGGGAACCCAATTCCTTTATTTAATTCAACAATAGAGTATTCCTTGGTGGATAGCAAAAATAAGGGAAATATCATAAAACAATTATGATGGAAATGGTAGTCTAGTGTGACAAACCTCATGATTTGCAGCACCACTTCATCCAAAGGATGAGGTAGAGAATACCTTGCATAGCTTGTTTTGATCCTCATAACTTCAACCAAATATATGAGCAATACGCTCCTTGAAAACATATCATTTAAATTCTCATATTGTTACCGCTTTGGAATTCTAATTCCTACTGAACTCCACCAAAAGCATGGGTTTGAAGCCATTAAACCTCTCCATATAATTGGCAAGCCCTCCCCTTTTGAGAATATGCCAAACATTAAGGTCTATTTTCACATAATCACACGAGATGGGGCTCTACTAAATTGAGATCTACTCCCATGGCAATGGAGAGTTTTCCTAGCCAAAGATTTTTGGTCTCTTGTTTCCACCACATCACACCAAGTCCACACCTTTTATGCTAGGTTGAATTGTGCTTATTTCCACACTTATTCCATAAATATAACCATAGAATCTTCTTTGTTCTTGAAGAGCCATCTTGATTAGTCCTCATCGTAGTCTCAATTTTCTTCATAATATGAGGGGTAGGGACCCCTTGACAAAATACTTATGAAATATAATTTTTAGTAATTTATACACCTCGTGAGGGAGACCATCCTCCCAAACCCACGTGCAAGACCCAATATGAGAAAATCCACAATGAAAATTTAATATTTCCATAATACATATGTCCTCAAATTTACATAATCATTGGATCTAGGTTAATCTATGCTTCTTATTTGTCTCGCATGGACCACGCTTAAGAAAAACTCATTTTCCAATACATTTTTGGTGAACTCGATTTATCTTGCATATATCTATATCTCTCTCTCTCTTTCTCTTCTCATATATCTCTATCTCTCACTCTTTCTCAATCCCTCTCTATCTCCACTTCTCTCCATTTTTTGTATTTCTTTGTCTCCCTCTCCCCCCTTTCTATATATTTCTCTTCCATATCTATGTCTCTTTATATTCCTCTCTATCTCTATCTCCTTACCTCCCGCCCGCCCCCCCCTCTCTCTCTTTCTCTCTCTCGCCCCCTCTATCTCTCCCTATCTCTCTGTTTCTCCCTATTGCAAACATAACACGAGCCTTTTGGTAATGGAGATTGATTGACTTCCTAATTAAAAGGTTTTTTTAGTCATGTTTGGATCCCTGTTTGTGGATCATAGCTGATTTGAAACTATCGCTTATCCATTGAAAACATTTTTTGCAAAAACATCATTTTCTAAATAGCCTATCAATTGACCTCATGTACTACCCAAATGTATGCAAAAAATAGACCAATTTTTTTCATAATTAACCTTCCACGCCTCTTCAACATACCCATTGCACACCAAGGTGCAATTGCTAGTTGTACTTTACTTTCAACTTATTTAAAGTACATTTGGAATTCTATGCACTAGAGGAAGGAGTGGATAATCTTGTCACAATGGATGGGATCCACTTGAGTTAGTTGACTCAAAAATAAAGCAATACACTTAAGGATGTGAGACATCAAAGAGTTATGACTTATGAGTAAAAAATGTCTTTGAAGTTGTGTTTTCTATTTGAAGATTCATTGATCGATGCTCTCCAAGAGCGTGGAGTTTTTGCTGCTTATCATTTTATACAAAATCATATATGATTTTGACCTCTTTCATTGCATATAAATCCTATGTTAATATGATTTGATTTTTTTTTCCCTTATGATTTATATATATACAATCTTTCACTGTAACTAATTATTAATCCTATGTTAATATGATTTGCTTTTTTTTTCCCTTATGATTTATATTTATACAATCTTTCACTGTAACTAATTATTAAAAGATTAATATCAGATTTCAGTTCGAAGTATACAAACTTTCCCAAACTATATCTCCGCATAGTACGCATTGCACACAATTTGAGCCCTTGTTTACAATCATGGCGAAGCTTCTGAAATACATGAGCTGTGACTAATACTAGTGGGAAGACAGGGTAATACGGGCGAAGCAAGAAAGAAAGGCATTTAGCATTGAGCCGTGACAGGCCCTTGCCCTTCACACCACTTATCAAAATTAATTAAAACGCAAAGGGATTTGTGGCGACATATCCAACGGTGGACGCAGATTGTAAACAAGGAAGATCTCAAATTGTGGATTCTATCCTTTCAAACTCCAAGTGTTTAAACTCTCATAAAAGATCCACTAGAGGCTCTTATTTTAGCTGAAAAACCTTATTTGCGGGTATTAAGGAAGTGTTCAAACCAAAATATGCCTACTCCACATTTGAAGGTGAGGAACTCTTTTAATTTCGGTTTAAATTGAAAAGTACTATGGACCACTCGGGTAAAGGAAATTTGGAGTTGTAGCCAAATCCATGACACATTGTCATGGCAGGGTTTATACTTGCACTTGATAATTCGATACATTGCTTTGTATTTGCTAATTCAATACATTACCCACCTCAAAACTCTGGCATTTGAATTTTTGTCAATCTGAGAACAGTGAGATCTAGGTGGCATCTCAAGCTGTGCTTTAAATATGTAGAAATGTAGATGGTATAATGGAGAATATATAGAGAGTTGTCCATCTCCTCTGAGAAAATCCCATACCCGTTAATGTTTAGCTTATAGAACTTTATTAATCTTCCACATCTATTTTCTATTTTATATATGAGATTTATATATGTTTCTGATTTTTTTAGACAATTTGCTTCCATTTATAAAACATCTGAATCCCAACAATTTAAATTTATTTTCCACTAAGGAATGTACTGGAACTAGGATTTTTTTTGTATTTTAGATGTTAAAGTTAATTTCACTCTGCAACACTTTACAAATAAGTATCGAGTTTTTTGCTCATCTGGACAAATTCCAATTTTTTCATTTATCTCTAGTTTAGGCTTTACAATTAAAAAATAGGATTTCTTATTTTTTATGATTTTTTTTGTTGGAAAAATAATGCAAACTCCTTTATCTCTACTTTTCTGTCTAGACAGACTTGGCTGAATATTGTATTGTTCATCAAACCAAGCCAGGGAAGGAATCTTGTGCATTCTTGAAATATGATTAACATGTAAACACCTAATTTATTATTTTTTATTTGATTGTTTCTCTCTCCAGAAATTAGTTTTAATTTAAATCACGCAAAAAAAAATCAGGGAGGTTTTCTTTCGAGAGAGATAACAATAGAGTTTAATTCAGAACAGGTTTAACATATTTCAGACTAACAGATGTAGAGGATATAAAAGCACAGATTTTGGATTTGAATATTTGCAATTTCAGGACTCTATTTTCATTTTCACTCACATCAGAGTATTTATTTTGGGAGATCCACAAAGCCTTTGGTCTTAGATAACTTTTAATGGCATTAGGTAAATGACTTTGAGCCAGAAGCATTTTCCATAGTGCAATTGATTTGAAAGTGTGTATTTTCTCGTCACAACTAAAAATACTCTAGGAATGTAAGTGTACACGATATATAAATCATAACTTATAGTATCAAAACCAGTAAAACTTAATAGTTCAAGCTATCCATATTCAGAGATTCCTTTTCATCATCATACTAAAAACTGAGATGATCAGACCACCTATTTTCCATCAACATTAGCTGATCTCATGGTGTACTCTGAAACAAGTTTCGCAAAAGCTGAAGATTTATTCTCCAATAGTTTGGTTGGAGAATCATATTCAGCAATATTTCCTGATTTAAAAACAACTATTCAGCACATAAACCAAGCAGGGAAGTGAATTCTTTCCAAAAAAGAACCTGATTTGCAATCTGAAACTTAAGAAAATAGAAAGGTTCTAATGTCATACCGTCACTTAATACTAAGACCAAATCGCTATCACAGACAGATGGAATTCGATGTGCTATGGTTATGACAGTATGGTCACAAAATTGGTTCTGTATAGTTTGTTGAATAAGACTATCTGTTGCAGTGTCCACTGAGGCAGTTGCTTCATCAAGTACTAATATGCGACTTTGTTTTAGTAGTACTCTCCCCAAGCAGACAAGCTGTCTTTGCCCCACACTCCAGTTCTCTCCATTCTCAGTTACTGCATAGCAGATCAGTCCATTACATTTAATACAATTTATCCTGTGTGGGAAAGATGGTAGAATTATACTAAAATGATTCTTTGTTTCCTATTACAAAAGTATGTGTACGATCACAAACCGAGAGAATCAAGCTTCTCTTCTTTTGCCCGGACAACTTCCCCCAGCTGGCACTTCTCCAAAGCCTGGAACATTGGCATAAGCAAAGTAAATATTTATTAACAGAAACCCAGACTTTTATATCCTTGGATGCTGATATTAAAAATTGAAAATCTAAAACCATAAAAATATGTAACTCACCTTCCAGATCTCTTCATCTGAATAGTCTCCCAAAGGATCTAAATTGTTCCGTATGGTGCCTTCAAACATTGTTGGATCTTGTGGAATAATGCTTAGTTTTGTTCTAAGATCATGTAGGCCTATTGTTAAGATGTCAATTCCATCCATGACTATTCTACCTCCTGATGGGTCTACAATTCGAAAGAGTGATTGAATAAGAGTAGATTTCCCACAGCCTGTCCGTCCTACAATTCCCACCTTTGTCCCTCCAGGGAAAGTGCATGTAAGTCCTTTTAATACAAGTGGAAGATGTGGTCCATAACGCACCTGATTGTGAGCCCCAAATTGAGAAGCTGAATAATGACTCGGAATGGAACACAAAAATTTACATGCATGAAGATGAATAGATTATTACAAGTGACTACTAACCTGAAGATCAATGATATCAATTGTTCCTCTAGATGGCCAGCAAAAACTTGGTCTAGAGTTCTCTATGATCAATGGAGGTTCACTAGGTATACGTGAGTACTGCATCATTCTCTCTACAGAGATCATATTGTTCTCCACACTACAGAGGTCCCATATGACCATTATTTGTGCCATATTCAGACTCAGCCCATATGTTACTCCCAAGCCTGCAACACCTGTTAAGATGCCGTGTGGTCAACTTTCATGAGCTGTGGTATCCATCTTGTTTGTTAAACAATGGTCTTATTAAGAATAATTGCATCCCAAATTACTGTGCTTTGTACCTACTTGGATTAACTACACTTTCTGGCAAGCAAAGCAGGACCACCATAGAGAAGGCAAATACAAGATTTGACAAAAGATCTGTCCGAAAGGAAAGCCACTCCATGGCCCCAGAATTGTGGAAGCTCTGTTTGGAAAACCCATCAATCAACTGGAGATTTGTGTTCATGAATCGAAACTCCTGGTCAAAACTTCTAATTGTGGCTGCACCAGAGATAGATTCTGAGAAATGTTGTATGATTGGAGCCTTACAGACTCCAATCAACCTAGCAAGTTCCCTCGATGTCCGTATGAAATATTGCTGCATTCAATAAAAAGAAGTATATTTATAAATAAAATATAATTTCTTATTATCAATAGACAAAATCAAAGAATCAAAACCATACAAATATTTGTCTCGGTAAAATCTGAAAGGGGACTGTTATACAACGAGTATTATTACAATTTTTTGAATAGATTGCCATCTCTACTAGAACTAGCCATAATGAATATTGACTATTCCTTCTGTTTCTCCTAAAGATTTTTATATGGACTTAAAAATTCATGGGGTAGAGTGTACCTGATACCATATACAAATCGCAAGCACTGGTATAAACATAATAAAGACCTGCCAAGCAACTTGAGACATGACTGCAATAATTCCCAAAAGCCGTATAATTGAAAAAGCTAGTGATCCTAGTTTAAAAGGAATGACTTCATCCACTTTACTCTGATCGGTTGATGCCTGCCAAAAAACAGAGCATGTATTATTCACTTTCTAGCTTCAAATGGTTCTCTCTCATCTGCTATTAGAAAAAAAATAGAACACTGAAATCTATTCACCCGATTCAGTATACGGCCAGTTGGAGTTGCATCAAAGAAGGACATTGGTGCACGAAATATGCAGTTGTGCATGTTGCTGAAAAGTTGTTTGGCACATTTATATCCAGCAAGGCAAAGCAGCATAGTCCTCACAAGAATGCACAATGAGCTGCATACTGCCAAAGCTATATAAACCAGAATGAGGAGGGAACTGCTAACAGGGGGCCTTTGATCTTCAGTCAAAGGAGTTGCCCATGCCATCCAGTAATTGCTACCTATTTCAAGTAGCTGAAATACTGTGTGTGCCGATAAAATAATTGGTACCAAAGCACCTTTGTATGCAGCAGTAATGTAAGACCAGTACACCCACATACTAACCCTGCCTTTCTCTCTTTCTTCTTCTTGCACTAGCTGTGAACTTCTGTCTTTCTTATCTCTTTCTTTCTTGCTGTGATTTTTTGATTCAAGCTCTTCCTCTACCTCTTGTGATTTATGGACACTGCCTTGCTTCTGGAGCTGTTCATGGTTAACATCTTTCACACTGGTCCCATTATCAGTACATGATCCTTCAATAAGTACTTGTGTGGAAAGGACATCAGAGTTCTCCATGGCATTGATGCTTTTCAATGCTTTCTGATGTGCACCCACCAATTCGTCAAAATCTGTGTTTGATTGAAGTATATCATCATATCTTCCAGCCTGGGTAATCTCACCATCTCGCATTACCTATAAGAAAGTTCAAACCAGCCAATTATCAACATAATTTAACTCCTTCTACTTATTCTCTTTGAATATGAAATCTTATAATGTATAAAATCAGACTAAAGAAGTTCAAACCTACCAGAATGAGGTCAGCTGCAAATAAAAACTCGACTTGGTGAGTGACATAGACTACAGTTTTTAAATCCAGTATACCAAGTAGACATTCCTGGAACAGAAGAAAATAATCTTGAGATATTTTAATTGTTTTGAAATAGTAAAGTACACATTAATTGTTTTGCATAACCTTGTTGTAAGTAAATTAATTAATAAAAGTGGCAAATTCATTAATGTTCACTTACAAATGCTAAAATAAAAATACCTGGAAAATGTGTGTCCCAGTATGTGCATCAACAGCACTAAAAGGATCATCAAAAAGATAAATGTCGGCATCTTGATATAAAGCACGTGCAATCTGTATTCTTTGCTTTTGCCCTCCACTCAGATTTATTCCTCTTTCTCCAATTTCTGTTTGATCCCCATAAGGGAACAATTCAAGATCTTTTTTAAATGCACAAGCCTGCAGTACACTCTCGTACCTGGTTTTCTCCCATTCCTTCCCAAAGAGAATATTGTCTTTGATTTTTCCACTTGGTATCCACGGAGACTGACTAATATATGCCTTGGTGCCACTTATCTTGACAGCACCTGATATTTTTGGTATTTCCCCTAGAATGCAGGATAGGAAGCTTGATTTTCCTGAACCAACAGTTCCACACACTGCCACCCTCATGCCTCTCTTTATTTGAACATCTAAGCCTCTTATGGTTGGACTAAGCGCTGCAGGATCCCAAGAGAAAACCCCTTCTTGGATTTCAATTGCAATGTCAGATGAATCTTTTGAGACTTCTTCTACCGCATCTTGTTGCAGCTCCTCCTGCTGCAAAAAATTAGCTATACGATCTAATGACACTTTGGTTAGAGCAATCATAGATATTAAGTCAGGAAGATTGTATATAGGTTCCTGAAGTATCTTGAAAGTTGCAAGTGTGGAGAGAATTTTGCCTGTAGTTAAAGGCACACCTATTATTTTACATGTACCGAAAGTGACAACAGACACAAATGTAGGTGCTCCCCAAAAAACAAATGTTGTCCCAGAAAGTGCATAAAAATATTTTTTCAGCCAGCTACATTCTTCCCTTCTCAATGCTTCAAGTTTCAGTAGAAATCTGGTCTCCCAAGCTTGCAATTTTAAGATTCTCATATTTTTCAGTGTCTCTGATGTAGCCTTCATCCTTTTGTCTTTTTCTTCCATGAGATTTTTGTTATACTTTTCTTGCATTTCCCCTAGCGGAAAGTTTGCCATCATAACTAGCACTGTGGCTACCATTCCTGCTAGAGAGGCCAATCCCAAGTTCTGATATAGAATAATCAGAGCCAGGAGAACTTGCAAAGGTGCATTCCAAATTTCATGAACATACCAACAGAAATCTCCAATCTGCTGTGTATCAACACTCATGTAATTAATGATCTCACCACTTGTATGCTTTTGTCTTGACTGATTGGAAAGCATCAAGCCCTTCTTGTATATTGCAGCTGTCAGTGCTGCTTTAACACATATACCCATCTGAATTGTTCTGAAAATATAATGTCGTTGCGACAACGATTCCACTAGCTTTGCAAAAAGAAATGCACAAGCTAAAACTATGCCTTCACTAGCAAATCCTCTTTTTCCAGCAAGACACTGAACAAAATTATCTATAAAATAGGGACCTACATAAGATGAACAAGAATTCAATGCTGCCAGCAATGCTGTAAAGAGTACATCCTTCAGAACAATGAGAAATAACATTTTTGCTATTGAAAAGCCACTGCCTCTAGCATCTAACTGATCTCTAAATTTATGGTAAGCTTGCTCAGCCTTGTGTATATCTGCAACTTCAGGTACATCATCTATGTCCAAAGGCTTGCTATGGCCAACATCAAGCAAAGGCTTCATCCATGAAAATGACACCCGGCTCAGAAAGCTTGCTGTTGCATAAGGAGTGACTTTGGGCTTAAGGTTTTCGGAATTTTCTGGAAACTCACTCAAGAGAGGTTCTTGAATGCTTTGAGTTAAGGGGCCCTCACCAGTTGTGCCACAACAACTGGCATAACTCAAAAAGGCTGAAAGAAAAAGTGCCAGAACTTCAACCACAATACTGAGGGTAATGTGTTTTCGTTCCTTGAACTCTAGAATATTGAGGAACAAGAAGAATCCATAAAGAATCAATGACAAGATCCACCACATCTGTAGAAAAAGCGGGAGTTTTTTACTTTCTTTTGTGAGAGAATAATATGCATAAGCTGAGATGACAGCCCAAGCCATAGTCTGAACAAGATACTCTCCTTCGGCTCCAAACTCTTTAGGTTTTTCCTTTAGCCACCAATAGAAAGGGCTCCATATTCCAAGCATACTATACAAGACTGATAAAGAAACACAACTAAGTACAGTCACTTTAGGGATAACCCCAAAATGCAACTTCTTGGAATAAGCATGTTCCGAAACAGAAGATTCAGGCCTAGGTGTGCAAATTCTACACCTTCTCCAGCAAAAGGAAAGGCTAAGAGAAACAACAAAGACCAAGTGAAGCACAATTGCAAGTGCATGCCGCATGTAAACCCCAAAGGTACCATCTGCAACTTCTCCCCACAGCCTATCTTCAGCCAGTCTCATCGATTGAGTTGCCCAAATGGACTCCATCACTACAAGAAAGCCGTATACATATATCAAGAGTGTGTTTCTTTCCCTAATTTTGTTTTCTGTGGTGGGTGAAACTATCTACAATACCCACCTACACCTACTACAAAACAAGTCCCATCCAAATCTCTTGTTTTCCATTTATGAATTCATTAACAAATCAGATTTGTATAAAATGGATGTTCTAAGTTCTAACATCTGCATGCTTATTGACTCTAGATTCATGAATTAGTAACTAAATCCAGAAGAAAAATATAAGTATAATTAGGACCATGAAATTCTAAACTAGAATGTCAGCTAGTTTTTTAACCCTAATTTAGTTTCTCTCAAATGGCTGTATATATTTACAATACCAGCTAATTACTCTAAAACAATTCCCAAACAGGCCTCATGTTTTCCATTTCTGAAATCACTGACAAATAATATTGTACATTTTGGATGTTTTAATGAACGCAAGCTTATTGATCTATAAATATGATGAATATGTATCTCCATAGGAATAAAAACGCTATAACTAGCAGTAATGCATGCAAAAAACTGGCTCAACTACAGACATACAATCAACCACAAAATCAGTCATGCACTCACTTTTTTGGGTGAAAACTGGTATGAACTGTTCCTCACTTGTTGTTGCTGGCACGAAGTTCTCTGTTATTTTTCTTCAGGCCCCTTGTGTTAATGTTCCCCGTTGCCAGCTTCTTATATTCTTCTGGCTTCCTGAAATTTGAATGCTTTCAGTTGACTGTCACACCTGTTTCACTAAAAGACGGAGCGCTTCAACGACCTACCAGCAAATTGGTCTCGATTATTTCAACAATATAGTGCAAATCCTAACCAATTCTAGTTAATTTTATGCTCCATGCAAAAGCCTGAAAAGACGCAGCCCAAAATGTTGACAGATGACCTCTAACTCCATACTTTACGAAAGACGTGTGCGGTTGTGAATTTTATTGGTAAAATCGATCCGTCTTTTGAAAGTCACGGGCTTATATTCGTTTTCGTCTGGTTCTTGACAATGTCAAGGCGAAGTCTTCCGGGTTCAATTTTTTTTCGTTGTTTTATTTTATAAATAGCTTATTTTAATTAATTAATCTATACAGAGAAATATCTTTTTAAATTATTTTTTATAATTTAATTTAATTAAATTAATATTGATGTAATATAATCAAATTATTATAATTATAATATAATAAATAATATTATTAGTTCTTGCCATAGGTAGGTAGGTTATTATAATTATTTAATTTCCATTTCACAAAGAATCTTTGGTTTGGATTGACAAATGAGATTGTATAATTTAAATGTACTTCTTTCTATAGTTTGAATTTAAGAACATATTTTTTATTTACATTTAAAAATTCTTATTTATCTGTTTTTTGATTGGTCAGAGTAGCTGTATAATTATTTTTCTTTTTAATTTTTTTTGAAAAATTAGTTGCCATTATAATTAATGCATTAAATGTCGTAGAAGAAACTGTTGGAAGCATTCGGTGGCTTTTTGTTCTACGATGGCTTCCTGTATTTGATTTTGGAGATGGCTTGAATATGGAGATGCATTATGTTGCTTCTTCTTCCACTCAGATTTTAAGCTTTTCCCTCACACAAAAATGGAAATGAAGCAAAAAATGGATCTTCAGGCAAGTGGGTTGTCAGGAAATCGAAGTGGGTATGCGGAATATGATTTGGGGTCACCCACAGGAGCATTTCTTGTGAACCCACTTGACCAACAGGCGTACCCATGAGTGTTCCAAGTGGAACCGTCAGAGCAGGAAGTGTACCCAAATGTGTTTAAGGTCGACCCACCTGCTCAACAGGTTTATCCATCTGCTCTGGTGGAGCAAGAGGCATTACTGGCCAATCCTTCAACAACTTGTTCAACAATTTCCATGCATCTCTTAGAACCAGGCTAATGCGAGTGGTAACTCACAGTCTTCAGGTTGCCTGTTTGGATGCTTCTTATGCTTGTAATAATATTTTCTAAGTGTCACCCTAAACCCTCTTTCCCTTTTTTTGTAATGATGTATTTTTTATTGGATTTTTATGCTGCGTAAACTAGCCGTAGCGAACCCATGGTTTGGAAGGAAACCGGGATAAATTAATTAAAAACGTTGAGTTTAGTATATGCCATACTGAAGAGATGCTTATTATGTCTATCATAACAAGTTTTAAGGCCGCCTCCTGGAATGAGTATACACTATGTTTCTTATGTTATCTGGAATGCCTTATATTGTCTTTTCCTATCGATTACATGCTATGCCAGAAACGAAAATGACAATTCGTGGTTTAATAAGAAAATCAAGGTCATTATTTTTTAATACCGCTGGTGATAGTGCAATCGTTGGAAAATAAAGCGGCAGACACCGTTCCCTTGCCAGATGTCATGAAGGCCTATATAAGGCCTGATATCGTCGATTTCATGCATATGAATATGGTGAAGAACAAACGACAACCTTACACAGTGAGCACGAAAGCTGGACATCAGACATCTGTGCAGTCTAGGGTTTGAAAATGTTTATGTATCAATTTTGTTTCATATGGGGTTTGAAAATTGTTGAAACAAAATGTCAATCTGCTATGCATGTTTACAAATATTCTGTTTATGAACTTTAAACTAGGGTTTGAAAATGTTATGTATCAATTTTGTTTCATATGGGTTTTTTTGGTATTTCGTAGACTACCTACTTTAGCTTCAGTAAAATGGGGTTTCTTTTAAGGAAATCAGAAGCAAAAATATGTACCCTTGAACTGATAATGATTTTGAAACCAAAATTCTCACAAGATGATATTTTTACCATCAAATTGTTCTTGTAATCTCAACTATACAACAAGAAGGTAGTTCATATAAAAATTAATGATAAGCAGATTTTATTAATAACAATTGCCCATTACTATGAGCTCAGAGAGTTTGGTTGTGCAGTTAATAGACAAATTGCCAAAGTAAGAGCTTACTGATAGTAGGCAGATGCCAAGAAAGGCAGAATTTTACAAGTTCTACCGTTGGAAGTTGTGAAAGTAGGTGCGATTTAATTGAACCCTAAAGATAGCATTAAGTAGAACCCCTTACACCTCGATTTATGAAATAACATATGACACAGTAATTAGTGCTCATTGCAATTGGGGTGATCCCACAATACTAGTTTACAATTTTTGGCCAAACTAGATACTGAACTGATTTTTTTATAACTAAACCATGAGGAATTTGAAGATGATGCAAACTAGTAATTTGTGACATTTTGTTTGTAGATTCTAAATATATATTTTTCAAAAAAATTGGAATCAGATTGCACTTCTTTTTCCATCTCCTTCGAAAACTAGTTTTTATCAGTAAACACCATTTTTAAGGAGTGATGTTCACTGTATACAACATAACCTTTTTTTCTATTAAGGATAAAATTCTATTTTTTTCGAATTTAGATTTGTAACTACGATATCTAACCCTTTCATTTGGTTTCATAGTGTTTTATTGAATATTTTTTCTTTAATCAAGTTTCAAAGTCAAAACAATTACAATTCAGACATAGGCGGACCATATACAATATAACTTTTTTGTATGTATCGAAATTCAATTTTTTTTACTGGATCAAAGACATCAATACCTATTCTGCACATATTTTTTAGAATTTTATTTTGATAATATGCCATTTTCCCACATGTGCAAAATAAAAAGCTTGATTTTCAGTGAAAACCCTATGTTTAATCAAACTAAAAAAAAAAAATACATAATAAAACCAAAACATATTAAAATTATATTCGTTGGATAGCTCGTTTCGAGGACTACCATCATTCAATTGGGTCTGTGAAGTTTCCTCCATTTTCATCCTCAACTCGAACTTTGAAGGGCAAAATTCTGGAGATTTTTGGTGCTAGAGGAGGAGAAGGGGGGAAAAGGGAGGTTCGAGCGAACCTCCCTTGGAGGCTTGCTCAAACCTAGGTTCACTCCCCCTTTCCACAACTTAGTTTCCCTTTGTTTTTTTATTTCGGGAAATGAGAAATATGTGAGACCCAACATTTAATAGGGTTTGTTCGAAGGGGGGTTCTAGCGAACCCTTATTGGGTTCGTTTGGACCCTAAGTCCATTTGAACCCCCCAAAACCCAAATTTTTTCATGGGGGTGTTTTTTGCAATTTTGCTTCCTCAATAAAATTGTAAACCAATTTTGTGGGATCACCCATTGGGGAAATCTAGATGAGGTTTGTTACTTCCTTGATGAGATGGCTAAAAAGTGAATTCTTCCTACAGTCTATACTTACACTGCTCTTATGAGTGAATTCTACAAAGTGGGGCAGGTAGAGGAAGCAAAGGAGATCTGGAATGAAATGTTTAAAAATGGTGTATCACTGATAGGAGAGCTTATGACACACTTCTCATAGGGTTGCACCAAAAAGGTGAGAATGATGCAACTTTCAATTTCATGCTAAGATGGTTGAAAATGTTTAATGCTCATAGCCAATTCATTTGATTAAAAAATGAAATATCACAGGACGCAGATGGGACTCCTGAACAAGTTACTTGAGGATTGGTCTTTGAGTTGTTACTTGTTTGAAAAACCCAAAATATGCTACTTTGGGATATGATTTTGAGCATGCAAACACCAACATCTCTTATTTGTGAGTATACTTTATGCTATAGGTGTTAGGCGTTTGATTGTGCTCCTCTACCTTTCTAATGTTCATATTTTAAAATTAATACACATATTTTTATGTGTCAAGTGTCAGTCTCCTATAAACAAGTGAAGATATAATACTACTAAATAGTTTATTAAGGAATATAAGTAGGATTGACATTGTACACTTTAATTAAAGAGTAACGTCTTGATTAATGGCCTTGCATAATCGCCAAGTTCCATGTTTACAAACCTGAATATATTGTTGCAAATGATTTTGATTTGTTATTGTTATAAATAAGAATTAGGAAATAAACATAAATAAAACCACGTTGAAATGTGTACCATTGCATTTTGTTTTATGGTTTTTGAGGACCTCATGAAAGACATCTTGAAAAGCAGTAAGTTTTCTTGTCTTCCGAGATATTTAATTGCCTATTATGGCATTGGCCTTCCTATGTGGCACTCCCTTTGCCTATCTGAACTGAGAGATCTTGGATGAAGTTGTATCCTAGGTTCAACTCTAATTGGTATGGCTCCAGTTCATTGTGATATTTTAATTGTTTTTATTTTGTAATTTGTTTTTAACAAAATAAAATGTTGTAGTTTGGAGATTATTTCAATATTAGAGGAAGAAAAGTTTATTGAGGTTTGCAGGATAAATATTTATATTGCAATAAGATCTTAAACTATGTAGATTAGTCTAAAAATATAAAGTGGCATGCTTAAATGATAGATCAACATGGATAAAACAAAACATGAATATTTAGACATAAACTCTGTTTTGGGATTAGATTATTTGTAGTATATCAATATATGTGGGTTTTCTGGATGAAACTCCTAGAAGCTTTTATAGAATTATGGAATATCTTCTAGTAATCTTATCCACAAAGTTCACACATATAACTATTAGTTGTTCATAGTAGTTGAGGGAAATATCAAGATAATATACATATATTCAAGCACTCTTTTACAATCAACATTGTCATAGAAATAAAATAGTAAATTATAATACTATAGCATGTTGTAACCATAGCTTCTGACAAATCCAATTATCACTATCTTCACTTCCAACCACAATTTTGATCAACATTGTATTTTAAAACTCATACTTGTAGTCCATGAAGAGGCTTAAAGATAGTTGGACGCCACATAGCATTGGTCTACATACACTTCTTGGCGGACCCCACCAGCAACGTCGTTTGTAAGGAAGACCTCCACGTGTTTTCACTGCACAAGCTTTCATTGCAAAGAGGGAGGAATGAACCATAGGCCTCGACCTATTGCCACGTGGATCTTCTAAGGACTTCATCGTGCAAGAGTAGTGAGCAAGCAACGACTTCACCAAGATTGCCATATATTCTAACTGCCATCGTGAGTAAGCGAAACATGTTGACACTCTGTTATGCTGGGACCATCGCCATCATTCTCAGAGGATGCATCTGGTTCGAAGGCGACCACGTTCATGCTTGAATATTTTATGTTGAAATGGAATGGGGGAATCATTATTGTGTGCATCATTGCTCATGATCGGGGAACCTTTTTTGTTACTAGCCCGCCAAGTGGTGGGATATTACTTATAAATATTGCTTCTTTCGAAGAAACGTTCGGAATTTGTAAAGAAATTTGTGGAAAGACACCAAGCCTCTGTATTGTTTTAGATTATTGCATAAGATTCACAGAGTGTGCCATTGTTTGGCCTCTTTGTTTCTTGAATTATTTGATAAAACTTTATACTGTGCCATCTTTGTATTGAGTAATTTGTTCGCAGACTTCTATAATTTCAATATAAGCTTACTGATTTAGACCATGTCTTTGACTCTTCTTTTCAGTAAATGTATGGAAGTTATTATATGTCATTGATTGAGTTATTTAGGTTTCCATTTTGATTTTTGTGATTCTGGGACATATCAGATTGTTGAACGACCCTTAAATCATATATGATAGATAGGTTTATCATGCCCATATCTACTTCTTAGCGCATCACCTTAGATTAGATTTAATTTTACAGTTGTTTCATACTACCCTTTCCAGCTCCCCCAATTACAGAAGAAGTCGGCTTCTTTAAAAACTCGAAGGTCACTCAGCTTAGCACAATAGGCCCCCCCTTTAACTGAGTTTCCTATAAAGGTTGTTACCTTGCCAATTTTTGGCATCAACAGTATTAATATACTATATTGAACTATGCTTGAGTTGTTGATGTGACAAATGTAATGGATATCTATTGTTCTGATTCTTGTAAATACTTTTACATGGAGTGAGATTGAAATGTTTTTCACATGTATGAAATTGTTTATTTTCTTAATGTTGTGTTTGATGAAAACATGGAAATATTGCCAGTTTAGTACTATAGAATGGGTAAAGCAGTTTCTAACTATTGACAAAATTTTTGGACTTCTAATTCCTAGACTATTTTGTGGGTAGAGTTCATTTTTCTCATCCACTTAGTCTACTTCAGCATTATCAAGTGAGAACACAAATATTGTTTTGGCAAATACTCTTTTTAATAAGATTTTACTATGTTCAATTATTAAAAGTTGATAGAAAGAAAATATTTTTGTTTATATGTTAGACCATACTTTATGTAATTATAAATACACTCATTTAAGTACACATTTGAGTTGCCTTACAAGTAACTAATATTAATATCAAGTGACAAAAATAGGAGACTCAAATGCAATGATGTCTTATAAATAAAGTGCAACTAGAGAATTCATGTGAGTCAATATAATAGTCTTCTATTTTACAATGAAGATATTTTCTTTCTTGCACCTAATATTGTATACATGGGTGACCAATGGAGTCGATATATCTTTTGTTGATATTCATATAAGGTATGTGGTGATTCCTCAAGACACTCAAGTTCGATTTGGACTCAATAGGCCACTAGATTTAGATTCTCAAATCTTTTTTTTTTAATCTTCTTAGTTCTACATATTGAATATTTAACCATTATTGCCTTGATTTTACTCCTAAAAGTGTGTTCCCTATTCCATTTGATAGGTGTCCATGAACCCCTTGGAGACTATTGGATCAAGTGCATCTAGTGACCCTCAAAACAGTTTTTACTATCCACATCATCTAATTATGTTCATGAATTTCTGATTCATACACACAAACAAATGAACTAGGTCCTACCATTACGATTTTCACTAAGTTGAATATCTTGTTCATGCCCTCAATATATGTATAAGTGAACAAAAATTCTAGGGTCTTGTTGGAATTCTTAAAGTTTGTTAGTCTCTCTTATATGTTTTCTTTGTTATCCATGTCTACCCTCATGAATTGTTTAATCATGAGCATAAAAATTGCTTTTCAAACAATCTACATTAAATTTATTTATTTTAAATGTTGAGGTCATATTTTATGTTTTTCCCTTACATAATGTCTTAAGTCTCCAAGTGCTTCACCTTTTAAAACACTACACAAGAATGTGAAGCCCATTTGATTTGAAGTTTTATAACCTAGTTTAGATAACCCTAATCATAGACATAATTTAAACTATAATTGTAACCTTAAATCTGATTCTAACCCTAAGAATAACTATCATCCAAAACATAATCATAAACCTATTTCTAGCTCTAACCATTCACTTTTTGCTCAACATGCTCCATTAACAGTTTCTCTTTAAGCTCAATACTCACCGATAGGAACTCAACACCATGCGTCACTTGTTATAATATATATATTACTTAATTTCTTGTCTCTTTATTTTTGTAAATTTTTTTAATAAATTTTTACCTCTTTTTATTACCCCCTTTAATTAAAACATGTATATATAAAACTTAATTATTATAGTAATTATTACATAAGTAAATAATTATGATATAATATATTATAATATAATTATTATAATATATTACATATTTTTTAATTAATCTTAATATAACATAATTAAATTATTATAATTATTAAAAAATAATATTATTATATAATAAATATATTATCAATATATTATATAGATCTATATTATAAACACATAAAATATTAATATATAAAATATATTTATATTATAATATGTTAGAGTAATCATGCATTAGCTAATAATTAATTACTTTTTAATTAATTATTAGTCTAATTTATTCTCATGCACTTAAGCTAAATTTAAGGAGTGTTTTTATGTTTTTAGGGTTTTAGGGTTTTGCTCTTATATAACACTCAACACTTATTGTAATTATCTCTCAAGCTCTTATATTATGTTGATAGTCTTTTGCTTATGTAGCTTTTCTTATTGAGGAATATTGCACATATTGTTTGCAAATATCTTGTGTGGAAGGTGTCTTTGTTCATTGTTTGATCCCGTGGCTTGTGGTTTTGTGGAATTTCACAATTCTAAATGGTATCAGAGCCTCAATTCAGCGAACCCCTTCTTGATTTATGATATTTTTTCTTCAACAGGGGTTACTAGCTTCATCTTTGAATTCCCTTTACTTTTTTTGCAAATTTTGGAAGTGGGTGAATTTTGGTGCATCTGGGATCAAAACAAAGTCTTTTGTTGGATTCAAAGCTATTGAGAAAGTCAGATTTGTCATTCATTTGGTCTGATTTGGATTCTTGAGGTCAAATCTACAAAGGTTTGAAGTAGTTGTTTTTTCTTCGGATCTGGAGGGTAGCTATGTTTTTCATGCATTTTGGTACAAAAAGGACCTCGTCATTGGATTCAGGAGGTCGATTCCATGAATTTTGACTATAAATTTTCCCTATTTCAACATCAAGAGCTTTTGAGGCAAAAAAAAATTGTACAGGGGCCCGTACGACTCTTGTATGGATTCATGTGCATAGAAATCGAAATAGTTTTAAAAAAAAATTCTCAGGTCGGCTTATTTTTTATAAATTTTTTATTTTTAGAAATTTATTAAAAAAAAATTAACCTGCAGGTTTGAATTTTTATTTTTGTGAGGCCTTTAAATATTTTTTGGGGGGTCTTGAATTAATTGGGCAGTGTGTATGTACTTCAGCTGCCTTTGCCTACAAGTTATGGCTTCTCACACCGACTGGAAGCCTTTCCTAGGGTGTCTGGCAGTGTTTGAAGCTGACAAGCGGCACAATCTATGTCTTCCAAGGACTACACATAAAATCTGGTGAAATAACATTTTTTTACGAAGTGACCAATTAAGAATCCAACATAGAAACTTTCCAAGTTCTAGACGAATATTCCTCCTCGACCACGTTAGCATTTCAAGTAGAATATTCTGAGTATGTGTAACATTTTCTGTCATTGATTTTTTGCCAAGGAGTCAGATTTTTTTTTTCTGACCAAAGGGGAATATTCCCCAAATATTCTTGTCAATGTCAGCATGATGTCATCCATATGGGTGCTAACGTTAGCCATATAGACGATTGTGCAAGGCCCCTTCAAGACTCCTTTGTGCCCTAAAGAGGGTCTTTTTTTTCTTTTGGGCATATGATGTAAAATTTTGATGAATGAGATATTGGTGGAAAGCTAGTTCCACCAACTTTCAGTGGTGTGAGTCTCATCGCCTATTTTTTCTAGTAGTGCATTATATAGCCTATTGAAGTCAGAGGTGTTTTTTTAGTCTTGACTAGTTTCTTCATTTTTTGTGATTTTAGTGGTGTTGGAACCGTCTTTTAGAGCTCTTAATAGCCATGTCCATGGGCATTTTCGAAATTACTCTTCAAGTACATTTTATTCAGATTTTTATGTTTATTTAAGTTTTTATGTTTATGCACTCTAGTGAATTACTTGGACGTCTTAGCTCCTGGAAACTTCTTGTTTGTGTGACTCATTTTTGGCTGTTATATATGTATTTCTAGTATTATATCCTACTTGGGAATTTTAGACTTATTTTTCATGCACATTCTACTTTGTAGACAAATTGAGATAAAGTGTCATTCTGTTGTATAATTTTTTGGGGATTTTGCATATCCTATTGTGCCTTTTGTATTCGCACTATGCTATAATGTGTCATAGGGGGTTGATGTTTTCCTTTAGTTTTCCATCACACCTTTGTCAAGTGAGTGTCCCTTCCACAAAAATAGTGAATCCTAGTGATTCTTGCCTCATGTGTGTGTGCCTTAGTTTGCACACCCTTTTATTTGTAGGTTGTTTCTCCTACACACCCTTCTCAGTTTCACAGTGTTTCAATGTACCTGTCATGGCTCTCCCTTTTCAACATTATGGGGTGGTTTCTATTGTTGGTGCTAATGCTCCTTTGGTTTCGTGTTGGAGTGATCTATGTATCTAGTTCTTGTTCCTATGTACTTTCAGATGCAGCGTACATCAATGGTTGGTTACACATAGTGAGATGGATCATTTACCATATGGACACTCTTGCATTCCTATTTCTAGAGTTTTTGATTTCAATATAGTCTACAACTTCTTTCTGCTTCAGTGATGTTCTACATGTTCCTCTTTTCAAGACATTTGTTCAGTTGGAAGATTTTTAGTCCTTCACACCTTGATTTGGAGGCTTCTTTGGTCCTTCACTCGTCTTTCTCTCTTTTGGAGAGGATTTTTCTCCCACTATGGTTTTCATCTTTTCTCTACTTGTGAGAGATGTTTTGTTTGTACATGGGTACCTCACCAGTTCTTGTTTGTTGGGACCCATCACACATTTTCTTTTTAGGGTTTTTTAGCTACTCCCTATGTTCATCTTAAGATAATCATGCATCAACTAATAATTAATTGTACTCTTTAATTTATTATTAGTCTAATTTATTCTCATGCACTTAAGATAAACTTAATGAGTGATTTAATTATTTTATGATTTTAGGGTTTTAGGGTTTTTCTCCTATATAGCACTCAACCCTCATTGTAATTATCTCTTGAGATTTCATATCATTTTTATAGTCTCTTGTTTCTGTAGCTTTTTCTTGTTGAAGAATATTGCACACATTGTTTGTAAATCTCTTGCATGGAAGGTGTATTTGTTTGTTGTTTGATCCTATAGCTTGTGGTTTTGTGGTTTTTCACAATTCTAACATAATATATAACTATTAATATTATATAGTATAATAAAGAATTTGAATGGAAGCTAACGGTCGTTTCTAGCTCCCTGTGTCAGCTAGGGTTTCACCTATACTGAAGACATCCACCAAGGATTTGAAAGGAGGTCTCAGCGATACTTAGAATGTTGGAAATGGAAGCAGGGAGAAAGCGGGCTTGGGTGTGGAGGACAGATGAACGAAATCAGCACTGAATAGTGGCATGGTCAATGGTGCATCAGAGGAAACCCAACCGTTGAGAAGAGCTTCAGAGGGAAAGAATGCAGTGGTTGGACAACAGAAATCAAACCCAAGGGAAGCAAAGGAAAAACGAGGGGAGGAAATCATTAGAAACGATGGCGCCAACGGTTCTCAGATGGAGAATATGGGGAAGGTTCCTACGATGTCGATTTCATTGCAGGTCGAGCTTGAAAATGAGGTAAATCACAACGTTAACATCTTCTCAGAATTAGGTTTGATTGGGCGTTTCACCTAGGTTTTTGGCCCCGATTATGTGACCTCCACAAATGGATATCTGAACATTGGGAACCTGTGGTAGATGGGTGTATTCAAATCTACCCAGTTTTGAGAGGGTTTTTTATTGTTGTTTTTTAATCTGTGAAGGATAGAAATAAAATTCTGTGTGATTATTTTTGGAATTGGGAGGAAAAGTTTGCTCTGTCTCTGAAACCATGGCACCCAGCTTTTAATCCTGTCACTGAGAAATTTGAGAAAGTGCCATTATGGGTGAGACTACCAAACTTTCCTCTTCGCCTGTGGTTCAACTCTTGCTTGGAGTCTATAGGAAACTCCTTAGGGAATTTTTTGATGATAGATGATGATTCTTCAAATCTTATGCATTCCACATATGCTTGGATATTAGTGGAATTGGAAGTAACAAAGACTCTCCCAGAAGAGATTTCAATCAACACCTCCAAAGGATGTTGGAAGCAACCCTTGGACTATGAAGGTGTTTCTTTCTGGTGCAGAAGACGATCCCAAACTAGACATAAGGCTACGCAATGTACAAAGCCCCGGGTGCCCAAACCAATGACTTGGTGGAAGGATGTGTCACACTGTCATTACATGGTGGAGAAACGAGGTATGCAAAAGGAAGGGCATGACAAGAGTTATTCTCAAGCTATGAGTAACTCAGAACCACAACAACCAAATGGTGCCCCAAAGCAGGCGGAAGGGAAAGGAATAACAGAGGGGCCTACTATGAGAGTTGTTGATGCAGAGAAGGTGGATGAATCTTGGGTCGATCAAAGTCAATGGGGTGCTAAAACCCCGAAGTGTAGGGAGAAATCAGGATCGACAAGAGTCCATGGAGAGGAAAAGGGGAAGAACAATCTAGTGGATCAAGGTGGACAAGGTGTTTGCGAGACTCATGAAGAGGCGAGGTCACAACACCACATCTTTAGAATGGCAGAAGAAGGCTGCAAGGATGGAGGAAGGATGGAAAGTTGTGAAGGGGAAGAGAGAAAAGAAAGGGACAAAAGAAACATTTGACATGGTCCTCTGGTCACAGACCAAGGGAGGAACCAAATGAAAGGGACACATTTGAAAAGTTTGTTGAATTTTTGGGAGTATAGTGTGTTTGTTTTGAAAATCTGTTATCTTCTGGAGTCCTTTTCATGGGGAGATGGTGCCCCATGTCACCATCCCTGTTTCGGGGCTGGTTAAATCCTGGAAGCAATAAAATAAAATAATATCACCAATCAAAAAAAAATTATATAGTATAATAAAAAATATATTATATTAATATTATATAAATATAAAGTATATATTAAATAAATTATGTTTACATCGAAGGCATTCCCAACTTGAACAAAGTTAGGATGATTTTCGAGATCCACGATTTAGGTTTATGGGTAGACGTGCAAGATGATTGCAATGTTTGGAGTCGTTGATATTTTTCCATTGGTTTTATTGTTTCTATTTTATTTTGACATTTTGACATTTTTGTGCTATTTTTCACTTGTGATTTCCCCATTTTTGAGCATCACACATTCTTGCAATAAAGTAACCAACAACAATAGAGGTTTGTTTTGGGCTTCGTTGATGTCTTTATTTTAATTATTAGCTGATAGGTTGTAACGTTTTTTTTGAAGTTTGAGTTAGATACCTGTCTCATGCCGACATACAATTAGTGGGTTGTTGTTGAACTATTAGTTTTCATTTATTGTGAGACAAAATCTGATCATATTTAATTTATCGTCGTACGTGTAAAAATAAATTTTAGTTGGTCTAATCCCCACAAATTTATTCATCCCTTTGATATATCATATCAATTCAATACATGTTGTATTGTCTAGCCCTAAAACCCTAATATTTTCAAATCTACTTTTCCTTTATTGTGAATAGATTGAAGCAACACTTGTAGGGAGATTGGTTTTGGTTAGTATCATTTTAAGAAACCCTATTGTGTTAAGGCTTCATAAAATTTTCCTACAAAGTCTACCCATTTTTTCTCATCGGATTATTGACAGCACAACACAATTTATCCAAAATATCGAGGTAAGTCACTTGCCTTGGTCTCAGTGAGTTTTATTTTTCATAAATCATTACTGACCATTATTATTTATTTTTTGTGTTTTATTTCACGAGTTTGACTCGTTGTTGGGATTTTTCTATTGTTGATTTACGGAGCGTTGTTTGAGAAAAACTAGGGATAGGGGCTTCCAACTACACATCCTTTAATACAAATGAAAATGAAGGGCTCATATTCTTCTTAATGTTTCCATTTGTTAGCTATCATTCAAGTAATATTCTTTAAACCAATATGTATATTATTCTCTAGTTGAGTAGTTGTAGGGAGATTGTTTTTGGTTTATCTCATTTTTTTTTGATATGGCAGGGCTTCGTAAATTTTCCTTACAAAATTTGTGCATTTTTCCTCATGGACATCATTGATAGCATGACATAATTTGTGCAGAATCTTGAGGTAACCAAACCTTAAAGGTAGCCCACCTCTTCATTTTCTTTACAATTTTGTGTAGAGGCAAGGGCAATGGCATCCCAAGGAAAAACACTAGGTTGAATGTTAATGGCCAATATCATGGTTTATCAGTTACTTTGTATTTGATTGTTATTTCTCTTGTTGCTTGTAGGGTGCAAGACTTGGACACCCTACTTCATCAACCATGATTGAAGAGGTGATAAATTTTTTTGTTGGTCTAGTCTATACATTTAGGATTATTTTTTCCTTCTTGACTTCTTTTCTTTAATCGATAGGAATCTGTTGATCCTTTAAAAAGAAGTCATTTAAACCATAGACATTTATGCCAAAAAGTTGTGGACAACTCCCTACTATTAACATAAAGAATCTAATTAGAAGTTGTATATGAGAAAATTTGCACCCCTTGTGTAAATTCCCCTTTCACATACCCTCACCTTAGAAAATCAAATCTGAAAGCGAAATTCCACATCACCCACCTACCTTCCGCCAACTTGGCGCTTGTCTTGTGTGTCGGTGAGAGAATATTTTATTGAAAGAATGAAGAAAGGATTGAAGGTTTTTTCATTGATGTCAACTAGTCAATTGGTTATCTACTAGTTGTTGTTGGCTATATATGTTGAGGATATTGAGAAAATTATGTTCAGTTGTTGATTTGGTATTTTCTCCTATGTTCGTGCAATTCAGATATGTTGGTTATGGTTGTTGAAGGTTGCTATATCCAGATTTTTGGTTGTTGGTTTGTTGAGAATTTTGAGCTGTGTTCACTAGTTGTGAACTATATTTTTTGTGTTCTGGTTGAGGTCTGAGAGAAATGTTTTTGGTCCGAATTTCTCTTTGATGAAGTCTTTTGACTTGCAGTTCTAGAGTTAAGATGTTGTGGCTGCATTAAATATATTTTTGGTTTCTGGAAGTTTCAAGCTTAATCATTCTATTTTTTTTTACACTGGTTTGTCTGACCTTGTGTTAAGCACTATCTTCGAAGTTAATGAAGCATGTTGGATCTATTTTAGGTCCCAGTGAAGTGTGTGTTTGGGTTGCCCTCATTCTAATTCCACCATAGGATGTTTGGTGCCGACTTAATTTGAATTTGAAATTGGATGGCTGACTTTAGATCTTTTTTCAAGGTTGGAGATAATATAAATACAGGATGAGATAGTAATAAAAAATGTACAAGAGGAAACAAGGAAGATAAGTGAAAGAGTAGATGTGACATTGATGCTATTCAAAAAGTGTGTGTGAGTTGTGTGTGGAAAATTAGCGTGAAGCTTAATGCTGAGCTTCCGAATGTAGTGAGCAGAAGGTGAACTCTATCATTCATGCAAGTTGATCTAGTAACTATGGTTGAATCCTTTATTGCATTAAGATTGCAATCTCTTTGTAACAAGTCTTCTTTGTATCTATATGGCAGTGAGCCCTCCAAGTTGTAGCCCTGTTGGATAGTGAGTCCTTGTTCCAGACAATGAATCCTTGTTTTAGGAAGTGAGACTTATCTCAGGAAATGAGCCTTGTTCCAAGCAGTGAGCCTCTTGTAATCACTTTTGATATTCTCTATAGTGTGAGTTAATCCTCACCGTGGTTTTTCCCTCATTGGTTTTTCCACATAAGCCTGGTGTTATTGTGTTTATGTGTTGGATTTGAGTTTCTACATTGGCATTTGATGATTAATCATTTAAGTGGATTTAAGTATTAGTTTCAGTGGTTGAATTGAAGGTTAGAATATGTGACAACTAATTAACCCCCCTCTTAGTTGTCCTATTCAATAATTGGTATTAGAGCTTGGTTCGTTGGTGAAGAGATTAACTACTTGAGGAAGGTCTGTGATGGATAGCAAGATGGTCTTTGATTACCCGAAGTTTTATGAAACTAATTATGGTATTTGGAAAGTGTTGATGGAAGAATATCTAGAGTATTGTGGATATGATGTGTAGAAATATTATAAGAATCCTTACACTCCTCCTACTAATGGTCTAAGTACACCTAAAGAAATAAAATTACATGAAGCAAACAATAAGGCGAAGTTCATATTGAAGAATAGTCTGGTACATTCCATGTTGATTAAGGTTCATAATTTAAAGACAACTAAGAAAATTTGGGATGCTTTAGAAAGAGAACATGATGGTGATGAAAGAGTTAAAGAGGTGAAATTACAAAATCTAGAAACATATTTTGATCTTATACATATGTCTGAAGATGAAAATGTTAAAGCTTATGTTCAGAGATTGGATGAGGTAGTGGCTCGAATGCAATCTCTTGGTGGTACTATAGATGAAACCAGGATTGTAAAGAAGATTCTTAGAACTCTTCATGATGCTTATAGTGAGAAGGTGAGTTCTATTGAGCAGACTATAGATTATAATATTTGTACTAAGAATCTTCTGTTAGGATTTTTGACATCTTATGAAATGAGGAAGCCGAGTCTAAGAAATGTAGGTAAATTAGAGACTAGTTTTAAAGCTACAAAAGCTAAAGATCTAGATGAAGAGAAATTTGATGAAATAAAAGCTAACTTTGTGAGAAGCATGAGAAAAGGTTCTATTAATTATGAAGGTAAGTTGCCCTTTAAATTCTTTAGTTGTGGAGAAATAGGTCATTATGTTGAAAGTTTCCAAAAAGAGCTAAAAGTAATAAACAAAGATATGCAAAAGAAAAGAAAAGAAAGAAGATTAACAGAGCTTACTATGTGAATGAGAATGCTAGTATTTCAGATGAAGATTCAAAATATAAATATCTAGATGACAATGAATGCTTTGTTCTTGGTGATTAAGGATGAACCTACTTTTACTAATGCAGAAAAAACAAGTAAAGGAAAGCCCCCCAAAGAAGGAGAAGGAGAAAAATGAAGGTACAGTTATCTTTGCCTTGCATGCTAAATAAGAAAACAATTTTTGGGTAGTTGATAGTGGTTATTCACATCACATGACTTCTGATAAGAGTAATTTTTTTAAGCTTTAGAAATATGATGGAGGCTTGGTTATGTTCGGAGATGATACTAGTGCTAAATTTTTTGGGATAGGTTCAGTAAGTTTTGATGGCAAGCATCATACTAACAATGTCTACTATGTTAAGGGATTAAGGAATAATTTGTTGAGCGTTGGTGAGATGTGAAGAAAAGGATATGATCTTGTGTTTAAGGATGAGAAATGTGTGATCCGAAAAGGATCTAGAACATTGATTGCTACATGAAAGAAATCTAAAGGGAATATCTACCAACTTAAGGTTGTTGATGGATGATGCTTTATGACTCAGATAAATGAAAATTGGTTATGAAATAGGAGAATGTGTCACATGAATTTTGATAACTTGGCAAGGATTAGTGCTATTCAGGTCATGAAAGATTTACCAAGAATTAAAAATCTTGTTAATGCTATTTGTAGGAATTGTCAGTTTGGGAAGCAAGCAAGAAATCATTACAAATCAAAGGAACAATCTACTATTGGACTACTGGATTTAGTTCATACAGATCTCTATGGTCCTATGAGAGTGTGAAGTCTACTTGGTGAAAGGTACTTTATACTTTTAATTGGTGATTATTCTAGATATACATGGGTTACATTTCTTAGAGAGAAATCAGATGCATTAGATAGATTCAAGGCATTCAAGGCTATGGTTGAAAATGAAGTGAACTTGAGGATAAAATACTTGAGATCTAACAGAGGTGGAGAATTCACCTCCCATGAGTTCAATATATTTTGTGAAGTGCATGGAATAAAGAGAAAATTATTTTCCCCAGGAACTCCTCAACAAAATGGAGTTGTTGAGAGGAAAAATAGAAGAGTTCAAGAGGCTGCTAGATCAATGATTATTGAAGCTGGTTTACAGTAATTTTACTATAAATAAGCTATTAATATTGTTTTATATGTATTTAATAGAGTCCAAGCAAGAGAAAACAATACAAAGACTCCATATGAGCTATGGCACGAAATAATTCCTATAGTTAAATATTTTAAGGTATTCGAAAGTAAATGCTATATCAGAAGAGATGAAGAAACTTTGGGTAACTTTGATGCAAGAAGTGATAAAGGCATATTTCTTGGGTATTCTACTAAAAGCAAGGCATACATATGTTTCAATAAAAGAATGAGAAAAATTGTAGAGAGTTTGAATGTGAAAGTTGATGAGATAATAAATAATTCTATTGATATTGATTGATATGTGTCTAATGAACATGATTGTGCAAGAATAGAAGAAATTATGGAAGAATAGGATAAAGATGAGCAAGAGAAGCAAGATAAACAAGATGAAAGAGAAGAAGATTCTCTGGCGATGTCCCCTAGGACACCAAAATATGTATAGAGGAATCATTCAGAAAATAAGATTGTTGGAGCCAAGACAAAAGGCATGTTAACCAGAAGTAAAGTTGTTGCTGAAGTAAATTTGTGTTTATTCTCTGAGATTGAACCGAAGATAGTAAGTGAAGCATGTAAAGATGAACATTGGAAGGAAGCGATGAAAGAAGAAATTTTGCAGATTGAGAAGAATCAAACTTGGGAATTGGTCCCAAGATCGACAAACAAAAATATCATTGGATCGAAATGGGTATTTAGAAATAAGTTGAATGAGAATGGATAAGTTGTTAGAAACAAAGCAACTCTTGTGTGTAAAGGCTACTCACAAGTAGAAGGTATAGATTTTCAAGAGACCTTTGCCCCGGTAACAAGAATGGAATCTATAAGGATGTTATTAGCATTGACTACTTACAAAGATTTCAAAGTCTATCAGATGGATGGCAAGTCCACATTTTTGAATGGTGAGCTGGAAGAAAAAGTTTACAAGGAACAACCAGAAGGATTTTCGTTAACAGATCAACCAAATATGGTGTGCAGATTGAAGAAAGCTTTATATGGATTGAAGCAAGATCCTAGAGCTTGGTATGCAAGGTTAGATAGGTATTTGATTCAACAAGGATTTAACAAAGGTACGACAGGCAGTAATTTGTACTTTAAGATTGATAATGATAAAATCTTGATTGTAGTTGTATATGTTGATGACATTAGTTTTGGAGGAAATGAAAAGACATGCAATATGTTTGTAGAAGAGATGCAAAAGGAATTTAAAATGTCTATGTTTGGGGAGATGAATTTCTTTCTTGTGCTATAGATTAATCAAATAGAGAAAGGAATTTTCATTTCATAGTCTAAGTACATGAGATAGATGTTGAAGAAGTTTGGGATGGATGGTTCCAAACCAGTATGTACTCCTGTTATGATTGGTTGAAAATTGGGTAAAGAGGATGATTCACCTAAGGCTGATTAGAGCAAGTATAGATCTATGATTGGTGGATTACTATATTTGATTGCTACCAGACTGGATATATGCATTCAATTTTTCTTGTGGCTATATTTCAAGAAGATCCAAAGGAAACACATGTTGCTATAGTTAAAGGAATATTAAAATATTTGAATGACACTCTAGATTATGGATTATGGTATCCTAAAGATACTAACTTTACACTTAGTGCCTATACAAATGCAGATTGGGATGGATGTGTAGATGACATAAAGGGTATAGGTGATGGCACATTCTTTCTTGGATGCAGATTGGTGGCATGATTGAGTAAGAAGCAAGATTTAATCTCCTTGTCTATTGTTGAAGCTGAGTATATTGCTGCCACAACTTGTTGTACACAAGTTGTATGGATGAAACAAACATTAAAAGATATCACAGTGCTATATGATGATCCCATTTCTATCTTTTGTGATAATACAAGTGCAATTAACATTTTGAGGAACCCTATAATGCAATCCAGGATGAAGCATATATCTATTAGATATCATTTCGTGAGAGAGAAGGTCATGGAGGATGAAGTAAAACTTGAGTATGTTCCGATGAAGGATCAGATTGCTGATATTTTCATGAAGGATCTTCCTAAAGATACTTTTGAGTATCTCTGAAACAAGTTAGGGGTTATTGCCCCTCCTTTCATAAAATAAGATGCATATGGAGATGCATCACTGCGGTGGATTCATGGTTCTATATTTTTGGACTGATGTTTTGGTGGCTACCTCTCAGGGGGAGCAGGTAGTTTCAAGTGTTGTCATTATAAGTATTTTTTTTTCATGTCAAAGGAAGATTTAATGAACATATATTTTGTCTTTTCCATTGATGTCAAAGGGGGAGAGAAAGCATGTGAAAAGGAAAGAAAGCTAATAAGAGAAAGTAGGTAATGAGAAAGATGATCTTCTAAGGGGGAGGAGCAAAAAGAAAATTTTTGAGAAGTATATTCAAAACTGGTATGGTGTCTTTGATGGTTTTTTACATCATGTGTTGCCATCAATGACAAAGACTGAGATTGTTGCAAGAATGAAGAAAGGATTGAAGGTGTTGTCATTGATGTCAACTGGTCAACTGGTTATCTACTAGTTGCTATTGGCTGTATATGTTGAGGATATTGAGAAAATTGTATTCAATTGTTGATCTTGTATTTTCCCCTATGTTCGTGTAGTTCAGATATGTTGGTTATGGTTTTTGAAGGTTGCTCTATCCAAATTTTTGGTTGTTGGTTCATTGAGAAGTTTGAGTTGTGTTCACTAGTTGTGAACTATGTTTTTTTGTGTTCTAGTTGAGGTTTGGGAGAAATGTTTCTAGTCTGGATTTCTCTTTGATGAAGTCATTTGACTTGCGGTTCTAGAGTTAAGATGTTGTGGTTGCATTGAAGATATTTTTGGTTTCTGGAAGTTTCAAGCTTAATTGTTTTATGTGTTTTACATTGGTTTGGCCAACCTTGTGTTAAGCACTATCTTCGAGGTTAATGAAGAATTTTGGATCTATTTTAGGTCCTGGTGAAGCGTGCTTTTGGGTCACCCTCATTCTAATTCCACCCTAGGATGTTTCGTCGGCCTGATTTGAATTTGAAATTGGATGGCCGACATTAGATCTTTTTTCAAGGTTGGAGATAGTATAAATATAGGATGAGCTAGTAATGAAAAATGTACAAGAGGAAAGAAGGAGGATGAGTGAAAGAGTAGATGTGAAATTGATGTTATTCATAAAGTGTGTGTGAATCGTGTGTGGTAGATCGGTGTGAAGCTTAAAGTTGAGTTTCTAGATGCAGTGTGCAAAATGCAAACTCTATCATTCATGCAAGTTGATCAAGTAACTGTGGTTGAATTATTTGTTGCATTGGGATTGCAGTCTCTCTATAACAAGTCTTATTTGTCTTCTTTGTATCTCTGTGGTAGTGAGCCCTCTAGGTTGTAGCCCTATTAGATAGTGATTCCTTATTCCTTAATGAGTCCTTGTTTCAGGCAGTGAGCCTTATCTCAGGTAGTGAGCCTTGTTCTAGGTAGTGAGACTTTTGTAATCAATTTTGATATTATCTATAGTGTGAGTTAATCCTCACTATGGTTTTTCCCTTATTGGGTTTTCTGCATAAATCTGGTGTTATTGTGTTTATGTGTTGGATTTGAATTTTTGCATTGCCATTTGATGATTAATCATTTAAGTAGTAATTTTGATGGTTGAGTTGAATGTTAAAATCTATGACAACTAATTAACCCCCCTCTCAGTTGTCCTATTCAACATATTTTTCAGGGATGCAAGCATGACACACAGACATTGCACGGTGCGTTTTCATCCCTAACTGATTCTCATGTCTAAAGTTGGTAGAGGCGTTACACTCCTCATTGGGGATAAATTGTAACGTCCTTCTATCGACCAACCGACCTATAAATGGCCTATTCCTTCTCATCCCACCTTCAAATTCATTCTATTGACTATCACTTCGTCCTTTTTTTCAAAATCACTTCATCTTCTTCCATATTCACTTGATCTTCATTCATCTCTCTATCAATTCCACTCCACACCTTGGGATATCTTGAAGCACATTCTTGAAGCATTCTACCAACATTCTCTTAGCTTGAGCATTATAACAGCTTGATACTCCATCAACTCTACATTGCACATGTGAGGCTACCATAGAAGTTGCAAGCTTGGAGCCTTTCAAGACCTCCCTTCACCATGATTGCGATAGTGGTGACTTTTCCAAGTTCGTTGCTTGAATTCTCCCTTCATTGAAATTGAGAGCCTTTGGGTGGAGATGGTAATGCTTCATTCCTCTCCTTTTTGATTTGATAGAGTAACATTTGTATTTTTTAGTGTTCAATACACTTCTTTCATTTCCTTTATCACATATTCTACTTCTTTGCTTTCTAGTTGTCCATGGAGGTGGAAACACCAAAGTGGGGGTCTGACTAAGGCAAGCCCCTACACAAACCCATCAATTTTCCCCTCTGGCTTGTGTAGGTGAACATGTGCATGGAGCTCACTAGAAAAATAGTGCTTTTGTGAGTTAATGTTCATCACCCTTGATTTCATCTACTTATTTCATCATTTTTGTACTTATCTCTCATACTTTATTATTCTATTTATTTCATTAAGATTAGTCAGCTAGGCTATTTAATCAGTTTTTTGGTATTTTTATTGCATCTTACATTTTTTGGTTGTACAAATGCCAATGTGCTAGAGAGACGCTAGCACATTGCGCTATTGTCCTAGAACCACACTGTCATCCTCGAACAAAGAACTATCTAAGGTGCAGTACTGACTCCAAAAGCTAGCTCATCTAGCCCCAAATAGAATTTTGGGTATGTAGAGTGAAAGAAGTACTTCCTAGTGCTTTTCATTCTCGATCCTCACCCCAAAATCCTTGAGTGAGGTAAGTTAGGGCAGCCCTTCACTCTTGGCTCTCCGTGACCTAGAGCCTTGACATGGTTGCTCCCCCTCTCTTACATTTTTGGTGAACCGATGTGAACAACGTCTATACATTCACTTATGTTGAGACCTTCTCCCTGCACTTGGTGGTTGTTGTGACCTTGAGTGTTGTGAAGGTTTATGAGCATCACAACCCAGTCCATGACTTATGGGTATGTTTTTAGGAGAAGTGTGTGACACCTATCGATGGAGAAGGCAAAGGTCACTTCTAGTCTCACCTCTAGTTTTTCCATTGCTTTAGCTAATGAGTTTACCACTAATTTTCCTACAAATTATGATGACGAGATGGGTCATGGAATAGACCACTTGTGCTCCTACCCCCCAACATCCCCTATGGCTTCATCCATAGACAAGGATGATGTTGTGTGTATTCCTATGGAAAGCTTTATGTCATTAGGTAATAGATTGATGGAAATTATGTCATTTAAAAAAAGTACCAAGTATGGCAAGAGCCGCTAGGCTTACTAGTGAAGTGACACATTTTCTAGGGGAAGATCAAATAGGCATAGAGTTTTTACGTGGCCTCACTGATCTAACTAATGCTTATATCCCTTCATATAGGCCTAGATCGGGTACCACTCGAGAATTGCTCAATGCCTATGAAAGGAAAATAGGAATTTCAATGCCCACTACATCCATACACATGATGGCCTTTCTCTCAAGCCGTATAGCTCAATAACTCTATCCAACCTAGTTGGACCTAGGGTCGTGGAGACAACCTTTGATGTTATTCTAGAATCAGGTTTGTTAAGGGTGAAGTTAGGCATACCTTGGCTAGCTTCCATGAATGGAATTGCTTCTGTCATTCATAAGTGCTTGAAATTCTCCCATGAAGGTGTTGTGCACGTCATTCATGACACTATATACCAATCATTGGTGTCCCATGGGGGCTACTCATTGGATCATTTTTGGCTCACCCCAATCAATATGCTTCCCCCAAGAACGAACCTACTTTATCAGAACTATATAAATTATAAGACTAGGGGAAAAGGATAGCCAAAATTTACCCTTATGATAGAGCAACAAGAAGCTGCCTCCTTTTCTCATAAGGAAAAGGAGAGGTCTTCTCATCCTCAGGGTACCTCTTCCACTCCTCTTTTTGAAGAAGAGTTTTCGATGTCTACCCCTAGATTCCACATGAGAAGTAGGATGGTGCCTGCTTGGAATAAGGCTAAGATTAGGATATCAGATCTTCCTACTGTACCTCTTGGACCTTGGCCTTACCTGTATGGTAGAAGTAAGGGTCCCCACGGGGAATCTTCTATGTATCGGCCTCCGCGGCCTCCCACCGCTCTTGCTCTTAGAGCATGAATGGGAAGAGGCCTGCCACCGAGGTGCTAGAGCTAACTCCACTAGAGAGGGCTATGATGGACACTCCTATGGTTGAGTAGGAGCCTTCTTTCCCTTTGCAGCTCCCCGCCACTAGCTCAAAGAGTCACAAAAATTGCCTTATGCATGAGTGCAAGTGTCGACAAAAGGATCTGGTAGCTGAGCAGATCGATTTGTAGAGGAAGGAAGGAGAGTTGACCACCCCCACCTCAGGGCCTCCTCCTATTGTTTCCTCCTCTCCTATCCCCTCTGCTTCAGTTCAATCAAATTTGGTTTTGCTTCTGGCTCCTGCTACAAGCATAAACACCCCTGACCCTAAAAGGTGTAGGTGTTTATCACTCCTTTGATTGATCCACCTCTTTTGATGTCCTTTTTGGACATCCCTCCATTCCCTAAACTCATGGACATTCCAAATACATTAGTAGAGTCTACCATAGTTTTCTCCTCCTCTTTCATGCCTCTCGCCTTGTCTATGGGGAGTTCACATCTTCTGATGAAGGAAAAAGAAGAAGTTGGCCCTTTCAGTAATGGAGGGTGTAAAAGCAGCCCACATTCTCCAAAGGGTGGTTCTATTATAGCTTGCACCGTCCTAGTGAGGGAGCAAGTCTCGACTTTCCTGGAGTTTTTCAACCCTCTTGAGTCACTCAATGAGCCTAGTGATGAATCTTGGGTGTCATCCTCCCCATCCATTGAGATAACACATGGCACTCCCATGAAGTGCATGTTTAACTCCTCAAGCAAGGTCTTGGCCTTGTCAACAATCTTCGCAAAATCATTGACCATAGCTCCACAAGAGCCAAGTGGAGAAGACCTTGCGGGCCCTTCTTCCTTAGCCTTTGTTGTGGGAGGGTCAGAAGGTCCTCCCCTTAATATTCCACCATTGCAGGCTCATCTGTCTTCCCCTTATAATGATCTAGATTTGGAAGCAGATGACCTCCTAGTTAATGAGTGTTAGGGGGAGGCCTCTTCTTTACCTTTAGTTTAGGTGTGTGTTTGTTGTGATGTGCTCCCTCGTGATTGCGCTATGTTTTTTTCCTAGATGACCCTTGTCGCCCTTGTTGGTGCTTGGATACAAGAGTGATTTTGTGTCATAAAATTCCTCTATTTGTATCATCATTATTCCTCTGTTATGTGTCTTGATTTTCGACAAATTGGGGATGATGTAAAGTGTTCGGGGCATTTAGGCTTCCCCTCCATGTTGACCCAATTTTTAATTTTTAATTTATCTTCTTGTGCATTCTTCATATGGTCTAGTATAGTAGGGGGTTGATGACAGTTCATTTATATACTATTATTATACTTATATATATTTTTGAGTAGCTCTAACCCTGAAATATTAGATTGCCCCTGTGCCTTCTATCTGTGATGTCATTGCTTCTCTTACACTTTTCTTGTCTTTCTCTCTTCTTTCTTTATTTTTTCCTTGTATGTGTGACAACATCATTTCCATGCTAATTTTATTTTCAAAAAGTGCATTCGTTGCCGAAAAATATTTTCTCAACAATCCTTCGCAAACCTTTTCAAAAAAATTACATTCCCAACTTGGACCCTTAGCAGAACGTGTTTCCTTCATCATGGGTTCACAAAGAAAGAACTTGAAGAACTTTCATCTGAGGAGGGAACAAATTTTTCTATGGGAGAAGCCTCATCCTTCCCCTCACGAGGGGGAATTTTCTTCCTTTCAAATTCCTTGATGAATTGAACAGCTTTCAAAATGATTCCTTGATGACGAATCAATTTGTGAAAAATATTGACACTTTCAAACAATGCGTCCCTTGAGTGGACCCCTCTTCTTTTGAAGGGTTCCCAAGAAACCCCTTTGAAATATTTTCAACTTGTTGACTATCTGCATGACTATCTATCTATTTGTGTGTGCGGATGCTTTGTGTTCTCTAACATGTTTTATCTGCAGATTAACATGTTGCTTTGCAAGTGCACCCATGAAGTTGCTTTCTATTCTAACTTTATGGAGTCCCCTTACACTGGGCTTCCTTCATGAGAGGGTACTTGGGGGAACGCCTTCTTGTAGGTCTATGGGCTTGTGAGGCACTTACATCCTGCATGATTCATCCATCATTGGTCTGAGGACCTTTGGTGTACTTTGTGCAACTTCATAGTTCTACATAGCTATGGAGTCCTTTTGTTCAAAAATCCTCAAGGGAGAGTACTCGTGGATTCCTTCTCCTACCCTACACTTTTGAGTTTTCTAGATCATGGTTTTCTTCCTTGACAGTTCAGGTATACATTTCTAACTCTTCGATCTACTTTACTAAATTCTCATCAACATTCATGCTCTATAAGTGGGGGAATAATGTATAGGAGTGAATTTTCACCCCTTGTGCAAATTCCCCTTTCACATACCCTCACCTTAGAAAATCAAATCCGAAGGCGAAATTCCACATCACCCACTTGCCTTCTGCCCACTTGGAATTTGTCTTATGTGTCAATGAGAGAATATTTTTTAGGGATGCAAGCATGGTGTGTGAACATCTGTGTGATGCTCTGTCGTCCTTGATGGATTCATGTGTCTAAAGTTGGAAGAGGCGTTACACTCCTCATTGGGGATGAATTTTAACATCCTTCTATTGACCAACTGACCCAAAAATGGCCTATTCCTTCTCATCCCACCTTCAAATTCATTCTATTGACTATCACTTCATTCTTTTTTTTCAGAATCACTTCATATTCTTCCATATTCACTTGATCTCCATTGATATCTCTATCAATTCCACTCCACATTTTGGGATCTCTTGAAACACATTCTTGAAGCATTCTATTAGCATTCTCTTAGCTTGAGCATTGTGATAGCTTGATACTCCATCAACTCCATATTGCACATGTGAGGCTACCATAGAAGTTGCGAGCTTGGATTCTTGTGATACCTCCCTTCACCACGGTTGTGATGGTGGTGACTTTACCAAGTTTGTTTCTTGCATTCTCCCTTCATTGACCTTGAGAGCCTTTGGTTGGAGGTTGTAACACTTCATTCATCTCCTTTGTGATTTGATAGAGTAGCATTTATCTTTTGTAGTGTTCATTGCACTTCTTTCATTTCCTTTATTGCATATTCTACTTCGTTGCTTTATGGTTGTTTGTGGAGGTGGAAACGCTAAAGCAGGTGTCTGACTGAGGCTGGCCCCTACACAACCCTAACAATTTTCCCCTCTAGCTTGTGTGTAGGTGAACGTGCACATGGAGCTCACTGGCAAACTGGCGCTTTTGTGAGTTAATATTTGTCACCCTTGTGTTCATCTACTTATTTCATCATTTCCATACTTATCTCTCGTACTTTATTATTATATTTATTTCATTAAGATTAGATAGCTAGGCTGTTTAGTCAGTTTTTAGGTATTTTTATTGCATCTTACATTTTTTGGTTGTACGAACGTTAACATGCTAGAGAGACGCCAATGTGTCGCACTGTCATCCTAGAACTATGCTACTGTCCTTAGAAAAAGAGCTATCTGAGGTGTATTACTTACTCCAAAAACCATCTCATCTAGTCTCAAATAGAATTTTGGGTCTATATCTAGTGACATAAGTACTTCGTAGTGCTCTTCATTCTTGATCTTCACCCGAAAACATCGCTTTAGAGTGAGGTAAGTTAGGGCAGCCCTCCGCTCTCAGCTCTTCGTGATCTGGAGCCTTGGCATGGTTGGTCCTTCTCTCTTACATAAGTATCATTATAGATAATTTTAGGCTAAAGCCACATCAACAAATTAAAAATGGTGCAACTAAGTGCCTTGCAATAGCGAATAGATGTTGGGAATTCCAAGGTGCTCATACAAAAATGATACAAGCCTCAATTCATCAAGCTTCAATAGGATTTAATGAAGACCTATGGGTGGGGTTGAAACCTCCCCCACCTCTACTTCCCCTGGATTCAAGGAACTGTGGATACAATATGATCAACTTTATCTCAAGTGTAGCTTCTTATTTAAGTCCATTTGAGTAGATGAATTGCATCTGCATGCTCCATCATTTTATTTCTCTACATATTCTTTTCCCATCCTGGATGATCCTCATTATTATTTTTGACTCTTCATCCAAACATGTGTGTGTTATCACTGATCCATTTCTAGTTTGAATTGGTCCACTATATATATACCACAAATTGTCTAGAGCCTTGACAACGAAGCCCAAATTAATCCCATCAAGACCACATGGACTTCTTGGCACATGCCATCTTTTATAATTTTGTCACCATGTTCTCAACTTTTTTCCAAAAGCAAGTCCTCACTATTTCTAACCAAATATTCATTATTCAGAGAACTAGTGGTGAAGCCAGAGAATTTGATTGTTCTAAGTGATGAAGGCTACACAGTTGTAGAGAGGAGTATTCCATTCGTGAATCTTTTAAAATGTTTGTGTAGACACCTAAAAATGTCTCGATGGATCTCATTAGCCAACTAACATCATTTCATCCTCAAACCCATCTTCTTTTTGCTTGTTTAATTAAATAAGCTTAATTATTTAATTAAATGCCTCATTTTCACCTATTAATATAATTGACCTAATTGGGTTAATTCACCCCCTCTCCCACTCACATTTCATCCGGTTTGATTAAATAATTCAAAATATTTAATTTTAACCCCAAGTCCTTATTTAATTAAATAATCTAAACTATTTAATTAAATATCATATTTGCATCTCCTTTTCATTAAATAAATCAATAATTTAATAAATATCCTCACTTTCCTCATCTTTCACATTCAAATTTAGTTTAAATTAACTAAATTTCTAATTTCCCTCTCATCCACTTGCATAAGGAGTATTCCAAAGGAATATTCTCCTATTTTCCTCCAAAAAAGGTAATGATTACTCCAAACAAACTTTGAAATAACTTTTTAAAGTTGCTGCAAAGTGTGTTTGTTTGCATGATTGTGAGTCGTTGATATTTTCTTGATCTATGTGATCTTTGATTCTCATCCATTGATGAGAATCCTTGATCCATGTTTCATCCTCCTTTCATTTGTAACCATTGATAGACGAAATCAATCTTATCCATTACTTTTTCATTTGATCTCCAATGAATCAATTATTTAATGAATATCATATAATTCCCCTAATTTGCATAATTGAAACTTTGTTTTAATTGTCAAATTACTAATTCCCCCCACTTGCGAGGGAATATTCTCATGGAATACTCCCTCCCCTTTTGCAATATTAAAATTTATTTTAATTAGCAAAATATCTATTTCCCTCACCCATGAATATTTCAAAGAATATTATTTCTCTTCCAATCATTTAAGAAAGGCAATATTCTCACTTAGCTTAAAGTGCAAGTTACCTTGTAACTTCTTGTGCAAGTTAAATTTTGACCTCTTGTATAGGTCAAAAGTGTGCTTGTTTGGAAGGAATGAGAACCCTTGATTAAATCTCATCTTGCATTCTCACCCATTGATGAGAATCCATGATTCATGCCTCCATCTTCTTTCCTTTTTGACCATTTATTAGCTTTTTCAATCTTAGCCCTTCATTTTTCATTTACTCTCCTATAATTAAAACACTATTTGGAGACAAATGGATCCATCTTTTAACATCAAACTTATGTTGTTAAAATCATTTGCACTTGCACTCACATTTAACATCATTTTATCTTTATTTACTTGCATATTAGCTTAGCTTCCATTAATAACTTTCATGATAACATAGATGCATACATTTACCTTATTTGTTAATTAGGATTTTAATCTTTTTAAGCTTGCATACATTTAGAGTAGATTTGCATACACCCATATCAATCATCTTAGCATAAATCATGTTAAAATAGCTTGCATCATATTCATTTAGATTTAAATCATGTTTTCATACACATTTATCAATGGTTTCATCTATTTTCTTCAATAAAACTAACTGAAACAAGCTCATTATCCAAGGGATTGGGAAAGAGTCACCATTCCACATCAATGCGACACCACTCCCCCAATAGGATAAGTTTCAATATCTTAGATTAGAGGTTTTTTAAGCTTTCATGATTTAGAATGTTAGTTTTGATGGCTTCCTTTGTATATGTTTACAGTGAATGATCTTACTGGGTTAAATATGCCTTGAATTTGTATGGATTGGGTGTAGTTAGCCTTCACTATGTCATTGGTCACAGTTTGAACAACTTCCTTTAGCTTAGATAAGAGAGTGTGCATCTGGATAAATAAAATTAATAACAGTTATTTCAATAGTCTATTTCCTCCAATATCCTCTAACTATGTTGAACACCTAGAATACTGAGGGGGGTTTGAATCAGTATTCACTGAAACTCGTTAACTTTGTCAATTCAAACATCCATTCAAAACATCATATTTAACTTGTTGTAAATGAAAGGAATACATAAATCATGTATCACATCAAAGAACACAAGAACACTAGATTTACATGGAAAACTCTTGAAAGGGAAAAACCATGGTGAGGATTAGCTCACAATATATTATAACCAGTTACAATATTTGATACAAAATGGTGGAGTCACTATCCAAGGAATCACTATATGAAAGAGAAATATTCACTGCCAAAGGGTTCACTACCCAAAATATAAAGAGATAGAAGAAAGGGTGGCTCACTACCAATGATGAAATACTAACAATGCATTTGATATATACTGATGATATAGTTCCACTAAAGCTCAAAAAACTGACTTAACACACTTCATACTTCACCACAACTATCATTCACACTTTTTTATGCACTAGATCTCGCACACACACTCTATCCACACATTTGCACAATGAATCAACCTTTTATACATACAAAAACTATCCAAAACATCAATTAGGTTGGCCTAATTAGATGTATTATGCACCACATACCCTATCGACTCAAAACACTAACACACATGCCTTGTAGAATAAACCAAAACTAAAATATGTTGGCATGACCTATAATCACCCCCATAAATCTACTCTATATGCAATTCAACTCCACACAACCCCAAAATATTTAGGTTGGCACCCTATAGAAAAACTGGTGAAGTAACAATGAATGAACCAACTGTTCACTCACAACTCGACACATGGACCACCAGATCACTTACCACTTAGAGCATACACACTATTGACATCCTTGAACACTTCCTCAATGGAATGTAGAGCATTCCAACATACACTTTATAACTGCAACTCTATCATTTCTAGAGATGATATTCTATCAACATTATCTTCGACAACGAAAGACATACAAGATTGAATATTTAAATTTAGACACCTTCAACATGCACTCAAATTACCTCAAAACCACATGACAATATTATTCATAGCTAAGCAATTCAAACTGCAAAAATGGCTCGCTGAACATTGAAAATTGTACACCAAGACTTAGGAAAATTAAAACATTTGGTTTTCTCTGGACCAACAGTATTGTATCTCTATAATGGGTTACCGTCAAAGACAACACCATACACTTTCATGCTCATCAATCTTCAACTATTTCCTCACACCATACATAGACATCATCTATACATCATTATGCTCATGTTTCCAACAACCCAAGTCTTCAACAATCTCCCCCTTTGTCATTGATGGAAACACGCTCTCACTCTTCAAACATTCTCAAACTTCTTCAAAACTATTCTCTCCCTTTGACATCAAGGGAAAAGGGCACATAATATCAGACTTTTCAAACTACCCCCCTTAATTAATATAAGTATATACACATGAGAGAAACTCCCCCTTACTGCTTCACTCCTATACTCAACACTTCTCTCCAACAATTCACATTAGAGTGGCTTCCCCTAACAATGTTATCCATCAAAAATAGCAAAAAAAGGTACTGCAACACATCGACTACTTTTGCATATATACATGGAAATTATAAACTATATAAACAAAACATAAATGTACACCATCAACTATCAGAGGGTAAAATACCCTTGTTAGACACCTTCAGTTTTGCAAGGTGTACCTCTTAGTCCTTCTTCAATATCTCCCAATCCTTCTTGGTGAAGGAAAGTATACTACACTAGCCCTCAAATTGAATAAGGAGATCTTCTCCTTCATCTAGGGTACTGGGTACTAGACTCTTTTGTGCCATCTTTCTTTCTATTTTTTTTAGAAGATAAATTTCCTTTCAAGAGATAGGGTACTCTGTTACTTTGTCTATGTTGTGAATGTACAAAAACACTCATCAAAAAAATTGGCACTAGGAGGGCCATGCTTAACAAAATTTGGAGTGTATAGGATCATTCTCTCTTGATAGATTTCAAAGAATAGTCAAGTTTGCACCTAATCAGGGAGAATTATTTGATCTTGGACTCCCCACATGAGCTAAAAGAGTTGCAACAGGGGGTACTCATTATCAGCTCCACCTCATACTTTCAATTCATCCCCTCCTTCCATTCTAGCATTATCTTCATCTCATATCCCTTCTGCTATACCACATCCACCACCTCCAATAATGGCCTAGTTAGCAAAAAACTCCTCACCTATTGCATTCAACAACTATCATGATTTACCCAAAAATCCTAAAAAATTCTACTCTAAATTCCATGTCAATGATCCTAATAGAACCACTCAAGAACAAATTAAGATCTTTGATGGAGCTCTTGCAAGAATAAGGATAGATCATGAGGATGTGGCATGTAGTCTTTTTCCTCATTCTTTGGGAGAAGATGCCTTTTATTGGTTTATTCATTTTCCAGCCGATTTTGTCACCACAGGTAAATTTGAAGAATAATTTCTTAGGGAAATAGAAGATTCATATCAATATGCTTGAGTTATACAAGAAATTTGTTGAAGTGAAAAGGTAGGATAATGAACTCATAAGCTCCTTCAATAGAAAATTTAATAGAGCTTATACCAGGCTGCAAGCACCCTACAATGTAGAAGATGAACTTGTTAGGAATGTTAATTATGCAATCTTGGATAATCTCACTTTAGTATTGTAAGAAGAGCCAACCTAGCCCCAAACTCTTTGGTGGATGTATATTATGAAGTGGTAAAGGTTAGCATGGATTTAAGCTAAAATTTCTTAGGACCAACTAATTATTTGGGAGCACTAGCAAGCTCAAATCATTTTCGAGGGATAAATCAAGCTCTAGCTCATCATACTCCCCTTACAAATCCAATTCCTCAAAATCAATTGGTTGTTCATCCAGGTGCTCCATTGGGTCTAGTTCCATCATCTCAACCAATGTATTTGTAGAATTTTATTTCTTTAAGATTTCTAGTCAAGAAAGATGAAATCAAAGAGCTTACAGATCAAATAAGGAAGCTGACAGCTAAAGTCTCTTATCTAAGAAATAGGAATAATCAATTGTAGAATGCTCAAATAAACTACTAGCCTACTTTCAAATAGAATCAAGGGCATGTTCAAATCCAAAACTAGGGACAAAATTAGAGTTATCAAAGACATAATCAAACCTATAATATCCATCCAAACAATGAAGGATTTCCATCACCACTAAGCCTCCAGGATGATTATATTTAGCTAAGGCTACAATGTCAAATTGGTGCATATTACATGATACAAATCAGCATTCTAAACTAAACTATCAAGAGTTTTAGGTTGCAGCCAACACTTTTTAGTTGGAGTTGCAAAATGCAGAAAATGTCGAGAAATTGAATACACAACAACCCTGATTAAGCTAGCCACACTTCAAAGGATCTTAACCAAGAAGAACTCCACTCACTTGAACAAGAGAGTTTTGCAACATGAGCATAAAATGAGAGATTCTATTATGAGATGATGATCTACAATTTACACGAGCCTTTCTTAAATAGGCATGAATGAGATGTAGTATGAAATATGATGTTGACATGTGTCATAATCCTATGACATGTGACAACTAACTAACTACCTAGACTAATGTGAAGTCTAGATAATACTTCTAGAAGGAATCTTATTTTCTAAGTAAACATGTGAACCTATCACCTAGTGAATGATTAAATGATACCTAGGAATATAATTAAATGCCTAAGTGAACTTATGTAAGTGTAATTAGATAATTAATTACACCAACACCCCAATAAGTGCAACTTAGGGAGGAAAAGAAAATAAAAATGATGATGCAATGATGGGTCCCGACTACATGGCCATTTTAGGCACCCATATAAAAATGAAAGTGCAATCTCTTACAAATGGAGAAAAGGAGAGAAAACCTAGTGGGAAAAAAATCCTCTCCAAAAAAGAGATGAAATACAATATAAATAGAAAAGATCAAATGATGGAAGTGGTGATGTGTGGAGGTCTCAACATCAATAGAAAATATAGAATGTTCCACTTCCTATGGGAAATAAATTGTGCCCTCAACTATGTATTATATTGCCATATTACTGAACATTTCTCCTTTCCAAAATAAGACAAGAATGAACCAAAAGATGAAGATGCTCTTAAGTCTTTCTTTGAAACATAAATTATCTACAATGAGGAAGATGGCATGGAGATGTTGCACCAAAATCAAGGGTGTAAAATTTGCATAGAAAAAATACTAAGGGTCCATTCACAAACTATACCCCTCTGAATACTCTTTAGGTACCATTGGATCCAAACACTAGTAACAATCTAACACCTCCCAAGGTACCTACTCAATTCTTATCGAAAGAGTTCCATACCAAAACAAAAATTGCACAAATGGGGAAATTTGTTGCAGAAAAAATGAAGATGAAGGTAAGCCTCTCTATCTTTGAATTGTTGAAAGTATTAGAGGTTAGGAATGTATTGATTAGTTCTATCAAAGAGTTTTCTAAACCTAAAGTTTCATCTAGTACACCCATACTTGAAAAGGTTCAAGAAAAAGGGAAGGAAAAATTTTAAATATCTCATTTAGATACTCCAATTACCCTCTTTAAAGATAAGAAGGATTCCCCACCATTCTAACTCTATGTCTCTTTGGTAAAAATGTTGAATATTCGAGATTCTAAGAGGGGGGGTAAATCAGTATCCTCTTAAACTTATTGAACAAATACTATCCAATTAATCCAATGCATATGATAATTAAGATGAGGAAAAGTATTAAATGAACATGAAACACTCAACACAAGAACACCAATATTTTTACATGGAAAACCTAGAATGGGAAGAAGCATGATTAGGATTAACTCACAATATAGTATAACGGGTTATAATATATTACAAAAGGGTGGCTCATTGCCAAGACTCACTATCCAAAAGGGAGGCTCACTACCTACAAAATACATAGTAACAAAATGGCTTACAACCAAAGAATGAATTGATGTAAGTACACCTCAGAGTGCAAGTTCAGTTCCTTTGAAGCTCAAAAATTTGCATGCCACCAGATCATTGTTCGCTCTTTTCACATCCACACTTAATCCACCAACATTCACATACAAAACTTCTCATATTCTATCTCAAAAACTATCCTATATATATATCTAATTTTCCCATGGGTAACAATCAGGTCAACTCCAAGTAAATATAAAAGATTCTCAATAGAAATTCAAACATGTGGCACACTACTACATGTCAGTATGGTTTGTACAAACAAAATTTAATCCATTGCACCTTAAACCACTTATTAGGTCGGCTAGAGATAGACCTAATAACAAAAATGTAAACAAAAAAATGATGCCAAAAACAAACACGAGCATCTATACACATGAGATCCCATTGATGCATGCTTTCACTGACCAAAAACCATTTCCCAAGATTATGAGTAATAACGATCACCAGAGGGGAAATGTGGACCAAAATACTGGAGGACTATTCTACATTATCGGTTCAGAATACCGGATCAACATGACTTTGAGTCTTGCAATTGTAACTCATATACAATGGTGAAATTAATGACAACAAAAAAAACTATATCAAGAAACTCGTTCTTCTTCATTATTCCAACAATCTCCCCCTTTGTCATTGATGCCAACATGTGCCAAAATAATTTACAGACTTCCTATATACAAAGTATACTCCCTTTTTCTTTCCTCCCCACCCTTAGACATCAAGGACAAAGGGCAACCAAAAATATGAACGTAAATATGTACACATGATCAAGATTGTACAACACAAAGAATCAAAATACTAAATTCCCCCTTAGGATTTTAACTCAAACAGTGTGAAAACCAAAACAAAATTTATCCAGAGGAGGGAGCACTTTGAATTTCCTGAAGAATTCCTTGTCAGGCTACTTTAGCATTCCCCCAATTCTATTTAGCAGATTCAACATTTTATTCAAAGACTCTAATACAATAAGATTTTTTCAACCTCATCCGGAGTGTTAGGGGTCAGATTGATCTTATCCAATTTCTTAGCATTATCCAAAGCATTGGCTACTGGAGTGTACTCCATCCTTACATTGTCACCAAGTAGATCAATTTTTTTGATAATCCCTTCCTTCTGCTTTTGTAACATGAAAATATTTCTCTATGCACAAAGATGGCATTCCAAATTGACACGTCTCTATCTATGGATAGATTTTAAGTACTAGAAACAATTTTCAATTGGGACTCAATGGAGTCCATAAGATCTTTTATAATTTTTGTGGCATCAGGCCGCCTTATACAATAGGCAAACACAAAATCTGCTTCAAATTCACAGGCCTTTATGAATTCAAGGATCTTTTCTACATTGGTATGTGTCAAAGCACACTTGTCATGGAGGGTCAATAGCCTTTTCTCAATCAGTTTCTCTTCAACTTCCTATTTTGTTTTCTCACCAAGTTTGGTGGCATACTCCTTGAAGGAGTCCAATAGAAGTTTCAGGTTTTCAACCAGAGTGAGAGATGTGTCTACTGACGTATTGGGTGTGACATCTTGCAAAGCCTTAATGGAATCTTCGATAAGATCAGTTCCCTTCTGATGCTTTTCTAGGATTTCTCTTCTACTAGATGCATGAAATACATCACCTAACATCATTGTATGCATAGTTGCAGGAGTTCTGGAGGAATTACCAATTGGAATATGATTTGCTTTGATAGCAAGCCCTTTAAGACATCATCACTAGAGGAGGATTCTCTGGTGGACTTTTGTGATTCCACTACCTACTTAAATCCTTCTTCATTCTTTCCAGCAAGTTCTCAAAAGAAATTCAAATGTGTGGAATGAGCTACTACATGTTGGCATGGTTTACATGAAAAAAATTTAATCCATTGCACCTTCAACCACTTATTAGGTCAGCCAAAGATAGACCTAATAACAAAAATTTAAACAAAATGATGCCAGTGATGAACACAAGCATCTGTACACATGAGATCTTGTCCATGCATGCTTTCACCGACCAAAAATCATACCCCAAGATTGTGAGTAAAAATGATCACTAGAGGGGAAATGTGGACCAAAATACCAGAGGACTATTTTGCATTACCGGTTTAGAATACTGGATCAACATGACTTTGAGTCTTGCAGTTACAACTCATATATCATGGTGAAATCAATGACAACAAAAAAACTATATCAAGAGATGTGTTCTTCTTCATTCTTCCAACAAAAATAATACATAATTATTTAGTGGATTTAGGTGCATTGACTAGTACAGTGTTGGATGTTGTGGTTGTCATTGGTGTCAAAACTATTAGCATTGATGAAAGGCTTAAGGCTGTATATGCCGAGGATATTGAGAAAATTGTAATAAATATATTGCAAGCTGCCAGTGGAGATGAGAAGGTCAGAGTGTTGGAAATTTCTATACGTTGAAGATATGAAGGCTCACATCAAAGGGTTTGTTTTTGAGCCTATCTAGTGTGTTTTCCAAAAGTTTCAATGGTACGCATAAAGAATTAAGGAAGTTATGATGTTTTGTGTTCCTACAGTTATTCAGCTACTGTAGCAGGTGTTTCTAGAAGATGAGATTGTAAGTCTGGTAAATTGCATTGTTGCATATGTTGTTGTGATGTTCAGAGATGTTTCTAGATCGTTCTCTATCAGTTTGGTAGGTCCACATTGGTTGATGTGTTCGTGATTGAGGATTTTTTATTGTATGCTTGAATTTTTCATGTTCTTGGCCGACATGATGGTGGTAGTGTGTTGCGGATCTTTATGGATTAATATTTTATTGTTTGGCATGTTCAAGGATATTGTTTTGGGTCCTCACTATGCTATGACTGACATTTGTTGGTGTGCATTAAGATTTATTCATATATTAAGGCCGACAATTGCAATTCATTCTTTATTTTAGGTCGACAGAGTTGTTGATGTAAATCTGTGTAGCGGATATATATGAGTGATTTTTTTCCTCATTTTGAGGTATGCTCAGTGTGTGCAAGTGATGCACATGTGCGAATAAAGTTCAAATCATTCAAGAGCAGAGAAAAGTGTGAAAGAGATTGAGTAGAGTGTGTAGAATTTTTTGTTGCCCTAATCGAAACAATAATCAGGATTTTGTAGAAGCTAATTTCTCAGTTCAAACTCATCAGATGGATTTAATCTAATTATTGTATGTAAGATAGTGAGCCTTCCTCTGAGCAGTGTTCTCTAAGTAGTGTTCTTGAATGCAAGTGCATTCCCTATTCATTCTTCATTATACTTCTAACAGGGTATAATCTTGTGGGCTAACATCCACCATGGTTTTTCGCCTAATAGGGTTTCCACATATAAAATATTGATGTTCATGTGTCTCTAATGTGTTATTGATTAATGCTTGCATTGCTAATTATCAAATCTGAGATTTAAGGTTGATTAATATTGAATAAGTTTGATTTTGGTAACAACTGATTCACCCCCCTCTTAGTTGTCTATCCTTGTTATGAAAACAATTGGTATTAGAGGTAGTTCTTCTAAAGAGAAAGTTTAACAACTTGAGGTGATCTAAGATGACATCATACAAGAAGCATAGTCCTAGATTTGATGGTACAAACTACTCTTTATGGAAAGTTAGAATGGAGAGCCATTTGAAGTGCATTGGTGAACCCTTCTGGAAGATTACACAAAGTTCATATACTATTCCTCATAATGGTCCCTCCTCTGAAGATGAGATCAAGCAAGCATAAGCTAATACCAGGGCTATTGAAGCATTGTTGAGTGCTTTGATAGATTCAAAGATGACAAATGTGATAGGATTGAAGAGTGCACACCCGATCTGGAAAAAATTGGAAACATTGTATGAAGGAGATGCACTAGTGAAAAGTGCTAAGCTACAAAGTCTAAAAGGAAAGTGGGAAGACATGAAGATGTGAAGATGAGAACATCCTCTCTTTCTCTCAAAAGATAAATGAATTGGTGATGAGCATTAGATGTGCTAGTGGAACCTTGGATGAAGAAGATATTGTGGCTAAGATACTTAGATTTGTGCCTCCCTCCTACAAAACAAGAGATCATGCTATTGATGAACTCAGGATAGTGACAAATGTGAGAAGAGACATGCTGATTGGAAAACTTTCTACCTTTGAGTTAAGTGAATTTGGTGAATTTTCTCCTAAGACTGAATCTGCATTCAAAGCTATTATGTTCAGAAAAAGCCAACAAAGATACAATCCGAGAGAGAGTTCCAAAAGGACATTCAAATATGAAAATGAAGAAAGAGAATTAGAAGAACTAGAAGCATTGATTGTGAAAAGAGAAGCCAGAGGTCATGGTAAGTACAAAGGAAAGTTACCTATCAAATGTTTTTCTTGCAGTAAAATAAGTCATTTTGCATCTAGATGTCCTGAAAGAGTTTCTAAGTACAAACTTGAGAATACTAGATTTCAAAGGAAATGCTATTATGCTGAAGAAGGTGTAACTAATGAAGAATATAATAAAGAAACCATAAATGAAGATAAATGGGTATTCATTGCTATCAAAGAAAATGGCCAGGTGTCCACTGAATCTACTAGTAATGTGAATTTTGAGAAAGCTCTTGTAGAAAAAAAAAATGAAGAAAAGGATGAGTGGGTAATTGACAACAGATGCTCACATCATATGACTGGTGACAAAAGCAAGATTGTAAGCTTGGAAAACTATGATGGTGTTGTTGTAATATTTGGAGACAACACTTCTAGTGTGATTCATGGTAGAGACACTATATATTTTGGTGGTAAGCATAATATTGATAATATTCTTTATGTAGAAGGATTAAAGCATAACTTGTTGAGTGTTGGACAGATGGTAGACAAGGGTTACAATCTTCAGGTCAAGGATGGTAGGTGCAAAATAAGGGGAAGTTCTAGAAATATGATTGCTTTAGGTACAAAGATAAAAGGTAATATCTTTCATTTGAGTGTTGCTAGTGAAAGTTGTTTAATTGCTCAGATTGATGTAAGCTGGTTATGGCATAGGAGGTTGTGTCATGTGAACTTTGATAACATTGTCAAGATAAGCTCTACTCAAGCAGTCAAAGATCTTCCTAAGTTAGTGAAGCCTACTAACACTATGTGCAAGGAATGTCATATGGGAAAGCAGACAAGAAATTATTTCCGGAGCAAATAGTATAGCTCTAATGGAGTACTAGATTTGATACATACTAATTTATGTGGTCCATCTAGAATCAAAAGTATACAAAGTGAAAGGTATTTTATGTTTCTCATTGATTATTATTCTAGGATGATATGAGTTGCCTTCTTAAGAGAAAAACATGAAGCATTAGAAAAGTTCAAAAGCTTCAAAGCTATGGTGGAAAATGAGACAGGTCAAAAGATCAAATGCGTAAGGTCAGACACAGGTGGTGAATTCACTTCCTGGGAATTCAATTCTTTTTGTGAAGAGCATGGAATCCAAAGAAAACTATCTGCTCCCTAGACCCCTTAACAAAATGGAGTTGTTGAAAGAAAGAACATAACCATTCTATACACTGCTAGAACCATGATGCTGGAAGAAAATGTTCCTCATTTCTAATGGAGAGAATTTGTAAGTATTGTTGTGTATACCATTAACATTGTGAATGTCAATAGTAATTCTTGTAAGACACCTTTTCAACTATGGTTTGTTTATAAGCCTACTATAAAGTATTTCAAATTTTTTGGAAGAAAATGCTATGTCAAGAGAGATGATGATATATGAAAGTTTGATGCTAGAAGTGATGAAGGAATCTTTTTGGGTTGCTCTACTAAAAGAAAAGCTTACCGGTGTTTTAATAAGAGGTTAAAGAAAATGGTTGAAAGAGCAAATGTCAAAGTTGATGAAGATATTGGTAGACCATCCAAATGTGGTGGATATGAATCAGATGATCAATATTATAGTGCTAACAATGGGAATGATGTTTAGACACATAATAAACTTCAAATTGTTTCGGTGAACCAAGGGAATCAAGAGGCAGAGACTAGCAGAAGAGCAAAAGAAAGAACACAAGAACAAGAATTCATAGAAAATCCTAAAACTCCCAAGTATGTAAGGTGAAATCACTCTGACAGTCAGATCACAGAGATAAGAGCAAAGGTGTGAAAACTAGAAGAAGAATTTTGGAAGAGTACTGTCTGATTTCCAAAACTAAGCCTAGCAATATCAATGAAGCATGCAAAGATGAATATTGGATGGAATCCATGAAAGAAGAACTAATGCAGATAGAGAAGAATGATACATGGGATCTTCTTCCTAGACCTGAGAACAAAAATGTGATTGGAACCAAATGGGTGTTTCAAAATAAATTGAATGAACAAGGTGAGGTGGTCAAAAATAAAGAAAGAATTGTTTGCAAAGGATACTCACAGATGGAAGGTATTGATTTTGAAGAAAATTTTGCCCCTGTTGCTAAAATTGAAGCTGTAAGATTACTTCTTGCTTATGCTACTTTCAAGAATTACAAAGTCTATTAGATGGATGTAAAGTCAGTGTTTCTAAATGGTGAGCTAGAAGAATAAGTCTATGTTGAACAACCAGATGGATTTCAACTGACTGACAAAGAAAACATGGTATGCCAATTGAAGAAATCTCTATATAGACTTAAGAAAGCTCTTAGGGCTTGGTATGGGAGATTAGATAAATACTTATTGAAGCTTGGATTCAGTAAGGGTACTGTTTATAGAAATTTGTATTTCAAGTTGGATCAAAATAAAGAATTAATCATTGGAGTCTTTGTTGATGATATTATTTTTGAAGGTGATGATGATTTGTGTATGAACTTTTTTGATGAAATGAAAAGTGAGTTTGAAATTTCAATGATAAGAGAGTTGAAATTCTTTTTAGGATTGAAAATCACTCAGTTAGATGATGGAATTTTTGTCTCAGTCTAAGTATGTGAAAGAGCTATTGAAAAAGTTTGGCATGGAAGATTCAAAGCCATTTGGTACACCTATGGTAACCAGATGCAAACTTACATAGAACGATGATTCTCCTAAAGCAAATCAAACAAGATATAGGTCAATGATTGGAGGATTACTCTATTTGACTCAAACCAGGCCAAATATAATGAATGTCATATGCATGGTTGCTAGATATCAAGCTGATCCTAAAGAGTCTCATGTAACTATTGTGAAAAGAATCTTCAGATACCTAAAAGGGACAGGTTGACTTTGGTCTATGGTATCCCAAGGATGATGATCTTATCCCGAGTGCTTTAACTGATGCAGATTGGGCAAGAGATGTGAATGATAGGAATAGTACCAGTGGTGGTGCATTCTTCTTAGGGAAGAAGTTGGTTGCTTGGCTAAGCAAAAAAAATAATTCAATTTCCTTATCTACTGCTGAGACAGAATACATTGTTGCTACAAACAACTGTACTCAAGTATTGTGGATTAAGTAGATGTTGAGAGATGACGAAATTAAGTATGAAGAACCCATTTCTATATTTTGTGATAACTCAAGTGCCATAAACATTTAAAAAAATCTAGTGTTGCACTCCAAGACAAAACATATATCCATCAATTATCATTTCTTGAGAGATAAAGTAAGTGACAAAGAAGTTAGGTTGGAGTATGTGCCTACCAAGGAGAAAATTGCAGATATATTTACTAAGCCATTGCCTAAGGATAATTTTGAGTACCTTAGAGGAAAGTTAGGGGTGACTTCTCCTGTTGATCAAAACTAAGTGATGCAGGTCTTTGCATCAATTTGTTAATTCATAGTCATATCTTATTCTGGATTGATGTTGTGGTGGCTACTACTCAGGGGGAGTAGTCAAATGATTCAAATATGTGATCAGAGCATGTGTAACTTTTCCATTGATGTCAAAGGGGAAGAAGAACAATGTGAAAAACATGGGAGAAAAAGGAAACAAGAAAAGAGTGCACAATCTAAGGGGGAGATTGTTGGAGAAGAGCTAGTTGGGTTGATGGCATTATTTTTCACATCATGTGTTGCCATCAATGCCAAAGGGGGAGATTGTTGGATGTTGTGGTTGCATTGCTCATATGTGGTTGTCATTGATTTCAACACTATTAGAATTGATGATGCTTAAGCCTATATATGTCAAGGATATTGAGAAAATTGTAATAAATATATTGCAGGCAACCAGTGCAGTTGAGAAGGTCAGAGTGTTGGAAAGTTTTGTACGCTGAAGATCTGAAGGCACACATCAAAGGGTTTATTGTTGAGCCTATCTAGTGTCTTCTCCAAATTTTTTAGTGGTACGCATCAAGAATTAAGGAAGTTATGAAGTTCTATGTTCCTATAGTTATTCATCTACTATAGCAAGTGTTTCTAGAAGATGAGATTGCAAGTCTGGTAAATTGCATTTTTGCATATGTTGTTGTGATCCTAAAAGATGTTTCTAAATCATGCTCTATCAGTTTGGTACGTCCGTATTGGCTAATGTGTTTGTGATTGAATATTTTTCATTGTATGCTTGAAGTTTTCATGTTCTTGGCCGACATGATGGTGGTAGCGTGTTGTTGATCTTTATGGATTAATATTTTATTGTTTGGCATGTTCAAGGATATTGTTTTGAGTCCTCACTATGTTGTGACTGCCTTTTTTTGGTGTGCATTAAGATTTATTCATATATTGAGGCTAACAATTGTAATTCATTCTTTATTTTAGGCTGACAGAGTTGTTGATGTAAATCTGTGTAGCAACTATATATGAGTGGTTGTTTTCCTCATTTTGAGGTATGCTCGGTGTGTGAAAGTGATGTACATGTGCGAATAAAGGTCAAATCATTCAAGAGTAGAGTAGAGTGTGGAAGAGTGTGTAGAAGTTTTTGTGTGCCTAATCAAAACTATAATCAAGCTTTTTTCGAAGCTAATTTCTCATTTCAAACTCATCAAATGGATTTAATCTGATTATTGTATGTAAGGAAGTGAGCCTTCCTCTGAGCAGAGTGCTCTAGGTAGTGTGCCTGAATGCAAGTGCATTCCCTATTCATTCTTCATTGTACTTCTAAAAGGGTATAATCTTGTGGACTAACATCCACCATGGTTTTTCCCCTAACAGGGTTTCCACATATAAAATCTTGGTGTTCATGTGTCTCTGATGTGTTATTGATTTATGCTTGCACTGTTAATTATAAGATCTGAGATTTAAGGTTGATTAATGTTGAATAAGTTTGATTTTGGTAACAACTGATTCACCCCCCTTCTTAGTTGTCTATCCTTGTTTTTCCAACATATAGTGCCCTTAGAAGTTTGCAAAGCACTTGGACTCACCCCTACCCCTTTTGTAAGGAAATTCACACAATTAGATAAGGTTGAAGTTAAGGTTGTAGGAGAGTTGAATCGAACCCACATGGAGCTTTCCTCTAACCCTCGAGTCCAATTCTAGATTGAGATTCAAGTTGTTGATATACCATATATGTATGGCATGCTTCTGAATCAAGATTGGACTAGAATTTTGAATGGGTATATGTCTACTAGATTCTCTCACATGTGGATTCTATGGAGAGGTATATCTAACCAAATTCAGGTTGAAAGAGAACCTTAGATGAAACATATGATTATTGAGTACAACCAGAATAATGGGGTGTCATTTTTAGAAGAAGATCTTGATGTATATTCCCCAATAGCCTTATGGACTCATGAAATAATGATTCTACATGACACACCATTGCCTATCGAGGATTTGAACCAAGTTCCTAGTAACACTGAAGCATGTGTTGAGACTGATAACAATTTGCATTCAGATGATGAAGGTGGTATATTTGAAGGATTCTAGGAATTTATGGAAAAAATGTGTTAGTGATCAAATGAGTTTGGAAAATAAAGTAAATTTTGATGAATTTTTGTTGCCATGCTGGTGTAGAGTTCATGATGCATCACATTAAAATTTTGAATGTTGCTTATGTCATACGTCAATTGACAAGATAAAAGATTAGTTAAATCTTCATGTTTCAAAGAATAGTACTGAGAAAAAACCAATGCAGGATGAGCAACCCTATAAACAAGTGTCACCAAGAGTGGGAAAATAAGCATCAAGTGGTGGGAATAAGGCCAAAATTTAGACGCTAATATTTGATGGCTCTCAATCAAAACAAGGTGTTGGGGCTGGTTTTGAGTTAATCAATCCTAATGGTAAGACTATTGCAAGTATGAAGGTGTCATCATTGATTTCAACAAGCCTATGTTGTCATTGATGATAGTAGTACAGTGGTTGAGAAGAGATTGTTGCTTTGATTAGTTGCATTATGTTGTAATCAGTTAAGTTGTTGATGTTAACCTCCGTTGTTGCTTTGATAAGCTTCTATTTATGGTTCAGATAAAATTGATAAAATAATGAAATAGGGTGTTGCAAAGGTGCTTTAGTTTGAAGAGGTATTTTAGTTTTGCTTCGCATTTCTTCTGGGTTGAAGATCTACTTTTGTGGTTTGGATATGTTGGTTAGAGATGTTCAAATTTTCTATATCTAGAATTTTGGCTTCTGGATAGATGCTCAGAGGAATTTGTGTTCACTAGTATGCGATTTGGTTTTGTAGTGTTGTATACATAGGTTTCTAGGAGAAATGTATTTGCTCCACATTTATTCATCATTTTTTTTGAGGAGTTTCAGTTCTCAAGGAGAGTTAATGATGTTTTTCTCTTGCCAATAACAACAGGATTCTTGGTTTGGTGTATCAAACAAAATTTTTCTGAGTTATAGAGTATTGCAGTGTCTAGAAATGTTTTCTAGATAAATAGAATGTTTATAATCTTCAAGTGAGATTTGTTGTGAAGGAGTTTTTTGGTTTCCAAGATGTTCTTGGATCATGTTCAGGTGAAGTTTGTTTTTTGAAATTTTTAGATTGCTCAAAGGAAGGGTGCAATTCAAATTTTAATGTGTTTTCACAGGTAGTAGCCGACCTAGTGTTTACACTACACTCAAATATGTTCAAGTGTTAATGAAGGCATAGTGTGGCATGAAAGAGTTTATTTGGGTCCTAGTTAAGTTTTGTTTTGATCCACTTTCGTTCTTATCCACCACGAGATTGTTTAGTGCAGACCTAATTTAAAATTGCAAAGTGTGAAGCATGTATAGCTGACCTTGGAGAAGGTTTTCAAGGTTGAGGATAGTATAAGTATGAGTTGAGATGTTGAAGGTTGAAAATATATAAAGGATAGATTGCATGATGCAAATGATGCAAATTTTTGAAGAGTTGAGTATGAGTTTGAGTAGAGCAATGCAAACTTCAAAGTGTTGGACTTCTGAATGCAGTGAGCTAAAGCTGTTCTCAATCATTCAATAAAGAATGTGAAAGTTTTGGAGCTATTGTGGTGGATTCTCTGTTACATTGAGAAGTTGTTTTTTGTGTAACATTTCTCTTCTATCTTCTTTTCTTTCTATGGCAATGAGAACTAGTTGTGAGCCTTTTTGGATAGTGTTTCCTATTCTGGTAGTGAGCCCTATGCAATTACTTATATTATGAGCTAATCCTCACCATGGTTTTTCCCTCATTAGGTTTTCCATGTAAATCTATTTTTCTCTTGTGTATGGTGTTGGTTGTTTTAGTTTCTATTATCTTCTTTTCATGTTTAAAAATTATAACAAATTAAGGATTTAATGAATGCATGTGGATCTGATTACTGTTGAGGGTTTTGATGTTTTAATTTAGTACAACTGATTCACCCCCTCTTAATTATCTTGTTCATTTAACAATTGGTATTAGAGCAAGGTTCCTTGGAAAAAAGCTTAACCGTTTGAGGTAGATCTAGGCTGGTAAATAAGATAGAGAGCCCTAAGTTTGATGGTAGAGGTTATGCATTCTGGAAGACAAAGATGGAAGGATATTTGGCATCCTTTGGATATGAGATTGAAAAGGAAATAAAGACTCAATATGTTGTACTTGTGAATGGTCTGAGCATAAGTGATGAGATCAAGGCACATGAAATAAATGGTAAGGCAAGGTTTATTCTTGTGAATAGTCTTTCAAATTTTGAATTAGTAAAAGTTATGAATCTTAAGATTGCTAAAGAATTTTGGGATAAGCTAGAAAGCATTTATGAAGGAGATGATAAGGTTAAAAAATTGAAGTTTTTGAATCTAAAAGCACAATTTGAGACCCTGTGAATGTGTGAAAATGACAATTACAATTTATATGTAGAGGGTTGATGAGATGGTAAGTGCAATGAGAGGTCTTGGTGTGCAATTCAAAGATCCTAGAGTGGTACAGAAAGTTCTCATATCTCTGTTGAATCCCTCTTGTGTTGTTTTTGTCCTTGATGTCAATTTGTGGTTATCTGGCATCTTGATGGTTATCTTCTCAGTTGATCCATATTTTGTTTGGCACATCTACTTCATTGTTTTTGTTATCTTGGTGGCACTGATCGTTTAACTCCATGTGCAGATTACAAGTGCTTGTTGAGTTTTATACAGGTTGTTATAGTGTGGTTTGATCAGGCTCTTGCATCTTGAAATTGTTAATGGTTTACATGGTGCAGCACGTTTCTTAGTATAATAAGGTGATCATTATTGTGTTAATGGCATTCTAAACTTTTCATGAGATTAGCCTTTATTGTACTTCACAAGGCTTTGGAAAGTATGTTACATTGCAAGATATATGGCATTGGACTTAACATGTGATGGGAAATCGACTTTGGTTAAAGGGATTTAAATTGATCTCCTATGTGCATTTACATCGGATCAAAATGATTAATATTGACTTGGGCTTAAAAGCCGATAGCATGGTATAACACTCAACTTGGGTAAGACTGTGCTTAAAATGTCTTATCGCGGTACCATAGACTATTAAGAGAGTAACCGCGGTAGTGCGGTGAAGTGGCTAGTGGCATGCATAGTAGCTATCACCATACCACTGGCAGTTATGCCAGTAACCATGGTAACGCAGTGGAAGCAGCTAGTGGCAAGCAAGACAGTTACCGCTTTACCACGGACTGTCAAAAGTGTAACCGTGGTAGTGCAGGTAAACCATCAGTGGCAAGTAGGACTGCTACCATTGTACTACACGTTGTTAGGTAGCTAACCATGGTAACACGATGGAAATGACTAGCGGTTAGCTTAGAGCTACCATTGTACCATGAGTAGTCCGAAGGGTGGCCGCGGTTGTGCGGTAAGGGAACAAATGTCATTGATCTACCCACGGTTTTCAAAGTATTTTATTTGGTTTCAATTGATTAATGTTTGTCCTCTCGGACTCCAAATGGCTATCATATTTTGCAAAGGAATTCACTTTGCTCGCATTGGAAGATTAGGGAAAACTATTTTCATTTCACTCTTTTCATGTTTTTGATTGAAACCCTACTGGCCGCCACCATGGATCATTGCACTCGACCGTTTCTTTGTTATCCCTGGCATTTTTGTTCTTGGATAGCGATTGGGAGCAGTAAGAAGACCATCACAATGGTCGCTCTGTGTGTTAGTTTCCAGCCACTGGGTGTAGGCACGAGTTTGGAAGGTTGTGTGGCCATTTTCTTCTCCTTTGCAGATCTAGTAATCTATTCTTTGACAACTTCGTTTGCCAGGTATTTGTTCCTTGTCTGGTTTGCAGATCCATTTCAGCTCAGTAAAGGCTATTTCGAGCCATGTTTTCTCTCTTTTGCATACAGAAAAATGTAACGTTTTTCCTTCTCATGAAAGATCTAAAACATTTACTTGATTCTTTGACAGCATTTTGGAAAAGTTATCATAATTTTTTCTGTTATTAGGCATTGCTATTATAGTTTCTTAAAAATTGCATTTGCTTATCTAGGTTCATGGATAACGGTTCTTGTGAAGTTACTTCAGTCACACTTCACAATGATTTCAGTTTCTTAAGTTTTATAGACACTATAATGGGTATAGATCTCGGAATATTCTCTCAGCCTCACTGGAATTTGTGGGTAACTGTTATAATGCATGGTTAATAGCTTTTGATTGCATGTTGGTTGGGGTTTCAGTTACTTCTTTTTCATAGCAGCTTATTTATCAGAACTCCTATGGTATATGCACTCTTCATTACTACTTGTGGGTATAATCTGAAAGAGGTTTCATTTTGCTAAAAATGCTTCAGTTGCTTTGCTAGTTCTGTCAGGAAAAATGGTTATTATTTCAGTTTTTAAATGATGCGCTCTCACTGATTTTGTTTAAGCATTGCATGTGCAGGCTTCTAGTGAAGATATGCTCCATCACACCTCTATTCTTGGAATTTTCTATTCTATCCTCTACAGAAAGAAAGAATCTTCTTTTATGATCACTGCAACATCCGATCTGTTTCTTGTCAGTCATTCTGTAACCTGAAAAATAATCTTGTATAACTTTCTGGAATGTGAAATTTGAGAAACAGTGGTAATGCTTCAATTTGTAATGATGTTTTCTGTAAAAAGCCAAAACCAGTGAGTTTAGGGTTCTATCATGACAGAAAATCAAAATCTTGAAACAAGGGTACTACTATTTAGAGATGTGAAAGTCTATTCTGTGTTTTGATGTTGAAAATTGGAAAACACAGTGTGTAGTCAGATTTGTAGTTTTTCTGTATGGGAAAAGATTGAAAATCAAACAGTGAGAAAAGAAAGAAAAGATGTATTATTGTAAAACAGTTTGATGAGATTGTATTGTAACTGTGATAGGATTTTCTTCAAGCTACATTGAGATTAGATAATGCATGGAATTCTGAAGAGTCAATTTTGACTCTTGAAAATTCTATGTTTTGTCTGTCAAAAGGCACTTGACAGAAATCAAGTGAAATAGAGAGATCCTTTATACCATTGTACATTCTATTGAATATCGGGAAAGGGGTTGGTGCTCCTTGAGATTGGTGTCTCTAAACATAGGGGTTGGTGCTCCTTGAGTCGGTGCTTAGAAATCAGCCATTGAGGCTTTGTCAAAATAAATTATTTAAAATGCAATGTTACATTACTCATTTCAATTTATATGATTGCATTCGAATACATGAATGACACTGTCATTGAAAAAATAAAATGAGAACATATGTATGGCTCTTTACAATTTCAATTTAAAATATTTAAGAAGTTATGAACACTGATTCACCCCCCCCTCTCAATGTACTTTCACTCCAACAATCTCTTCCTAATTCTTATAGAAGGTATCTAACATTAAGGAAGTTGCAAATTTTAATACTTACTCTAGAGATCAGTTATTAGGTACACTAACTTCATTTGAAATTAGAAAACATGGTTGAAAAAATGCTACAAAACTAGAGATTTCTTTCAAAGCTGGAAAATCAGAAAAGGTTGAAGATTCAAATGGAGAAGATCTTGATGATGTGTAAGCTAAATTTGTAAGAAGGATGAAAAAGGGCATAGGTAAGTACAAAGGTAAAGTACCTTTCAAAATTTTTAGTTGTGGAAATATAGGTCACTATGTTTTAAGATGTCCAAATAAAGCTATGAACTATAAAAGTAAGGATAACAAAGGAAAGATGATTAAGAGAAGTTACTATGTTAGAAAATATGTTGGTATTTTTGATGATGAATCTGATTATGGAGATGATGATGAATGTGTGTTCTTGGCTATAAAATATGAATCTACTTTTGCTAACTTTGAAAGTTGTGTGAAGGAAAGTGTTCTAGAAAAGAAGGATAAGATTGAAGGTGCTTTAGTATCTGGTTTTCATGCTAGACAGGATAAGAACTATTGGGTTGTTGAAAATGATTGCTCTAATCACATGACTAGAGACAAAAGTAAGTTTGTTAAAGTTGAAAACTATGATGGAGGATTAGTTAAATTTGGAGATGATTCAGGAACTAAGATTTTTGGAATAGGTTCAATTAGTTTCGATGACAAGAATTATACTGAAGATTTTTACTATGTTAAAGGTTTAAGGAATAATATTTGAGTGTTGGAAAAATGTGTAGCAAAGGATATAATCTTATGTTTAAAGATGAAAAATGTGATATTGGAAAAGGATCTAGAAATGTGATTGTTTCTAGTAAGAGGATAGATGGAAATATCTATCATCTCAAGGGTGTTGATGGTCATTGCTTTATGACTCAGATTAATGATAGTTGGTTATGGCATCGAAGGATGTGTCACATGAATTTTAATGATATGGTTAGAATCATTTCAGTTCAAGCAATAAGAGACCTACCAAGAATCACAAAGCCTATCAATGTTGTTTGCAAAGATTGTCAATTTGGAAAACAAACAAGGAGTAGTTTTAAAGGAAAAGAGAAATCTTGTGCCAGAATATTGGAATTAATAAAAAAACATATCTTTGTGATTCTGAACAAGGGTGAGAAGTCTTCAAGGTGACAAGTATTTAATGCTTTTGATTGATGATTATTCTAGAATGACATGAGTTACTTTTCTTAGAGAAAAATATGAAGCTTTAGACAAATTTAAAGCATTTGAGGCTATGGTTGGGAATGAAATGAATTTGAAGATCAAATTTTTGAGGTCTGAAAGAGGTGGAGAATTCACCTATAATGAGTTTAACATGTTTTGTGAAGATAATGGAATAAATAGGTGCTTGTCTACCCCTAGAGCTCCTCAATAGAATGGAGTTATTGAGAGGAAAAACAAAACTGTTCAAAAAATTGTAAGAACTATGATGAAAGAAGCTAAACTATCGGAAGTCTACTAGAGAGAAGCACTACATATTGTTATTTACATACTTATCAAAGTTCAAGCCAAAGCTAATAGCACAAACACTCCCTATGAGTTGTGGTATGGAAATATTCCTAATATCAATAACTTTACAGTATTTGGAAGCAAATTCTATATTAGAAGAGATGAAGAAAACTTGAGAAAATTTGATGCAAGGTCTAATGAAGGTATCTTCCTTGGATATTCTACTAAAATAAAAGCTTACAAATATTAAAACAAAAGGCTAAGAAAGATTGTTAAGAGTGAAAATGTCAAGGCATATGAAGATTTGTAGAATTCAGTTGTTATATATGGATATGTGTCAGATGAACCTACTCGCAAAGAAGAAGAATAAGCTAAGGAAAAATAAATTCATAATGAAGAGGAAGAAGTTTTAGAGAAGACCCCTAAGACCCCTAAGTATGTACAAAGAAATCATTTCGAAGAAAATCTCATTGGAGATAAGAGGAAAGGAGTATTGACAAGAAGTAGAGTTGTTGAAGCTGAGGAAAATCTGTGTTTACTCTCTAAAATTGAACCTAAAACAGTGAGTGAGGCTTGCAAAGATGAACATTGGATGAAGGAAATGGAAGAAGAACTTATGCAAATTGAGAAAAATTAGACTTGGGAATTGGTTCCTAGACCTGAAAATAAGAACATAATTGGAACTAAGTGGGTATTCAAAAACAAACTGAATGAGAATGGAGAAGTGGTTAGAACTAAAGCAAGGCTTGTGTGTAAGAGTTACTCACAAGCAGATGAAATATATTTTGAAGAAAAAATTTCCCCAGTGGATAGAATGGAAGCAATCAGGATGTTTTTGGCATTTGCAATACATAAATACTTTAAGGTTTATCAAATAGATGTGAATTCTGCATTCTTGAATGGAGAATTGGAGGAAGAAGTGTACATGAAACAATCAAAAGTATTTCAATTATCAGATCAACTGGATATGGTTTGCAAATTGAAAAAGGAATTGTATGGATTAAAGAAAGCTCCCAGAGCTTGGTATACAAGATTGGACAGATATTTGATACATCAAGGATTCAACAAGGGCACCGCAGATAGTAATCTTTACTTTAAAGTTGAGGAAGACAAAATATTGATAATGGTTGTGTATGTAGATGCCATTATCTTTGGAGGCAATGAAGACATGTGTAATAAATTTGTAGAAGAGATGCAAAAAGAGTTTGACATGTCAATGTTTGGGGAGATGAATTTCTTCCTTGGGCTACAAATCAATCAAACAGACAAAGGTATATTCATTTCACAGTAAAAGTATGTCAAAGTGATGTTGAAGAATTTTGGAATGAAAGACTCCAAATCGATATGTGCTCCTATGGTGATTGGTTGCAAATTGAGTAAGGATGATGATTCATCTAAGGCTGATTAGAGCAAGTACACATCTATGATTGGTGGATTGTTATATCTAACTGCTACTAGATTGGATATCATGCATGCAGTTTGTCTTGTGGATAGATTTCAAGAAGATCCTAAAGAGTCACATGTTTCTACAATAAAAAGGATATTTAGATATTTAAAAGGAACTCTAGATTATGGCTTATGTTATCCCAAGGATACTAATTTCACATTAAGTGCATACATAGATGCATATTGGATTGGATGTGTTTATGATAGAAAAAGTACAAGTGGTCATGCATTCTTTCTTGGATGTAGATTGGTGTCATGGTTAAGTAAGAAAAAAGATTCAATTTATTTATCCATTGCAGAGGCTAAGTATATTGTAGTAGTATCTTGCTACACACAAGTGTTGTAGATGAGACAAACATTGAAGGATATCAAAGTAGTATATGATGAGACTATTTCTATCTTTTGTGATAACACAAGTGTAATTAACATTTCAAAGAATCCAGTGATGCATTCAAGGAAAAAACATATATCAATCAGCTATCACTTTTTGAGAGAGAGTTGTGGAGAATGAGGTGAAGCTTGAATATGTACCTACAACTTGGATCAGATTGTTGACATATTCACTAAGGCTCTTCCTAAGGATATTTTTGAGTATCTTCTAGAGAAGTTGGGGGTTATTTCCCCTCCTTTGAACTAGATGCATATGGAGATGCATCAGTCTAGTGGATCTATGAATTCATCTCTTGTCTAGATTGATGTTGGTGGCTACCTCTCAGGGAGAGTAGCTAGTGTCATTTTTGTAGTAAGGAATATGTGTTATCATTGTATAGAGTTGTTGATCTGGTTGGATGTACTCCTAAGGGGGAGTATTTAGAGAAGTTTTAAGTATCTTGGTTCTATGTCAAAGTGGGAGAAATAATCGTGTGAACAAGTTTATCTACATAGGGGGAGAGAAAGTAAAAGAAAATCATGAAAGAGAGAGTGTGTGTAATGAGACAGTTGTGCAAGCAAGAGAAAAGAGAAAAGGAAAAAAGTATGTTCATAGCTATTGTGTCTTTGATTTTTTTTCACATAATGTGTTTCCATCAATGAGAAAGGGGGAGATTGTTGCAAGTATGAAGGTGTTCTCATTGATGTTAGCAAGCCTATGTTGTCATTGATGATAGTAGTACAGTGGTTGAGAAGAGATTGTTTCTTTGATTAGTTGCATTGTGTTGTCATCAGTTAAGTTGATCATGTTAAACTTTGTTGTTGCTTTGATAAGATTCTATCTATGGTTCAGATGTTGAGGATACTAAAAAAATTGATAAAATAAGGAACAAGGTGTTGTAGAGGTGTTATGGTTTTGCTTTGCATTTCTTCTAGGTTGAAGATCTGCTTTTGTGGTTTATATATGTTGGTTAGAGATGTTTAGAGTTTCTATATCCATAATTTTGGCTTCTGGATTGATGTTTAGAGGAAGTTATGTTCACCAATATGTGGATTGGTTTTGTAGTGTTATGTACAGAGGTGTCTAGGAGAAATGTATTTTCTTTGCATTTCTTAGCCGTTGTTTTTCAGGATTTGCAGTTTTGAAGGAGAGTTGATGATGTTGTTCTCTTTCCTGTGTCAAGAGGATTTATGGTCTGGTGTATCAAAATAAAGTGTTTTAAGTTACAGAGTATTGCATTTTATGGCAGTGTTGTCTAGATAAAAAGAATGTTTATAATCTTCAAGTGAGATTTTTTGTGAAGGATTTTTTTGGTTTCTAGGATGTTCTTGGATCATGTTCAAGTGAAGTTAGTTGCCTTGAAGTTTTGGATTGATCAAAGGAAGTGTGTAATTCAAATTTTAATGTGTTTTCACAGGTAGTAGTCCACTTGGTGTTTACACTACATTCAAAGATGTTTAAGTGTTAATGAAGGCATAGTGTGGCATGTGAGAGTTGATTTGGGTCCCAATTAGGTTTTTTTTTGGTCCACTTTTGTTCCTATCCACTGTGGGAATGTTTAGTGCTGACCTAATTTGAAATCAAGAAAAGTGTGAAGCATGTATAGCCGACCTTGGAGAAGGTTCTCAAGGTTGAGGATAGTATAAGTATGAGTTGAGATGTTGAAGGTTGACAAGATAAAAACCATAGATGTGTGTGATGCAAGTAATGCAAATTTACAAAGAGTAGAGTGTGAGCTTGAGCAGAGCAGTGCGAACTTCAAAGTGTTTGACTTCTAAATGCAGTGAGCTAAAGGTGTCCACAATCATTCAATCAAGCCTATGAAATATTTGGAGCTATTGTGGTGGATTCTCTCTTGCATTAAGAAGTTATTTTGTGTGTAACATTTCTCTTCTATCTTGTTTATTTTGCGGTAGTGAGCCTTGGTTGTGATCCTTTTTGGATAGTGCATCCTATTTTGGCAGTGAGACCTTGTATCGATTTTGAAATTTCTTATATTGTGAGATAATCCTCACCGTGTTTTTTCCATCATTGGGTTTTCCACATAAATCTAGTGTTCTCTTGTGTATGGTGTTGGTTGTTTTAGTTTCTATTATTTGCTTTTCATGTTTAAACATTATAACAGATTAAGGGTTTAATGGATGCATGTGGATCTAATTATTGTTGAGTGTTTTGATGTTTTAATTTGGTACAACTGATTCACCCTCCTCTAAGTTGTCCTATTCATTTAATAGGTTACAATTTTATTGTACAAACAACATTGTTGAATATGAGGCTTTAGTGCATGGGATTCTTATGGCCATTTGGAAGAAGGCCAAAGTCTTGCAAGTTTTTGGAGATTACAAACTGGTTGTGAAGAAAGTATAAAAGCAATATTTCCATCATGACAAAATATTAGCAATTTATCAACATCGTGTGTCGGACTTAATAGAAATATTTTGATGCATTCAATATTTAATTAATTCCTAGCTACAAAAATCATGTTGATGTGTTGGCCCAAGCAACTAGTACCTTACAACTGTTGGATTTATCAGGATTGAATAAATTTATAGTTGAGCTAAAATCTACTCCTATGGTACCTAATAATATCCCAAATTTTTAGGTGTTCATAACTCAAATCATCGACAAATTAGAACCTGAGAAGGCTAATTTGGATCTTGAAGGAGTAATTAATTTGAAAACCAATATGATTCCTAGAGGCATGGTTCAATTGGAATGAATGTTAAAAATTCATTAGCTACAAGAGGCTAATTAGTGCTCTAAAGAGGAATCAATAGAAAGCAAGTGTGACATTTACAATATGGGTACATCTGAATAACCAAAGAACGTCTTTATTGGAAAGGTCTATAATCCAATTGAAAGGGAAGGTATAATCAAAGCTCTTCATATATATCAGGATGTGATAGCATGGAGTTGTGAGGATCTCAATACATATGACACTTCGATGATTACACACACGATTCCTCTCAAGTTGAATTCCAAGCCACTCAGACAACGACAGTGACCCGTTAATGCATTATAAGAGCCATTAATTTATAAAGAAGTATAGAAATTACTCTCAACAAGGATGATCTTTCTTGTATGACACTCAACATGGGTGGAAAAATTGGTTCCAATTAGAAAGAAAATCAAGGAGATTCACTTATGCATGGACTTTCAAAATCTTAATCGAGCTTCAAAGAAGGAAAATTACCCATTTCTCTCACTAGATGAGGTATTAAAAATTGTGAATAGTCCTCAAATGATGTCTTTTCTAGATGGATACTTTATTTATATTTAGGTGATGGTGGATCATGAGGATATATTGAAAATGGATTTTACCACCAAGTGGGGTACATTTGCATATAGGTGGATGCCTTTTGGCCTAATTAACACAAGGGAAACTTTCTAACGTACAATGGATATAGCTTTCAAGGAATTGGTTGGAAAATGCATAATCATCTATATCGATGATCTGATGGTATTTTCAAAGAAGCGAGAGGATCATGTGTCACATTTATGCAAGGTTTTCTAGAGATGTGGAGATTTTGACATCTCGTTAAATCCTAAGAAGTTCATTTTTAGAGTTATAGAAGGCAGGCTACTAGACCATGTTATCTCAAAAAAGGGGATTTTAATTGATCCTAAAAGAATACAGGCGCTCTTAAAAATTCAGTCCCTAGCTAGTAAGAAAGAGCTTAAATCATACTTTGGTAAAATTATTTTTTTATGTAACTTTATCATGGGCTTTGCAAAGATAGTCAAACCACTGATGCTATGCAAAAATAAGATGCAAATATTGACTGGAGTCCAAAAGCTAAGCCGTATTTCAAGGAGATTAAGTAGGAAAATGTTGATGCCCCGGTATTGGTGAGTCTTGATTACTTTTTTCCCTCTATATCTATTCATTTGCATTAGACCATTCTTGTGTTGGAATTCTTACACAAAGTAAAGAGAAAGGGGATGAACACCCAATAGCTTTTATGACCGCTCTGCTTAAAGATGTTGAATTGAGATATCCCAACATGGAAAATAGGCTTATGCCTTGGTGAAGACAATCAAAAGGTTCAGAAACTACATTCTGAGAAGTAAACTATATGCAATCATGTCGGATCCCACTATCAAGATACTAATAATGCAAAGTGAGTTGGGAGAAATACATGGCAAATGGGTCACGATGCTACAAGAATTTTATTTGGAGATTTAGCCAATAAAGCTAGTACAAGGACAAGCATTAACTCACACGATGTAAGAAGTCAATCTAGGGATTACGATGTAGAAATACAATCTCAAAGATGTCTCTCCAAATGAGTGGTATGATGACATTACTTTTTGTCTTCTTAACTAGCATTTCCCATCCCATTTGAACATCGTTTAGAGGTGTTCTTTACAACTAAAAAGTAATAGTTTTATATTAAGAGTAGTTTTATATAAAAGGAACCACAAGGGTATTTAGCTGAGATGCCTTGGAAAATAGGAAGCATCCACAGTATTGAATGATTTCCACAACAAGTTCGGAATAGGCCATGGTTCAAGAGCTACTACAACACATTAGATCTTGAGGGTTGGGTACTACTGGCTCACTTTATTTTGTGACACCTAATGGAACTTTAATTTATGTTCTACAAGTTCCATTTGATCTTGCCTATGTCTTTGGTTCTACATGATTTTTTTGCTATAAAGTGTTTTGAGAAAGTCTAGGGTTGGGGTTTTACGTTTGTTTCTAAGTATTTGTGTAAACCTTACTTTCTTATCTTATACCCTGGCTTGGGTCTATTTGGTCGTTACTTTTGGAGGAGGGTTTTAAAAAATAACTTGAGTCTCATTGATCCATCTAGGTTCGGTCCCCTTCGGATCCGTCGCTATATTTTCCTTTGCTAGATTTTATTTCTTCCTAAGTCTAGGATGACCCCGCACTCCCCTTTTAAAAAAAATTCATGCCATTGTTTGTCATCGTCCTAGTTATGTCCCCTCTTGTTTTAATAAATGTTTTATATTTTGTAGAGGGATGAATTTTCATTGCCATTGATGAATGGATGTGTGATCTTAGTCGTCCCCCACTATCCCGTGATGACCCCACCACATGGTTTTGGTTGATTGCGATATCATGGGTAGGCACCGCTTGCCACATCTAGTGAAGCTGAAGGAAAGTTGGGAGTACTATAATATATACAGCCGATTTTAATACATTAATTGGCAAGTTACTAAAACAGGTGTAAGAGGCACATGCTTCAAATGGATGGAGATGTTTTAATCTCGATAGGAAATTTGCTCAATGTTTAACGTTAGAGTTGGCAACTATTTTGAATGAGCAGGATCATTGATGATTGAGATCTACGGTTGCCCACCATCGCATGGTCGGAAGTTACAAGGTAGTTACTGATTGTGATATCAAGGAAAAGGCGACACATGGATTTCCTTGGTGACCCAAAAGGTGGTGGGCCATTTTCCATGGTGGAGGTCATGTCAGATTGATTAAAAGGTAGTCGTTCGATGATCTAGCCAAAGTGAAAGATCAACGGATAATATTCAACTCTACATCAAATGTGATTGGAGTCGTTGGTGCAACACATGAGTGAGCTTTAATGGAAGACAAGACATTTTCTGGCATGATTTGATTGAAATAAAATCATTATTTTCCCTATTCTATTGTATCACAAAGCATTCAAGCAGTTTCATAGAGTAGTCTTAAAGCTGAGGAGAAGTTCATGAGCTATTGTGCTGAAGAATTAGGGTTTCTACAGCATAAAGCTGTAAGTTGATTTTTGCATCTCTTGGTAGAATTTTAGTCCGAATTTGGGGGAATTTGTTGTGTGATTGTTGGGAATTTTGTTGAAAATCGTTTTAGGGTTATGGGTGAGTTAAATTTGTTTGAAATTGCAAATTTATTGTTTTGTAATTTCGCATTCTTGAGAAACCCCAATTTGTTTAAGGTCTATAATAGAAGGAACCCCTACTTTGCTTAGGATGACACCATTAAAACATCATTCCGACTAGATTGACCTTTTGAATAGAAACCTGTATGATGATTTCCTAGATCAATTGCCATTATCGACAAATGATAGGAAAAAGGGGTTGGTCCTAATGAGGGGAAAAAGCCTTGGGGATGGGTTAGTGTATAATTGTTTTTATATAGCTGATGCTAGGGTACCGCTTAAGGGTTTGGAGATGTTCATATTATGGTTTGGACAAAGAAATCTGCCTCATCCTTTCTCAAATGGTTGGATTTATGACATGGGGAAATTGGTAGTTCCAAATGTGTTTCCTAATGTTGATTTGCTCAAGGCAATGGTCGTAAGGTACGATCCTGTCACACATGTGATTAGGGATAGTGATGGAAGGGTTCTATTGAGTATCAACAGAGAGGAATTTCAACAAGTTTTTTATTTGAGTGAGCCTAGTGAATTCTTGGTCCCTATTGAGCTTGAAGGAATGAAATAGGAATATGGGAAGATAAAGTCCCTTTTCAGAGCTAAGATGCTCCCACCTCATTTGGCTAGGGAAGGAGGTTCAAGAGTTCATATCAGCCCTAGTGATCAGGAGCCTTTCAGACTAGATTGGTTTGCCAAGTCCTTCCTAGCTACTTTCTATTCATTATGTCAAATTTTGGGTTTTAGCCCTAATACTATGATGCCAATAGCATTTATGTTCATGGGGGTGTAGATACAACACCCAAATTTCTCTATAGTATATGATTTTTCTTCTTTCCTGGTCGAGAAGATACACGAAGGGTTATTGAAACTAGAGAAGAATGATACAGGTACCCCTTTTTATTGGTATTCTATGCTTATGCACATGCTTTTGTTCAAGAACGCTGAGTTTTTCTTCGAGAAAATGAGATTGAATAAATTTGTCAATGAAGAGAGGTTGCCGGTACAAGTTTGGATTGCTGACCTTTCATACAATAGAGAGAATGCCAACTATGTACAACTCAAAAATTTCTTTGCATCAAGACTGAGAGCCAGATTGATGGTGAATTTACCCAGGGTTCCTGAGGAAGTGCATGATTTTCTTAGGCCCAAGGAGAGGAGGCCTGATTTGAAGATTTGTCACAATTGGGGTGATATTATCCCATATCCAGTCAACACTTTTTTGAGGGTGTATGGTTTTTAGCAGACCCCACATATCCTACCTTATAATGTGCCACCAAAGATCAGATTTGCTGAGGTCATGTGGCAGATTGGATGCATTCATGAAGATAGCCTCACTGGAAAGGGTAAGGGGACTTTCTACCCTGATTACATGGTGGTTTCTAGTTTTGTTATTGCAAAAGGAGGCTGGGTGCATTTTATAAACTTCTTTGATTTGTACCATTTAAGGTTGGGTCCTAGAAGGCAGTATGATCCTGAGGGTTTCTTTGCTCTGTTCAGACGAAGAATAAAAGGTGCTAACTTTATTCATGAATTCAATTTTCCTGAGGACCTGATAAAAAATGAGTTTGATTTGAATAGGCAAGAATTAAATAAAGAAAATGGGTAGCCTATGTTAAGCTATTGGCTATTGTACACAAGATGGATCCAAAATATGATCCATTGATGGAATTCAATCCTTACCATAAGAAGATTGATTTTTTGATGGAGAATTTCAAGGAAATCATGGGCATTCTAATGACAAAGAAAATAAATTTGGAGTTGGATTTGGGTATACAGGAACAAGTTGCAAGGCCATTCAAAGAAAGGCCAACTTACCAACCTCCAGATGACAAGCCTATTTATAGGAGAAAAAGGGATGACAATAGTGATGAAGAGGGAAGAGATAGAAAAGGAAAACAAGTAATGAAACTGCATGAACAACCAAGCTCACATCTTAAAACACCCGTGGCAATAAAAATAATTGATCTTGAGTCATCACCTGAGAGGAGTCCCTCACCACCACCATCATCGCCAAGCCCCAAAAGGTGAAGGATTGAATAGTCCCAGGAGGACTTGGTGGATGAAATTATTGTTACTGACCAAGATATGCAAATGGGCATGCGTTCCCCTCCATGACCAGTTGAGTTAATTTTATCAGACCTGGACATGAAGGGAAAATGTGTACATGATGTAAGAATGGAGGCTTGTATGGAATTCTAGAATGATGATGCTTTTGTGAAATCACCAGTCTTCTTGCAACTGGTATGGAGGATGAAGTTGGAGGATTATTAGGAGAAGTGCAAGAAAAGAAGAGAACAAAGGCCTGATAGGTCAGATCAAGAAAATGATGATGAGGTGAAGGCTGAAGTGATGAATGAATTCAAGAACATCACTCTAGAAGAAGGGATAAAGTTGGTTAATCAAGCCAGTGTCTTGATTCTACTTGAGTGGGGTATTGTTGATGCAGTGTCTTTTAATGCTATTTTGAAGTCCAGACATCCTCTCCAGAATTTAGAAGAAGTCAAGGCAACACTGCAGGACTCTGCTTTTAGTGAGGAATATGAAACCTTGGCAATATGGGCTTTGGCCCCACAAGGAAGAAAGCCAATTATAACTGATATTAACCCAAATTTGAGGGGAGGGTTAATAATAAAAAGAGCCTCCGAGAATTCAACCACAAAGGCCACAAGTTTAACTATGAATGTGGCCGAATTGGCACAAAAGACTGCAGAGAGGGAGGAAGCTGAAAAAAAGAGTCTTATGGAGAAGTATAACTTTATGATTGGGGAGTATAATAAGGTGCAAAAAAGGAATATTGAGCTACAAAAAGAGGTGGAAAGGTTAAAGTGCAGGCAGATTGAGGAAGAATCAATTTCTCCTATGATCAAATCATTGCCTTCCATATTAGGGTCATTGTTTCCTGTTTCCCCCATTGTTTCCACATCGGGATCTCCCAGTCAGACTCTTTCCCTTAGTCCCACATTGGAACCAATTGAGGAGGAGTTAGAGTGCTCTATTGATCCAACGATGAAGCAATTAATGAAGAAAAATGTAGAGCTACGGGACTCTCTAAAGGTAAATAAGGAGAGGGCAGTTTTAAGACAAAAGGAAATTGTTACCACTTTTTTGCAGCATTTGAATGAAAAGGTTGATGATAAATTGTTAAATGTATGTTCTTCTTATTATTTATTAGTAGGTGCAATAAAAAATATTGAATGGGATCAAGAAGTAGCAATACTATTGATTGAGAAGTGGATCCCTAGGCCAATGAATTGGATGTAATGTATAAGGCCTCAAGATTTGATGTCAATAATAGGCCACAGTCATTGAGACCTACTCAAGTGTTGGTTAAATCCTTGCAATGTTTTTAAGCCTTACCAGATGATTTGAGTAGGAGGATCAAGGAATTGGTGAAGAGTTTTGATGATTGGAGTGACACATTGCTGCCTGATATAATTGATAAGTAAGGTTAATCAGGTCACTTCAACAATGGAGGGATCATGCTAATAGGGTCATCAATGCTCAAATTGTTTTAATTTGTGATGACTCAGATTTTATTCTATTAGTGAGTTGTATGGATAAAATCATCAACACCAGTTCATTTCTTGAGTTTTTTTTAACGTGAGGCAAACCAGGTGGCAGTTAAATATACACCTTATAGTGTCAAAGTAAATGAGGTAATTGATTTTGATTGGCCGAGTGATGAAGAATACCAGTGATGGGTGGACACATATTTAACTAAAGAGGAGTAAAGGTGGGAGTGAGCTGTTAAAAGTTAATCAATCAACTGTTGTAGTTATACAAATTTCCAATTTTGTTTTGATGGTAGTCTAAGCACAAATTTCTTGAAGATTTGTTGCTGCATCAAACCATCCTTAACGGGAAAGATATGAATGAACAAGAAGATTCTCTGGGGAAGGTATCTGTTGTAACCAATTTTTGAAATGTCACAAAGTGGTTCAAGTGGCTGGTGACATGTGTTCTCTCTGGCTCTATGCTTGTTTTTCTCCTTCATTTTATATAAGGATTTCAAGGCCAGAAGCATGAGTTAGCAAGTTAGAAATATTTGGTTGAGTCTAGGTGAAGTTGCAGAGCAATTGTAAAGTTTGATAGTTATAGAGAAAATGTAAGTTAGGTTTTGAGTCATTTTGTTGTAGGTTTTGACTTCATGGAGATATAATGTTTTATGATAGTACTAGAATTTGAATTAAACTGATAAATTTGAGCTCATGTCTCTCCTGTGTTAAAGCATATTTGAATTTCGAATAAAGTGATCAAGGGTTATTTTGTTCATCTCACTATTGTGGTGTGCGCAATTCTTGTTTTAGCTTTAATTCAAGTAATTAATTAAAATGCTTAAATGAGATTGTAGGTTGATATGTTTTGTACAAGGATTTGATAAGTAGCATTGAGTTAGGGTACATATTGGTGATATTGTAAGGAAATATTATTGAAGATCTTGTATGCTATGTGTTGAATCTATTATAAACCCTTAGGTGTTTGTGAATTTGACTCCTCTAGTGGAAATAAGGCACTAATCTGAGTTGCATTTGTTCTTTGTGATTCAGTGTTTGTTTGTGTTCTCTTGGAGATTGCTACAAATTGAAAATCAATGAATATCTTTTACTTTGAAGTATTATTGTGACCATCTCACACTCCAAATGGTTGATATTATTGATGAAATGCCAATTCTATTCAATATTATCATGTTCTGTTGAGCTATTATGTGAGATTATCTGTTATTGTTAATGTTGTATATGATAATGGTGCAGAGGTTGTAAACACATTAAGGGATCACTCTCCCAGGTCTTGCAAGGTTTTCAAGACTTACCAAATGATTTGAGTAGGAGGATCACGGAATTGGTGAAGATTTTTGATGATTGGAGCGACACACTATTGCCTAATATAATTGATAAGCAAGGTAATATCAGGTCACTTCAACAATGTAAGGATTAGGCTAATAGGGTCATCAATGCTCAAATTGTTTTAATTTGTGATGGCTCAGATTTTGATCTATTAGTGAGTTGTATGGATAAAATCATCAGCACTAGTTCATTTCTTGAGTTTTTTGAACATGAGGCAAACCAGGTGGCAGTTAAATATACACTTTATAGTGTCAAAGTAAATGAGGTAATCAGTTTTGATTGGCCGAGTGATGAAGAATATCAACGATGGGTGGACACATATTTAACTGTAGAGGGGTAAAGGCAGGAGTAAGGTGCTAACAGTTAATCAATCAACTGTTGTAGTTATAACAATTTCTAGTTTTGTTTTGGTGGCAGTCTAAGCGTGAAGTTCTTGAAGATTTTTTGTTGCATCAAACCATCCTTAACGGGAAAGATAGGAATGAACAAGAAGATTCTCTAGGGGAGGTATCTATTGTAACCAATTTTTAAAATTTCACAAAGTTATCCAAGTGGCTGGTGACATGTGTGCTCTCTGGCCCGATGCTTGTTTGCTCCATTTTCTATAAGAAGGATTTCAAGGCCAGAAGTATGGGTAGCAAGTTAGAAAGTTCTAGTCGAGCCCAGGTGAAGTTGCAAACCAATTGTAAAGTGTGATAGTTATAGAGAAAATGCAAGTTAGGTTTTGAGTCATTTTGTTTTAGGTTTTGAATTCATGGAAATATAATGGTTTATGATAGTACTGGCATTTGAATTAAATTGATAAATTCGAGCTCATGTCTCTCTTGTGTAAAAGCATATTTGAATTTTGAATAAAGTAATCAAGGGTTATTTTGTTCATCTCACTGTTGTGGTGTGTGCAATTCTTAATTTAGCTTTAATTCAAGGAATTAATTAAAATTCTTAAATGAGATTGTGGGTTGTTATGTTCTGTACAAGGATTTGATAAGTAGTATTGAGTTAGGGTACATATTGGTGATATTGTAAGGAAATGTTGTTGAAGATCTTATATGCTATGTGTTGAGTCTGTTATAAACCCTTAAGTGTTTGTGAATTTGACTCCTCCAATGGAAATAAGGCACTGATCTAAGTTGTACCTGTTTGTGAGATTCAATATTTGTTTGTGTTCACCTGGAGCTTTCTACAAATTGAAAATCAATGAATATCTTTTACTTTGAAGTATTATTGTGACCATCTCACACTCCAAATGGTTGATATTATTGATGAAATGCCAATTCTATTTAGTACTATCCCATTCTGTTGAGCTATTATGTGAGATTATCTGTTATTGTTAATGTTGTATATGATAATGGTGCTGAGGTTGTAAACACATTAAGGGGTCACCCTCCCGGGTCTTGCAGAGCCCAAAGTGTAGGAGGTCTTTAAAATCCTCGCTAGTTGGTTCAGGTTCTTCGAGCTGCCCTTGATTGGAATTGGAAATTCCATAGGTAGATTAGAAGATCAACCTGGTTAGAGTAAAAATAACCAACAACACCCATGCACATGTTCACACTTGTCACACCTGCCAAATTGTTGCTAATAAGGAGAGGTATGTTGTTGTTCTTCTACAACCAATGGTAGAGGTACATCCTTTTGCACAATGGGGGCTTGATTTCATCAATACGATCAATCCTCCTTCCTATGTGGACCACAAGTATATTATAACCATGACTGATTATTGCACTAGATGGATAGAGGTTATCACATGTAAAAAATGCACTACTTAAGTGGTAATTAAATTTCTTGAAGAAAATATTGTAGCATAGTTTGGATGTCCATTTTTGTTGGTTTGTGATAATGATCTTGCATTTTCATCATTAAAACTTTCTAGTTGGGATTTTGATTATGGTATTAATTTAAAGTTTGCATCTGACTATTACCCCCAAGGAAATGGATTAGTCGAATCAACTAACAAGAACCTCTTGACTTCCATACAAAAATTTTTAGATAAAAATCCTAAGGACTGGCATACCCAACTAAAATATGCACTTTTGGAAAATCAAACCTATAAGAAGGTCACTTTAGGAACATCTCCGTATCATTTGGTGTATGGTCTAGAGATTGTCTTCCTAGTCCATATGGAAATCCACACCTTGCAATCCATCAATAAGTATTATGAAAAAGGGGAAAAACTAGAATCCTTCCTTGCCCAACTCCTTCATTTGGAGGAAAAAATGTGATGAAGCCATTGAATTTTTTTCTAAACATCAAGGCATTGTTAAACGTTGGTTTTCAATAGGAAGTTCATAGTTAAGGCTTTTAGAATTTATGATCTAGGTCTTTATTGGGATAAGGCTCATGAAAAACAAGGGAGAGCATGGTAAATTAAAAAATTATGGCTCAGTCCCTTCTAGGTTTCTAAAATATTAGGGGACAATGCATATCATCTGAAGACCCTCACAGGTGAAGATGTCCCACTACTCATCAATGAGAAATATCTCAAGCACTACTTCCAAGCCTAGGTTGTCTCAGCTCAGACTTCTATACATATTTAGGTTAGTGTCAGAGAGGGGGACCAACCACTGTAAGGCCCTAGGTCACTGAGGGTCGAGAGCAGTAGGCTGCCCTAACTTACCTCAATTTGCAGGGAATGTTAGGAGATAGTGGGATGAGAATGATGAGGACTATAAGGTCCTTCGACCACCCTACAAACCCAAGATTCTAAAGGAGACTAGGCAAGTCAGCTTTTAGGGTCAACTCTATGTCTCAAATAGCTCTTTATCAGAGGAAAAAAGCATGGTTCTGGGACGACAGCACAACACGCTAGTGTCTCTCAAGTGCGTTGGTGTCCGTATGACCAAAGAATCTAGAAGACAAGGTTTGACCACTAAAAAACAAAGTAATAGCATAGTTACTAGTTCCTAAGGGAGTAGAATAATACTATGAAATACGAAACATATAAACAAATGTGATAAAACAAGTATATTACCGCAAGGGTGACAAACAATCTCACATAATAACTTGTTCGCTAGATCGCTCCAAGATATCTCCACCTACACACAAAAGAGAGAGAAATTGTTGGGGGCCTGTTTAGGGGTTTGCCTCAGTCAGACCCCCATTTTGGTGTTTCCACCTCCATTAACAACCAAGTTTGCAACGATGTAGAAATAATATGATAAAGAGGAAATGAAAGCAATAGAACACTAAAACACTACCAAACAGTAACGTGCTAACTCAACCAAATAATAGAGAAGATGAGTGAGGATCTTACCACCTCTACCCAAAGCGCTCAAGGCTAGTTGGGGAGAAAATGAGAGGAACTCAAGCCTCTGCTACAATGGTGTTTTCCTACGCTTGCTCTATTGAAGTAATGGAGTGATGGACTTGTTGCTATGGAATGAAAAATGTTGCTTCAATGCTTAAAGTGAATGCTAAGAGCTCGTGGATGAGTATGTAGAGATCAACTAGAGATCAACTAGCCTTTAAATGAATGAATGAGAGGTGAATATGAAGAAGAGAGATGAAGAAATGACCATATTCGGGTTGGCCAGCCGAAGGGAGGCGTTACAATTTGACTTCCAATAGGAAGTGTAACACCTCTATAGACTTCAGCTGCAGGAATTTGCTAGGGATGTAAGCATGTCGTGCAGACGTCTACGCGCCACACAGGCGTCCCTGATAGTAACTCCCCTACCGATGCTCAAAACAGGCACCAAGTGGAATGAGAACATCAGGCTTATATGGAATTAAGCCTTTGAATTTGGTTTTCTAAAGTGGAGAAGGGTAAAAGGGGAATTTGAATTAGGGGTGCAAATTCGCTCCTATACAATTAGGTTGTTCTTGCACCGTGTTATTCTCATTTCCTTTTTTTCTTGGCCATAATTTTGATTGAATGATGGTCTCTTCTAGGAAGTGGGTCTGATTTCTTTTCTTTGATAATTCCCGATCCTCTTCTAGGTAGATTATAGTTATTCGAGTTAGTGATGAATTCTTTTGAGATTCATAACTTTGGTATTTGTTTGATCTTGGGTTTTCTCCATCATGTCTTGAAACCCTACACATTACATGAATACATCTAACACAATTTGGGGTCTCTTTTGGGTAGGAATGCATTTTCAAGTATAAGGTGAAATATATTTATTTCTTGCTCCACTGCCACTATTACCCTCAACCTTAATTGTAGGATTCATTGCCTCCAAGAGATATGAAAAGATAAAATATAAAAGAAAAAGATAGAAGCAAAAGGGTAGGTATCTTATAGTTAGGGGATTCAAATATCTCTACCAAGGCTATAGATGTCAGGCTAACAATAGAGTTATGTTTGAGAGGATACCAATGATAACCTCGTTAGAGCTATAGGCATCTGACTAATAGTGAGGCTCTATCCAGGTTTCTTTTGGAGTAGGATTAATTACATAGCCTTGTGCTTGATGGTCCATTTTCTTTAAAATGGGCACTCTCTTAGCTAAATTTAATGAACATTATTTGTACACACTTGGGTTTCTTATATGGTGGGAATCTCTTGGTTTGCTTTAGATCCTCGGTTTTGACTTTTGGAAGCATTTGTTTTGTTGGCTTGTGAAACCAACAATTTTTAGTTTTGGATCCCTATTTATCTTTGAAATGCTCTAGATCATTCCTCCAGTAGAAACCATTTTTTTGTGCCATTTGCACACATTCCCCATTGAAAATGATGACCCCCCTTATTTTTTTATCACTTTAGTTTTCTTTTTCTTTCGGTCCTACCTTTTTACATTTTTTCTTGGGTTGGTTGAAATTTTGAAGCCTTTTGGCTAAGTCATTTTGAAAAATTGTAGAAATATTCCCTTTATAGGGATCTCTTTATTGCAGAGATAGATCTCTATGGGGAAATGATCTTTCAACTCTCATCCCTTCCATCCCCATAGTTGGTGTTTTCCTTCAAGGCTCTGAGTTCCACGTGTAATTCCTTTTCGTAGGATCCCAGTTTGCAAAAAATTTATTATGGGATTTTGGTACTTGAATTCCCCCAATGACATGGTGGTATCACATCTGCATAGTTATTCCATCCTCGCAAGGCACCCATTCCCATATCTCATTGATCTTCATGCTCCTAGTGAAATCCTAACTCATGTCCAGTAGTGACAGGCTATCTTAGAGCACATTAATTGCACCAAGATGGATGGGAGGTATAAATAGGATCTCCCCTTTTTCATTTTCACCTTTATCTGTGTGGAGTTTTTGGGATGTCATGGTATTTTTATGTTGCCACTTTCTGTTTGTTTTGTGAATCTCGTGCTATTCATGACCCCCTTTAATTTAATCCTAAGGTTGGTACAATAAGATCTCCTCTTTAAAAATATTAGAAAATTATGTGTTTTTCAGTTGCATTTCATTTCTTGAGTTTGGGATTACTAGGTTTCAGACTAAGCATTTTCATAAGAGGTTTCCCTATGAAAACCACCTTTATAGGTTCCATTGATAAATTCTCCCAAGCAGTTTGGCAACAGTATGTTGTTTTCATGAAAATCCTTGAGTTTCACATAAGGTCCCTCTGTAGGGATTCCTTTGTGGGATTCCATTTTCCTGACACCCTTCGACTTATGACCAACAAAGCATCAGTCTTTGCAAGATCATGATTTTTGAAATCGTATGAATGTGGAAATTGTTGTACGGGTTTCCAAGAGGGTTTTGATTTAAGCTGCTAAGAACCTTCCAAACACCATATACAAGTTCTTTCGCAAATTCATTTAAGTCATGAAAATTCATGACATCTCAACCCTTGGTGGAAGGCTCTTTGCGGGTTTCCCTTTGTGTAAATATCATTCCTCAATGCCATCAATCCTTTGGACCGCAAGCACTTCCGCCTTGTAAACCTTCCATCCCCACAAGAGGCCAAAACCTACAAATGAACTCAAATAGCTAAATTTTGATATTTTTCTTTGATGTAAATGATTGTATTCATGCATAATATGATTTTTATGTGGTATTTTGAAAGTTTAGGTGTATATATGCATAATTTACAAAAGATATAATCATGATAGTCAACAAAGATAAAAATTTCCCATGTTCCTAATTACACATCGCATTTTGTAGATTTTATGGAAAAATCAGATAGAGCGTCCAAGATGAAGTTCAAATTCCATGGCATCATGACCAACTCTAAAATTGCATCAACTTGGGATAACATCTCTAACACCAATCTTGGGCACGTGGATATAGATGAGTTTAAGGAGAGGATTTCTAGAGCTTTGATGACAGACTTAGTATCAAAGATAAAATGGAGTGGAATTGCCCAAGCAGTGTGATTCTAACCTTCTTGGTTTGTCCAAAATTAATAATGGGAGCTCGAGAGTAATATCATAAGGACTCCAAATGAATTATTTATTATTAAGGAAGGGTGCTTTCTAATCTATTATAAGTACAACAAGACTAAGAACAACAAAAATAAGAGACAGTGATAAGAAAAAGACCACCTATCTAGCAGATCAAAACCAAACATAGCAACAAAGGTAGAACATGCATCCCCACTAGAAAAACAGGCCAACAAGCCACAAGTTCATGAATCTGCAAAATAGAAAACAAAAACAACAACCCTAAGGGTGGAAAACTAAATAAATTTCAAACCATTAAATACGGGTTTTAATGGGACCTGAAACCCAAAAAACCTTCAAAATAGGCCTCATGGCCAACATAACAAGCCAACAGGCCACCTGCCGAGCTGCAAAGACAACAACCACCTCACAACCAACAAAATAGGCCAACAAGCCACCCAAAATGCAGCAAAACAATATCCTTTCACAATAACCTCCCCAAGGCTGGACAAAAAAACCTAAAATTCAAACCAATACTTGTAGATTTCAATAAATATTGAAACCAAAAAATCACGAGACAACCATCTCATCGTAATCTTATCTCTTAGAGAACCAATTTCAAAGCCGAAAATAGCAAAAAATATGGAGCAAATAAACCCCATCATCCAACTTAGCTCTCCACCTCTATAGGAGAAGTTACTATGAGAACCCTATCCACTACAACAAAGAGTCTCAAGCATACCCAAACTCCACTTCAATAGGAGTGGTCTCTTCCTTAATTGAAGTTGCAAGGGAGAAGACTTTTTGAAGAAGAATAAGCAACCTGCCACACCCTCAAAACCCTTCTCCACCTCCATAGGAGAGGTATCCACCTCAAAAGGATAAGATTCAACCTCAATAGAAGATGTCATCTATAGAGCCAAGAAGATTGCACACACCCTAGAAGAGAGAATACACATAGTAACCATGGGCAACAAAAGCACCTGAGCATTCAATAGGAACTTTGAAAGCAACCCCACCAACAGAGAACTCGAAATAGGCAACAAAGACTCGAGGGCCTTTGGGAAGAGAAAAGAATGCAGTCTAGCCAAGACCATAGAGCACGAAACTTGGGAGTACACATCACCCTTGACGAGCATCAACAAGCCTTGCATAAGAAAAGTAAGTATTATAGGAAAGAGACCCACAAAGGCATCCTCTAATATCAAGTACAACTTTTCCAAAAGAGCTTCCAAAAGAACCCCAACAAAAGCCAAAACAACCAAAGACTTAGTTAACAAAGACCAAAAAAACACAAACCCCCAAACCTCCCGGGCTAGAAAAACCAAGTAGCAGCCATAATATTTACATAACATGTAACCCACAAGCACACCAAACTTGAAGGAACCGAAAAGAAAGAAAAGATTCTTTAGAATAGGGAAATGCCCCCTCCACCACCTAGCAGTGAGAACCAAATGAAGACATCCATCTAGGGGGTGGAGAGAAATAAACTTACAAAGAACCCCAACTATCACCACACAAACAGTGGTAGAAAGCATGCCTAAATCACCAAAAAAAGTAGGACACCACCAAAAGGTCTCGAGATTCGAAGGGATTAAGGCCAAAAACTGACTAAGCATGAACTCAATCAACAAAATACACATTTTGGAGACCAACAACAGGAAAACAATAGAGGCTTTGCAACACTTAAAGTAGAAAGGGAATACAAAACCATGGCTCTAGAGTAGACTAGAAAGAAGCATAACATTATCAGGGGCTAGTAAAATGAAGGTACCCCTATATCCCCACAGGAACTATCGATCTCAAAAGAGAAGCAAAAAAAATAAAGAGAATGAGCATATAAAATTCCATGCATAACAACGAGGTTTATGAAACATAAGCACTCAACAAAGGGAAAGTGACAACTAGGGACATACACTTCAAAAGCAGATTTGGACTTAAAATGGAAAACAATAGATTCCAAACACCCAATTAGGGTAGAATCAAGGGCATTATCCAAAGCCAAATCCTTGACAACATCTCCCACCATGCAACCTAGAGAAACCCCATAGAAGTAGTTTGAGAATATTCTTGGACCGAAAAAGAACGACACAACAATGGTAGTAACAACACGAGAAGAGCCAAGAAGAGTTGAAAATAACTTTTCCCAGAAGCTAGGTAGGTTGAAACAATGACATAGTCCAACAGAGAACTTGAAATCCTCAACATCATCCTCTAAATCGGCCTCACCATCATTCTCACCTTTAGAAATTTTCTAAACAACCCACTCTCCCTTTCCCACCTACTTGTCCACACCATGTTTCCTTCTTTGAAGTAATTTTATTCTAAAATAATCTATATGGCATCAATCTAAAAATAATTTTTTACATAATGAAAATTCAAAAAAATGATTAGTTTAGGTCAAATTATGGTGTCTATACATGGGGGTTATCAAAAACCGCAATTAGGCCCAATAAAAAAAATATAAAAGATATTCTCATCAATCTTTATTATAATACACATATTTCCCTAAAAGTAATTACAAAATTGCTCTTATTTAGGTTAAATTATGGTGTTTGTACACGTGCATGGTATGGTCCTAGAAAAGTGACTTTTAAAAGTGGTTTTTATATATGCATATTAAAAATTATTTTGTATCATTTTGATATTAGAATAAATTACATATTTGAAAACTAGACTAAAAATACTAAATTTCATATTATTGGACCTTTCTAAGATTCAATGTGTAAGTGCTTCAAATTTTCAATCCAACTACGAAAAATTCTAAAAATCAAGAAAAACTCATCCACTTTTTTAACATTTTGTGGACCCAACTTCTTGCATCTCAGCCACATTGCGACAAGATTTCTTCGGAAGCATGTGGTTGTCTAGAAGTGAATTTTGTCATTCCAATTAGTGGATAGTTTGTGTCTCTTAGTTAGGAAACCTCATGTGAAGGTTGCCCTTGGTGTTTTGGGTTGTTTAGTGTATCTGGGAGTGGATTGGAGGTTGATTATTCTACCATCCTATCTTGGTATGGTGTTGCAAGAGAACATGATCATGGCTTAGTAATTGATCATCATGTAGGCATTGTCCTCTCTCTCACACACATTTTCATCTTGGTGGACTTATCGAATGAGTGGTTACTCTTCTATTGTTTCCACCTTTCTTATGCAATGGTGAGGTTTCTTGTTTTTTTCATTGTGCCATGTTCGTATGACACTTGCATTCATGTTTTTATGCAAGTGTGACATGTTGTTGCATTACCAATGTTATTGTTGTTTCAATTTTGTTTTGTTTTGTTAGGTTTTATTCTGAGAATGTCAACTTGGGGCTTTACATAGTACAAAGAGATTGCATGAAAAAATGTGGTGGTAGAGTTTAATCAAGTGATAATTAATGACACATTGGGTTAATTAATAAATTAATAAGACTTTTCTATACTAGGATCAAAACACTCTTGAAGGTTCAAGCTAGTAACGGAAGACATGTCACAAATTTGAGAGTTGGTGAACATCATGAATATCTTCATTAAGGAAGCTTTACTCCTAAATTTTCCATAACACCATTGGATGATTGTGTTGACATTCCTTGTCTCATGCCTAAAATTCTCATCCTTCCCTTCTTGTTATATTTTGGTTGTTGATGTGAATTATGATCATTTATGCATATATGTATTGATTGATGTGTGTGATATGCATTATCCTATATAGATGCTTGATTTGGTGTGGGTTGCCACATGTGAGGTCGTGTTCTTGATTGGTTTGAGACCTTATATGTATTCTTTGTATGTGTGTGATCCTTGTCCTTGATAGTGGTGTATCCATGATCTTCTTCTCTATAGATTACAAGAGCTTCCTATAGTAGCATAACATCTATTCTACTTGAAAATGGTAATATGGTCGAATGGTGAGTAGCATTCCACTATTGGTCTATTTTGAAGATCTCTCAAGAGTTGGAAGAGTTCCGATTTCAACAAATTATATTATTTTTTGTGATTATTTGTTCCCTTTGGAGGTGGTTGACTATTGATGTAATAATATATGCATTGTATCATTTATGTATTGGAGTGTGATACTTCCATGTTTTAAAATTATCCTCTACCTAGTAATTATGTTATGATCCTATTTAATTGTTGATTGTAATATTTGTGCATGGAGTATGCAATAATTTTTGTATTTATTTCTTAGCTATGATTTGATGTAAATGGTGATGTGGGTTATGATACATCTATTTTTAGGTTGAAACCCTTTAAGGGAAATTAATTATTTTTATAATTTGGTATTTTTCCACACTTTATCTTGTGAGAGTGTTGACATGTTGCAATTAAGATTATTGGATATTTATAGGTCATCTTTATTATAGTATCGTAATGGTTGTATATTTTAAGGTTTTTTTTGGCCCTTCTCAAAATTGGTGTCAAACAAGCATGATATTTCATTTTTTCTTCTCATGTTCTACTATGTAGTCCTATCCCTTATGTTAGGGAGAAAGTGTCACTTTTCTCCTTGTTTCTTGGGATCTATTCAAACCTTCATAAGGCTCTAGTTTTTTCAAGGTAATTTCGATGATTCCTTGAGTATTTTACCTAGATTATTTTTAAATATTTCATAAATCGAGGAAGTTATGTCTTGTTGAGTGAAGAAACTATCCCTTGTTAGTTTTCTTACCTTAGAGTTTTCTTTCTCTATTTAGGCCAAGTAGGAACTTAATGTTGTGTTAGAACTAGGACTTAGAAATCAAATGTTCCAACTTTATTAGGAAGTTTGAACCTTTTCCTTCAAAATGTTTCATGCTATTATGGCATAGACGTCAAAATAGACTTTGGAATTCAAACTATGTCTAATTGTGTATTGTGTTCACTTAGAAAGCTATGAAATTTAGGATAGATTTTGGACTTGGGATCAAGTCCCAAGTGCATTTAGAGTTCCAAATTCCATGTAGTGAAAGGTGTTAATTTTTTCAACATGGTAGGTCATAGGGGCCAAGTTGAAGTAGGACTCAAAACCAAAGGTTTCAAGTCTTGGTGCTAGTCCAAATCCTACAAGTGAGTATAAGAGATTCACATTACACCATAAGTTATGGGTCATAAATGGAAATTAAGAATTGGAAACAAGTTTCTAGGTCTACATGCAAGCCTAAGGTCTATGAAGGAGTGTTTTGTGGGGTTGTAGGACTCAAAAATTAGGTAAAACTTAGGACTTGGAACAAGTCCCATGTCTGAGCAAAGGTTTGAGTCTTGTGAGTCATTATATATTTTTTATTTATTATGGTAGGGGGAAGAATTAAGGATGGAATTGGGACTCAAAACCAGGTTTTGAGTCTATGTTGGACATCAAAGTATGACCTATAGGCAATTTCTTTATGGAGTTAGATATGGTAATTTTGACCCTTCTAGCTATTGTAGCCCAATTAAATTTGAAGTGTGGTTTAGTAGAGAGGTTAGAAGGATGTTATTATGGTTTTGGGAATTCTTTCTCTCCTCCATACCTAATTTTTATTTCCGACCTTGTTTGCTTCTACTAGGGTAGAGTTAATTCTTCCAATTGTGTCCCTATGTATAATGCATTAGTATGTGTGTCATTTGTGTCTTCACATAATGTTATTTCACCTTCAGAATATATGAGTGTTGTGTGCCTTACTCAATGTCCAATTTGTATCACACAAAAAATAAATAATCTTTTGTTCATGGGTGCTACCACAATATTGGGTTACACTTTTTGGTACATCCTATTTTTTGTTGAAATTGCATATTTTTAGAAAATATAATGATTTAAGTCTTGAAAGGTTCCATTTAAAGGATTTTAATTGAAGAGGGTTTGATCAAACCCCATTGAATAGAACCATGCTAGTTTTAAACCATACCTATAATGGAGTATCCTCTACACCTATCAAAATACTAATAAAAAACCACTTTTGATTTACCTTTTGAGGGACCAAATGAATTAATTTGAAATTTATATTTTATAAGTATGTATTCTTTATTATAAGCTTCCCAAAAAGTATAATTTTAAATATATTTAATATAATTATTATATTTATTTTTTATTTCTTATGAATGTAGGTTTTTCACCGAAAATCAAACACTTTGTTATGCACATGTGGAAAAACAGTAGATTACCAAAAAAAAATGAAAAATATCTATGCTCTTGTTATTGATGTCCTTGATCCAACAGAAAAATAAAATTGAATTTTGATGCATACAAAAAAAGTTGTGTTATACAATAAACCTATGTCTAAAGTGTAATTGGTTTGACTTCAAAACTTAATTAAGAAAAAAATATTCAATAAAACACTATGAAACCAAATGAAGGAGCTAGATATCGTAGTTACAAATCAAAATTCGAAAAATTAAAATTTTATCTAGGTTCATAGAAAAAAGTTATGTGTTGTATAGTAAACATCACTCTTTAAAAATGGTCTATTGTCAAAAACTAGTTATTGAAGGAGATGGAAAAAGAAATACAATTTGATTAAAACATATTTAAAAAATATATTTAGAATCTACAAAAAAAAGTTCACAAATCACTAGTTTGCATTATCTTCAAATTACTCATGGTTTAGCAGCTATAGGTGTTTGAAAGTGAAGATTTAGTTTAAAAAGTTTAGTTCAATGCCAAGTTTGGCCAAAAAGTGTAACCCACTATTGTGGGATCACCCTGATTAATGTCTTAAGAAAAGCTTGTGGCATTACAAAAAGACCTTCAAATTTTATGTTTAGTTTCCTCTCAACTTTGTATTTATAGTTCTATATTCATATTTTTAATTTTATAATTTAAATTGTATAAATTAGAATTAATGTATAGCTCCATTAGTGTTTTAACTTGTTAAAAAATAATAATCTTTCAAGCTCGTAAAACATGTTAAGATTAGCTAGGATAATATTTTCTATCTATTAGATTAGCAATGGATAAATATCCTTCCTTAGGAGCTAGTTGACCCTAGTGTAGAGTTCATTAATATTATTTGATGAAGAGAACCAAACTTTTCTTCCTTGAATCAAATTTTATGTACACTACACTTAAAAAGAAATTTTCCATCTCACCATCCATATTTCTCCAAGATATCCACCATCTAAATCTATTGGATCATGAAACTCCTCTTGTACACCAATTACAAAGCACCACTTGAATGTTTCTCATGCATCCAATCCTCTTAAGCAATTTCCTCTATTGATCTTCTAAATCAATCCCAATCCTTGATAATCCATCCCTCATATCAATAAATAACTCATCATATGAGCTATTTTTAGTAATAGCTCATGGAATGCATTGCAATGCTACCGATTTGAGAAAATTACATACTCTCTCCATGACACATCAATTCATCTTGAGCACATCCTCACTTTATGTGAAACAAGAGACTTCTTGGTGAGGGATTTGTTATTATATTTTATATTTTTTTGCATTATAATTTTAGCTAAATTGGAGGTTTACAATTAAATGTAGAATAAGGTTTGAACTAATAGTTTGAATTCTTTCATTTGTGTTCTATATTCACGTGTGCACAAAAATATCCTAAGTTTTATGGAATCTAGAAGGTGAACATGCAATATGAAAAGCATGTTACTATGACACAAATTGTATTCTCTAGAATTAAATGTAATACACAATAGTAAAAGAAGACATGTGACATGTGATTTGAATGCCATATTTATTGAAGAAATGTAATTCCAAGTTTGGAAAGAGTAGGGGATTCCAATAAATTTATAACTATAATTTAAGGAGAACACATAAAAATGACGAGTATTAAGTTGTATTGGTCATACTAGAGCACATATGGAAGAATGAATCTATCTATCTAATCTATGATAATAAATCTTAACTCATTTCATGGGTTGTGGAAATATAATCTTTAATTATATATGTAATGTTGATAATTAATTCACTCTTATTTGAAATTATTGTTAGCATTTAAATTTTATTTATCATTATTTTTATAGTATTATTATAGTTATGTTGTATATATGTTTCCATATTAGTAGATATAAAATCAAGTAGATCCACCTCCCAATTTTTTAAAATTTGATCTTTGGTATGGTGCCTTACGGAAACCTAGGAAACTCAAGTGTTGATTGTCATTAGATATGATGATGGTAGAATACTCATGGAAACATCTAAGAAATTTTATATTGGAATGAATTGTTAATCAAAAGCACAAACTTTGATCATGTGACTCAATATTGTTGTTCAAATAGTAGTGTTGCACCTAGGTATTAAAGGTGATTATATGATTTACTATTTCTTAGAGAGAGTAAATTAATCAACTTGAAACTTAATAACATCCTCAAAATATATGTGGGAATTGATAAATTTTACCCCTTAGATTAAAAATTATCATTGCTATAAAGAAGCCAAAAAGGTGGTAGATGAAAATTGGCTAATCTAGTTATTGATGGATTTATCAATTACATAATGGATTCCACTAATATTACATGGGAATTTTCAAGTTTTAGGATTGATTAATGATGAATTATTGGGTGATCATATATAGGAAAAATCCCCTCCACTAGGAATAGTTAGATTAATTACATGTACATCATGTATCTATAATACAAGTACTGGACTATCAATTATGATTAATATTTTTATGGCGTGTCTAAATTATTAAAGTTGTCATGTGTATAATCCTTATCATATGGTAACTCTTCACTATAATTTTTTTTAGAGATTTGTCTCACTATATTTCTAAACACTTCAATGAGTACTTAACAATGGAGGAGGCCAAATTATACTTTGTAATAATATGAATGAATTTATTATGATCTATCACACTTAACAATTTGAGAAATATTTTTAATTACAAAATAAAGTAATGTTATAAAGGTAGTAGCATTTTTTTTAAGTTATTTTTAATGGCTGGGAGTAACTTTGTGAGGTGTAATTAAGACATAGCTACTTAATTCATATGCAAGCTTCAATAGCTCCTTTAAAATAGAGCCCTAGTCTGATTTATGAAAAAAGGTTTTTATCAACCTGAACTTTCTACGAGGGTTATTAGTCTTTACCTTAGAAATTGAAAGAATTGAATCCTTCCTAGTAGTTGCAATTAGTCATTTTAGAAAAAGGTATTGATTTTGGTCCACTTCATCTCCTTGTAAGAATGCTTGATGAAAATCTATATTTGGCATACATGGATGAGATAAAGGAAGCTTTCGAGGAAATGCATACAATGATAAATGTGCATGATCTTATTTGGATGGGTTTAAATTTGATTAATACTCTTTCTCTTGTTGGGTAATATCCAAGATTGTATTTCCATGGTCTAGGTGTAACAAAAATAGATCTATTGGTACACATAAATTGTGGGCTCAAAATATTCCTCTTCTAATAAAATTTACATGTGTGCATGATTTTTGGGTTAGCGCTAGATCATTGGTATGGTAGCTATGACAAACTTCCTATTGATGATAATAGATGTGAATTTTTTTATTTGTGATTTTTACGATAGCAGTTCCTCTTGTTGGTATGGATGTCCTAGGTTGGACAATGGATGCATCAAAGATTTTCAAATAACTAATGTATTAGATTTTGTGAGTTCAAAGTAACCCCTTCTTTTTTTACTTCAAATTTTACCTAATATAAATATACATTTTTATTTTTAATAACTCTAGAGATTCATTTTGTAAATTTTTTATAATATAAACATGTGTGTGTGTGTGTGTGTGTGTGTGTGTGTGTGTGTGTATTGAAGCCTAACAGTCAACCTTTGTTTTTTCCCTCCAAGTGAATGTGTCTCTTTATTTTCCTATTCGAAAGATTATCCATTGTGGATAAAGTATTATCATTGTAGTTTGATGTATTATCAACTAACTCATGTATGCATCTAAAAATAGAGATAAATAAAATCAATGCCCCCACTTCAAAGTGGATGCAGCGAAATTGGTGAACCACTATAAATCTTTGCATTCTTTGTGTTTGTGAATTGTTTCAATTCTGATTTATTTATTTATAATCTTTTCATTTAGTCTACAATAATTTAATAAACAATTGGTATCAGAGCTTCGCGAATTAGTTGTTTGAGAATTGTGATAATTTTTGAGAAATGGAGGAAGAAGATAAATGAAAGATATATAATTTCTTGAGGCAGAACTTTGCATTGTGGAAAGCACAGATTGAGTCTTTGCTGATTAGAGGTGATCTCTCACTCATTTTGGAAGGAAAATTGAAGAGACCAACTGTGATGCGAAATGAGGATTGCGAGAGACTAGACAAGAAAGTAAAAGCAACAATTATTTTATCCTTATTGAGCAACGTCCTCTTTAATGTCACAGTACAGAAGACCTCAAAAGAGTTATGGGACAAACTAATTGACATGTATGAGATGGCTTCAACTTTAAACAAAGTTCGCCACATGAAAATCTATACAATCTAAAAATGAAGGAGGTATTGTGTCAAACCACTTGAATGAATTCAACAATCTTATCAACCAATTGGTTTCACTTAATATCATTTTGGATGACGAAATCAAAGCAATCTTATTATTATATTTTCTTCTAAATATTTGGGAAGGAGTTGTGATGGTAATCAACACCTATGTATCTAGGAAAATAAAACTCAGGTTTGATGACGTTGTTGCAACTCTTCTCAGTGAAGATATGTGAAGGAAAAATCAAGGAACCACATTTGATGATGCCTTGATTTTTGGAAATAGAGGTAGACATCGAGAAATGGGTAAAAATAATCATAGAAGAAGATCAAAATCAATGAGAAGATCAATGTCAATCGGTAGAAATGGAGGTTGTTGGTTTTGCAGAAAAGAGGGTCATACAAAAAAGAATTGTTGGTCATACAAAAAGGTGTAGAACCAATCAAAGGATAGCAAAGTGAACACCACGTAAGAAAAAAATGAATGTGTTCTAGTCTTTTCAACAAGTGAAACTACAATGGATTCATGAGTATTGGATTCTAACACATCATTCCATGCAACCTCATGCTGGGAAGCCTTCCAAAACTATCAAGAAGGAAGATTTGGTAAAGTATATCTTGGTGTTAACAAGACGTGAAATTATTGAAAAAGGTGACGTGATGTTGAAGTTAAAGAATGGAAACAAGTGGTTATTGCATGATATAAGACATGTTTCAGAACTTGAAAGAAATCTAATTTTTGCAAGATAGCTTGATGCTCAAGGGTGTAGCATCACTTTTTCTTCAAATTCATGAAAGGTGACCAAAGGGGCATTAGTAGTTGCAAGGGGTAGCAAATTGGGCACATTATATTTGTTAGATAGTCCCATTGAAGTGGGAGCAGCGATGGCGGTTGTGGACAGTGAAGCGAAACTATGACATAGAAGGCTCAAGCACATGAGAAAGAAGGGGATTGAAGTCTTTCTCAAAAGGGATCATCTTTTACGATTAAAATCTATGGATTTGGACCTATGTGAGTATTATCTATATAGAAAACAAAGGTGGATTAGTTTCTTGAAGATCAGACATGACAAAAAAGACAAGGCCTTTGGAGCTTGTGCAGTCCGACATGTTCAGTCCTACAAAGGTAACCTCGTATGGAGGAACCAATTATTTTGTTATTTTTATTGATGATTGCACTCAAAAGGTATGGGTTTATATGATCAATAGGAAATCTAACTTTTTTACCAAATTTAAGATTTTTGAAGCTGTTGTTGAAGAAAAAATAGGGAACAAGGTTAAATGTTTGAAAACGGATAATGAGGGTGAATTTTGTTCTTTGGAATTTGATGGTTATTGTGTAGATAATGGTATTCAACATATTAAAGTTGTGCCATTCACGCCTCAAGAGAATGGTGTAGCTGAGAAGATGAATCACATAATTTTAGAGGGGGCTCGAAGAATTCTCTTTAATGCAGGTTTGGGCAAAGAGTTTTGGGTGAAAGCGATTAACACAATAGTATATCTCATTAATCAAAGCCCCTCTTCTAGATTGGATTTTGATACTCCGGAGGAGAGATGGCTAGGAAGGAAAATTTCTTATAATCATTTACCAATTTTTGGTTGTGAAGTCTTCATTCATATACCCAACGAGAAGCGAACAAAGGTGGATTTCAAAATTGAGTAGTGTATTTTTGTCAGGTATGAAGAAGATTAGTATGGGTTCATATTGTGAAATCCAGTCAAATAAATTGATTCGCAATCGAGATGTTGTCTTAAACGAAAAGGTGTTTCCAAATTTACACAAACATGGATCATCAAAAAATGAATATATATCTATTGATGGAGTTGGTTGTGGAAACAATTCACAATTTTCACATCCAAACATGGTTTCATCTTTGTTGAGCAACAACCATAAATGGTTAATTCAAATGTGCCCGCATATGAGGAACATGTTCGCAACCAGTATTTAATTCAAATCTGCAAGATACTACATATTCCCATGCCAATTTAAATGCTCCCTGATTGCATGAAGCTTATGTGCCATTGAATGAGAATCAGTCATCACATAAGGTATGTTTAACTCCTACACAAACTTCACATATTCACGCCCTTGTTTCAGTTCATATGCAACAAAATACTTCTTCGCTGCCTTTTGAATTATTAAAGCAACCTTTTTTGGGAGGATATGATCCCACATGCCACTCAAAAAGTTCCTCTCTTCCATCAGATATTGCATATACTCCAACATAGCCCAATATTGCCACACAGGTTTTAGAAATTCCCACGCCATTGTCTAAGGCAACCGCCCATGAATCGCATGAAGTGGGAACATTAAATCCCATGCAGCACCTATATCATCCTACACATCAGTCTTTACAGTCAAACATTCCACCTCAATTCCCTGCATAGCATTTAGGAACACCTTGAAATGTGAATTTGTCTCCTTCCAACTCATCACAGCCAATTTTTGACACCTCCATGCAACATTTGTTTATTCCCATGCAATCCTCAAAAACTCCCATCCCTGCGCATTATTTACGGCCTCCTTGCAACAGTGAAATAGCATGAGATATAGCACAAGATATGTGTGTTAATCGGTGGCCTCACAATTCCAACATGGCATAGAGAACTTCATTGAATCAACTGCCTTTTGAAATGCCATTATTTTCTTTGAATAGCCAGTCAAAGCAACAAATTAATAATCAGATAGAGCCATGTAATATTAAAGCAACAAATTAATAATCAGATAGAGCCATGTAATATTGAAGCTGTTGATTACAATGTTTTTACTCAAAATAATGCATTGCAGAGGAAAAACATTGGAGGCAATTTGCAAGAATGGGGTAACTTGCAAGAAGCAGTTCCTCAAGTGCGGAGGTCTACTGGGGAGCACCGACCTCTAGCAAAATTTGATGAATATCAATTATTGATTTTTGATCAGTTAGAGCTTGGTACCTTCAAAGAATCTTGTAAAGATGTCAATTGGGAGAATGGTTGGATGCAATGCAAGAAGAAATGGATTCGCTAATGGCAAATTTGGGACTTGGTGAAGCTTCCACCCAATCGGAGAGCATTGAAGAATCAATGGGTGTATAGATTGAAAGAGGAAGAAGGAGGCAGGAAACAGTATCGGGTAAGATTGGTAGTCAAGGGTTATGATCAACAAAAGGGGATTAACTTCAATGAGATTTTCTCACCAGTTGTGAAGATGACTACAATTTGAATGGTTTTGGGGCTCGCAGTGGTTTATGATCTTAAACTTGAGCAATTTGATGTAAAGACTGCATTTCTACATGGTGATATAGAAGAGGAATTGTATATGCATCAGCTTGAAGGGTTTGAGCAACAAGGTAAAGAAGATTTATATTGTAGGTTGAGGAGGAGTTTGTATGGGCTCAAGAAAGCCCCATGACAATAGTACCTTAAGTTTGATTCTTTCATGGCTAAACAACAGTTCACACATTGTGAATTTGATCCATGTGTTTATTATAAGGTATTGGATAATGGTGAGTTTGTTTTATTGTTGCTTTATGTTGATGGCATGCTTGTAACTGACACTAGCATGAGAGCTGTTTGTGATTTGAAACAACATTTAGCTCAAAAGTTTGTATCTGAGATAGCTGTAAGAGGGAAATTGAATTGTCCTAAGAAAAATACATTGAAAAAGTTTTTGATAGATTTAATATGAAGGGTGCTAAGCTTGTGAGCACTCCACTTGCTGATCAATTTCATTTGCTATTTGAAATGTGCCCCAAAACATCTCAGGATAAAAAAAAACATGAAGGGTATTCCTTATTCATTCAATGTTGGGAGTCTTATGTATGCAATTATGTGCACTCATCCAAACATTGCCCATGCAATAGGAGTAGTGAGTAGATTTATGAGCAATCCAAGTAAGACTCATTGTGAAGCAATGAAATGGATATTAAGGTACTTAAAAGACACTTTAGATTATGTTTTGTGTTTTGGAGACAAAGATGCATAGCTACGAGGTTATGTTGACTCCAATATGGCCAGTGATTTAGATAAACGAAGGTCAACAATAGGATATGTGTTCACATTTTTTGCCCAGGGCAACGATCAGTTGGGTTTCACAGTTGCAATAGGTGGTTGCACTCTCTACTACCAAGGCTGAATATAGGCTGAATATATTGCACTCACTGAAGGTGCAAAGGAGATGATTTGGTTGTAGTGACTATTGGATGAGTAGGGTTTCAAACAAAATGTTTTCACTCTTTTTTGTGATAGCAACAATGCTATTCACTTGGCAAAGAACTCAACTTTTCATAACCAGACCAAGCATATTGAGTTGCGCTATCACTTCGTCCGGAATGTACTTGAACAAGGCAAGCTGAAAGTGGAGAAAATTGACACAAAGGTGAATTTGACGGATGCATTGACAAAGATTGCACCATGGGAGAAGTTTGAGTTTTGTAGGATTTCTCTCGGCATTGTCAAAATGTGATAATAGGGGTGAAGCGGGGGGAGTATCTTTGAGTTTGCAATAGGCCTTGGACTTCAAGTGGGAGATTGTTGGGTGTTGAAGCCCAAAGGTCAACCTTTGTTTTTCCCTCCAAGTGAATGTGTCTCTCCGGTTTCCTATTCAAAAGTTTATCCATTGTGGATAAAGTATTATCATTGTAGTTTGCTGCTATATTATCAACTAACTGATGTATGCATCTAAAAACAAAGAAAAATAAAATCAATTCCCCTGCTTCAAAGTGGATGTAGTCAAATTAGTGAACCACTATAAATCTTTGTGTTCTTCGTGTTTGTGATTTTTTTCAATTCTGATTTTATTTTCTGCAATATTTTCATTTAGTCTCCATTAATTTAATCATATATAGAGAGAGATATATATTCCAAACCCTCACCGATCTAATCTTTCATAAGGAAATGCAAATGTTTTGTAATAAATATAGTGTACATAGTGCACTCCATGTTTGAGTTTAGTGTAGGCTAAATGATAGTCGATTTCAATTCCATTTGTGTTGCTGAAAAAGCCGTGCAATACATTTGTGATTCCGTCGATTAAGCTTTTAGAATACTTACTAGAATCAAAAGTACAAAGAATTTTGCTTCAACAAAAACATGTTACAAAATGTAAAAAATATACCTGAAATGAGCGACATTTTTCATATGCATGCCATCAAGATCTAAATATTAACAAGGGCTCTGTGTGAGCTGGAGTCCCTGCCTTAAGCATTAGATAGGGCTTGCCTTAAGCATTAGATAGGGCTTGAATGATTCTGAATAGGGATACAGATTTAACAAATCAAAGCATAATGGAAAATGGATTTATGTCCGATGTTACGGTTGCTAATGCCTTGAAGAAGTGTAGTCTCAATATTGTGATCATAGAATATACACAAAATAGATTTGTTGAAACACTTTCAGGCACATTCACTTTGCTAATGTAAACCTAAACTCCACAACATTTTCCAGTGTCTTCCCAGTCCACGCCAAACTGAGAGCTGCACATAATACATATATTGAAAAGGCTTTAGGAAGTTTTAAGAAAATGATCTTGGTAGGTGTAATACAAAATCACAACCAGAACTGTTTCAATGAGCAGTATATGTTTCAATGATTCCTGTCCAGAAGGCCAATCAAACGCTTCAGGAGAAAACACAAGTTTCAAAAACTTTACAACATAGCTACAACTTCTTAATTAGTACTTGCAAAGAATAAATCATTAGGTTTAAATTTTTGTAGCTTAGAAGAATAACTATTGTTTTCAATCCAGAACTGCAAGTAAATCCACTAGTAGCACACACTTGATTTGAAATTGCTGATTCAGAATCTTGAGAGGAAAAATGCATATCCAGATGTATACGTTTCACATCATTCTCAATTTGCTATGTTGTCTCTGTATCCTGACAAACATTTGAATAAATTTCAATCAAAATATTTACAAAAGCTTTTAAAAAAATATTAATTCAAGCTTTCTAAAATTTTCCTTAATGCGAGTGTGCAAATATCTTACACAACTGGAAGAACTGATTCCAGTCACTACTTTTACCAAGACTCAGTGGATGGCATGTGGTTCTTTTCTTTGTTACTTTCTAGAATTCAAAATGTTCAAGTACAGAAACAAGAAAGGATTCGAACAGACACTCTGTTTTCTAATTTATAAATTCTCTCAAGTCATCATGTGCAAAAAGCGAAAGGGAGCCTGCAGAAATTTCTGTTCATTTATTTAGAATTAGTTAACATAGACAGGAATTTAATGAATACAAATATTGTTGTGTATGAACCAAGGAATCTTAGTGCCATTACATTGAGATGTGCAGAATATTATTAGTTTCATTTCATGAGTTCAATGTGAATTATGCCTTAAATCTAAGCATTAATGTGTCAAATACACTTCTTAAACCTTCACAGGAGCTTACTCACAGCTCTAGAATTACAATTGATATGGTTCTTAGCTTGATGAATCCATCATAGCAGTGAGGTCAATTTCAAGATAACTATTTGTGGATGATCTGCAATGTTGACTCAAAGTGATATGTTGGGGTGACACTATTTTAAAAGCAAGGACATACAAGAAGATACCTAAATGCAAGGCAAGGAGGAAGCTGACATATGCATTTAAACCAAACTGTGCAAAATACAGAGAAATCCCCCTCCTGATGCACATCTAAATGCTGCATGACATGCAATAGTTGAAAGTAATTTTGTATCGACTATTTTTTGGCTAGTTGCCACTCTGTCCTCACTCAACTTGTAATTCCACAAGCTGCAAACAAGTATTAATCCCAAATTAACATTAGGCTTCAATACAATTGATGATATGTGCAAGAGAATTTGCTAAAGCAACAAATATCTGAAACTCTGAACTAGCATACCTGTAGAGCAAGCAAGCAAAATAATAATGAAGGCCCTCATGTCGTGAAATGAGCTCATTTGAGAAAGTTAGGCCTGGCACCAGTCCCCTTTTCTTCAACCAGAATATTGAACAAAAGCTACAAGAAAATCCCCACTTCAAAAACAAACATACTAGGAAGCATGAAACATTAATAATCATTGGGAGGAGTTAATAGACACACCTGCCAATGAAAAATATGCCCTCTGCACATGCAAATTCAAGAATCATTTGATTAAAGCTATCAGAGCTATGAAATGAAAATGGCTAATAATTAGAATGGAATGTATATCAGAGAAACAAAAAGTCAAAACAGAAATATAAAACATAAACTACCTTTCAATCCAACGAAGAGCCCAATCTCCTTTCCATCCATATATAGAATAATAGAGGAAGTTCACCTAACCTAAAAACTTATGGTTACCAGTCAATATAGCTATGTTCTATTTACACTGTTAGCCTGTAAGCCTTTGGACACACTTTAGCAGAACCCCCAAGCATCTTTTGAACAATAGCATGTTCGGTGTCAGCAATCACTGTTGCTAAGCTGATGAAGCTTTACAAGATATTAATATTTCAGCTATAGAGCACTTGGTTAGACAACATACAACCGAGCTGATCTCCAAAATGGTGCATGTTAATAGGGGAATCCTTTTAAGGGAATGGACACTCCATAAAAAGTAATCCATAAACTTAAGAGGATATTCCACTACATGGTTTCTCGTTTAACTTCACAAATCCTTCCTTTGATCAATCAACTTGCAACTAGCATAAAAAAATTTCAATTTAATTCAAAATACCTCATGCACTGTAGCTTTTAGCTAATAGAAAAAAGGACCAGCTAACAGGCAATCTAGAGACAGCAGGGGTTACAGGCTAATCATTAAGCTATGAGTGGTCATAAGATTAAGATTTGCATGAGGAACCTCTGTATTTGGAGGATATGGAACTAAATCAACAGAATTAACGGCTGCTAATACTGGCTCTGCTGTTGTTGCTTTTGGCCTGTGCCAAAATAGGAGCCTTGTATCAAAGTATGGAGATACATCAAAACATAAAGGATAGAGGAATTTTGTCAGATAATGTAATTGCGACTGTCTAGGTAGACATGTATGCAAAATGTGGAAATGTAGACAATGCACGTGAACTGTTTGACAGAATGTTTCAAAGAGATGTGTTCCCGTGGACAACAATGAGTGCAGGATATGCACAGTATGGATTTTTGAAAAGGCTTTAGAAACTTTCAAGCAAATGCAATTGGCAGTTGTAAAGCCAAATTCCACAACCTTTGTCAGCATCCTCTCTGTCTGTGCAAAAATGGGGGCTTTGGAACAGGGTATTGACATCCATGAAAACATGAGGGATAAAGAGATTTTGACAGATGCTGTAGTTGCGACTGCCGTAGTAGACATGTCAGATATTACATATTTAGCCAAAGTACTGAAACTATTTATATAAAAACAAAAGCATACACATTGAATTTGCATTAGTACCAATGACATTTAATCAGTAAGAGCTATGATATTCAGCATACTCAATGCAAGGGCATACGCTGTATTTAATATGTGCAATTCCATTGCCCCAGGATTTTTTGTTTTGAGATGACGAGATTCAGGGCCTAAATTGTTAGGGTAACTTATTTCAAGTGATCTAGGTTACCCAGGGATTAAACATAAGCAGCTCTAAATAATATTAATGCTGGAAAAAGAAAAACAGAATCTCTACCGTTATACGAATATTTCATCTATGTCTAAGATAAATGAACTTTCAAATAGACATAGATGATCTTTCAAATGTGATATTGAACAAGCACTAGTGAAAAAGCACCTACAATGAACAGGAAAAAATAATCGAACTGAAAACAATGTTACATAATGCCACTGGCCACTTGTGATATCTGCATGTCTGTGCAGGCCAAATATAGAAAAATATTTGCAGTTTTTCATTATTTTCTTTTATGCAGTAGCAAGGTAGCGGCCATGACAATTCCTCTATATAACCCTGAACCACTGCATCCATGCAAAAACAATGTTCAGACCAGAGGCGTGCACCCAAATTTTTTTTGCATAAGCTGAAAACCATAATCAATTCATCTGGGTAAATTGTTTTTAAACATGCCGAATTTACATCTAGCTAACTATAAGCTCTGAGGAAAATGGAAAAAAGAAAAATCTCATATCTTATCTTCAGATGGTTCAAACAGAGGCACAAAACTGGGGGATTCCAGCCAATCTACTATATTATTAATCTGCACTTGGGCGCTACAGGAATTGACGAGCTCCTGTATGAGGCTCGCAGCAAAGCAGAGATTGTTTGCAAGCAACGTTAGCTGAGGCTCGCAGCAAAGCAAAGATTGTTTGCAAGCAACATTTTTGCTGTTGTACGCTCTGCCCTAGTATGTTGTGCTCTTTCGATCCAGATTTTCCTACTGTAAGAAGTGCATGACTGCAAAATGTGGAAGCATTATAATGCCACACACTCGTTTCAGGTCCATGTGTCTTTGGTACAAAAAACAGAGAAAACATTAGGAAAACATGCATCATAACTTTGCCCTCTTCCGTTGATTGGACAGGCTCTTCAAAATTAATTCTGCAAAAATGTAAACCCCAGGAAATTATCCGCTGGCCAACGGGAAGGGAGATAAATAACAATTTTTTATGCAGAAAAACAAAACGAAAATCAAAACTTTGGTTTAACTCGGATTATATCCTCTGCTCGGTTCCCAACGCACAGATTAATATGCCTTTTTGTTCAATCGAAAACATTAGTCTCCTGCTATAAAGGCAGGGACTAACAAACGTATTTACCCTAGTTGATGGAGAAAAATCGCAAACAAATTATATTCAAGTGGAGTGTCATTGAAAATAATGATGAGCATAGAATGAAATTACTGGTATACAACATGTCTTCCCTGATTTGCTATCAGTTTCTATGACACAATGGATAATGATCAAAGTCAGATCTAAGCAACATTTCTCTGGGTTAGATCATCAGATTTGATTGCCACCATTGCTGATATGCGAAGTTCCAGTTGGAGATGACTCCAGCGTTCTTTGATGCGGGCCAACATTTCCTGTCTACAATATGTCCGCCACAGTTTGTGCACGATGGTAGCTGCTCCAAACTTGTTGGAAAGGATTTCTGCACAATCTCTGCATTTGTATTTGTATTTACATTTTGACTGATTCAAACTTAATATCATATTTCAAGTGGTTGGATCATTTGTTTTTTTGTAAGACAAGCTTCGGTTTTTTTCAAATAACCTTCGGTTGGAGACAAGCATCTGTTCTAGAGGTGGTATATAGCAGACAAGTGTCAGAAGGATGTGGCTTAAAGATAACCCTAGTCAAATTTTACGGATTGTATAATAGATTCTTTGTAGAGTAATAATTCTGTTAATTTTATGTGACCCATTCAAAAATTCATCTAAGTCAAATATTCAATTAAAATAAATTCAAACATTTGACCCACGTTCAATTCCAATTGCCTCTAAAACAGTCCTCATTAATTCTCCCAATAAAAATAATATAATATTTTCTTTCAACAATGATACATACCTTTAGATTGGTCTCATTAAAAATTAAAAAAAAATAAAATTAATAAACATTTAAGTCCACTAGTTCATGATTCTATAAATCTCAATCTTGAGATTAAAAGACTCTATCTTATCTAATTTAAAAGGTAAATGTCCCCACATTCTTTAGAATGTATTCATAAAATGAAAAGGGATGTCTATAAACTGAAGATCTTACCTAGCTAAGCACAACAATTTTTTCATGATTTAAGTTTTAATCTTTAAAAAAATTGTTAATATAAAACATAGAAAAGGTGACTCTTTCTTAGTGGGATGATGGAAAGAATCATTAGATAAATTAGATTTAATTGTTTAGGATTTCATTTTATAGAAAAGAAATGTATTTGGTATAGTAATATGTAGATTTATGTATATAAAAAGATAATTAAATATTTTATTTTCTAATATATTAAAGAAGAAGAAAATTATAAAATATTGAAAAAAGAAATGTTCAAATATAAATCATTACTATTTAAAAAGATAAGTTTTTTAAAAGTTGTCAAATCTTAAATATTTCAATATCTTTCATATTTTATACCTTCCAAAACTGTAATAATATTAAAACAATGTAATAAAATCATATAGATACAATTTTTCTAGTCTCATGCTTGTATCTTAGTAAAAAAAATATAAATATAGAAAAAAAAATTACAGGAATATAAGTAAAGACACTCAACAAGCTAATAGATACCGACTAATGATTAACTACATATCTCTCACTTTATGAATGAAATTGATATAACCTATCTTTATAATATTCCCAAAATAATGACCCTTAATCAATTCCTTTTAAATATGAGAAGAATTTAAGCATATTATGTGTTTCATGTGTGTACAAATGATAGGAAATGATTTCAATGTACCATTAGATTTTTCACTATTTATATCAAAGTTTTCTTCATGAAGCTTATCCATATATGGATACAACATTGTAAAGCCAATCTCTATGTGATTATTAATATTTTGGTATTCCTTGGCATGATGCAATTTTGTTGATGTAGTTATATGAGATGATTATGTTTCTCTTGCATAACAATATTAAGAATGCATAAGTTCTGTCTAAAAGTAATACCTTCCTATCTCTCCATAAATTTGAATGCACATGATGAAATAGTGGAACAAGAAATAGCACCATTATTTGATTGTTATTTGTGTCCATGGAAATATCACTCAAAAATAATTATCTTTCTTATAATTGTGTACTCTCATAGATCTAGAATAGAAAAGTAAATTAATATTGCACTTTGACTTGGTTAAAATGTTATTCATACCTTAACTAGAACAAGGTCAAGCTTCTTCCGACTTTTGGTAGTGCTAGGGTATATGAACGTAGATATCTAGATAAATAGTCACCTTAACATAGCTTCTCATTTCAATTTTATTCATGTGGATATCATTCTGGTATTATAATTTTAGGTAGTGAATACATTAATTGTCATTATTGTATCTAGTAAGAATAAAGAGATTTTATTAGAATTGATAGTAAGAAAAAAGGGGGGGTGTCTGTATGACCTGCACCATTCTTTCTAGTGGCTTAAGCAGATTTAGAGCTATCTCTGTGATAGGAGTGAAGCTGGTTGTATTTTGAGGTATTTCCTGTAATTTGATCATTTCATGGAAGTTAAAGAATAAATATTCTGAGACAACTTAACCTTACAAGTCAAAAGATGAATTCTCTAAATGGGTGGTACGATGGTAATACCTCAAGGTCTATGTGAGTTTCTTTATAGAAAACCTACATATGTGCAAACACCTATCCGTAAGATCATATATGTGCTTAAAAAAAACCTAATTACATTCTAGACCATTTTGACTGAAATTTATAAGCTTGGACATTGCTGGGGAGATATGGTTGTATAACTGTGCATGTAGTACTTCTCAGTTAGTTTTAGTTTTGTATTTCACATACTCTGGCTTTGGATTCATATTAATGAAGTGCTAACGAAAGAAATGAGTAGAGTAACATAGAAATATTGCTTTTATTTATGTATGCATTCTTCATTTAAAAAGAAATATTACAAATGAACAAGACCCTCTTGAATCAGAAGAATCTAAATTTACATGGGCAAAATGATGTAAATTGCTGCACCAAAGGAAAATCGGCTAGTTCGCAACCCTCTCATAGAAAATAAATAGCATAACCCCCTCTGCATAATGCAAAAAAGAAGAAATAAATTAGCATGCTGCAGGCTCTTCCTCTTCCAGCACTAGGCAAACATATCAACCAAAAGCATTTTTGGCTGAAACGTCTGACAAAAAAAAATCCTTCTGTTATGTGTTGATGGATGCCCATAATCTGGTCTGATATGAAATGGTATGGTCATGCTGCTAGGGTTCACTACTCATCCCTGTGCATAAAAGAAACAAGCACGAGAGACCTTGATGCATCCCTATGCAATGCGCATACTTGACTCCAACTGTGTGAAACTTGTTGCCACAATATTGTGGCAATAATACTTCATGATAACTATATTCCTTGTGAACACTGCAATACTTGAATATTCCAATGGCATTATAGGAAATAGTGTACCTGTGACTATGAATGATGCCATCTTAGTCATCATAGTTACTCCTACATCATTGCCAAGCTACTTCTAACACTATGCCATGAACAAATCAAGATGTTGTCACAGGTGATGTTCTTATTTTATAAAGAGGTTTGAAAATAGAGTGTTTTTACCTTGCTTGTTCTGCAACTATTCAGCCTAAAGAACCCAAGAAAAATAAATTAAAATAAATTAGAGGGAGATCAGCTAAAGAAGGAGTGAAGGTCCTCCCACACCTATAGAAAACACCAACAAACAAATATCAATAGATAAATTCAAGGTCCAAATCAAATAAGCTGAGAATCACCTCATAGAGCCTCCAAGAAGCACCAAGGAATAAAGAAATGGTAGCATATGAAACTTGATCAATGCCTCTCCTTGCCAAACTACAATGCATCATACCTTGTAGAGGGAGGATATGCCTAGTCTAGTTTAGACTAATCGCTTATTTCCAAATGCATCATATTGTTGTTGCACCTATTGCAAACTTTCTTAGGCGCCTGATTGACCTTCCTATGTGGTTGCAATAATTCTTAATGAATGCTTGCCTCGTTGAGGTTTTCATAGAAGTTGGAAAATCATTGTTTTGTTTATTTTCATTTTATTTTATTGATAGAACATAAAAAAAAATTACAAAAGAATTATAGGAGCACATAACGCTGCTGCATTAGTAAAACTTAAGAAAACATGATCAGGATTTTATTTGGTAATGTTTTATGAGTTTTTATTGCATTAAAACTTCTGGCATGAATTTATTTATTACGCTGAAGGCATGTCTTTATTTGAGCTTTCAGAGCTCAATTTGTCAATCAACGGTTTATAAGCATCGAGAGGGTCTGGTTGATAGTGTGGTAAAATGCAACCGTAGATTGTTTAAAGAAGGTAGATTGAATGATTCCTCACGTTCATCACCATTGGTCTATAACTCTTTGTCAGCACTGCTCTTCACTTAAACCGATACTCCACTGAAGGAACTTGTGCCTGTTGGTCTTAACTACTCATGTCGTTAGTGAAGACATGAGACTTATCTACAAATTCACTGTAATTAACTACTACCTTCAATCAGGAAACTTGTGTTAATTGTCTGTCACTGCCAAAGTTTGTATGAGATATTTTCTTCTTACATTCACCACCAGATTTCCTTGATACTTATGCATCCTTTGTCATTAGATTTTCATTGCAAAACTGATCCCCGTTGAAATCAAAAGACTAGCTAAAGACAAAGTTCTTGATAGTCGGTGTAGTCGTTGGCGTGGATATCACCTGTTTATCTCTATAGCAAAGAAGGTATTCATTTATCTTTCAAATCCTTTTGAATGTGTTGTGCTTATCTCTGAAATTTTGTCTCCTTATCAAACCCTACACATTGTACGGTTGGTTGTAAATAGATGAATTTTCTATGGAATCATAGACTTGCATGTTGTTAGTATTTGAGTAGACAGTCCTTGCCACCATGACTTTCAGCATGGATTTTGGCATAGATTTCAAAAGGGGATTGAAGAGATATTTGTTTGCATCACTAGTTATTGGTCAATGGGTGTGTTCAATACCATAAATATCAGGTGCTTCCATTGTAGTTTCAGTACCATAATTTGGTGACTTGTTCAGGTAAATAAAGATTTGAATGAATATGAATGTCTATTTTTAGGTGAGCATATTTTTTTATTTTTTTGAAATTTGAATATGCATCTAATATGTAGTTTCTTGTCTTTTTAGACACCTCTTTTGTCACATTTTTGAAGTTGTTTATAAGACATCAGCAGACTCGATTAATCAACAGCCATCAAATGCTTTGAAGGAGTTCATGTTGTGGGCTTTAGGTACTGTCTTGCAGTATGTAGCCACTCATCGACCAGGCCACAAAGGATCAAAGCAAACACAACCAGTTGTGGTTAAAGGAGCGGTGAGATTTTGGTTACAAAATATATTGATGTGTTTATATGGCATGTTGAATTCAACCAATTTCTCTTATTTTAGCAATTGATAAATTGTATTAAAGAGCATTACAAAATTCTGCAGATAGCAATATTTGTGGTCTTAGCGATGCTATTGAGGAAGAGGCCTGACCTTTTATTGCAACTCTCAACAACAATAAGGAATGAACCACAGTTTCAGGGCAGGGTAAAGTGTACATGATTGTTTGGGCCATCACACAGGTTGGTTTAATTCAAATAACCGACTTAGCCAATGAACCTTGTTTGTGCCTCAATTCACCTTTTTGTTGTGTTAATGATTGAAAGTTATCTTATTGCTTATAATTTCTATTTCACTATTAAAAATTTTAAATAACACTTATTTTATCTTTTTTTTCTAGGAAAATATAAACCATGTTAATATTGAGTTATTACCAAGGTCCATAAACATCTCTTTTATAAACCCTTGTGAATGATGTGTTCAATTAAAGGTGATCCTATAACAAAGACTTCTATTGATCATTCCAAAATTTATATTTTTCCATGCTTAGGACTTCCCATTTTCATTGGTCAAGGTAGACTTTGAAATTCATTATTGGTGATCATAACACTAATTGAATCATATGAGTCATCTATTTTTGTGGTGTATTTATCATTTGATCCTTATGCACATGCTATATGAACTAGATCTAGCCATCTCTAGTTGATCCTAATTTTGAGGTGTGACACTAGATTCACATTTTAGTCCTTGCATGAAGTCCCTTGATAATGAAATCAATTGGAAATGGCAACCAATGTCTATAGTTTCCATCCAAAAATATGTGTGAAATGAATGAATTATCCATCTTAGTATGAATGAAAAAGAGATCTTGTTTACAACCTTCATATTATAATGTATGCCTGTTATTCAATTATCTTAATTGACACTTCTCTAATTTCCAATGATCTATTGAGCTAGCGATTTCATTTTTTAACTAATGATTTTAATTTTTTTTATATCATTTATCATGATCATGGAGTCACCCTATATGACAATATCTCAATTTTTACATAAACCAACATCATTATTTCCTTTCTAATGCCCTATAACATAACCTGCTCCTAAAAAATTAAAATTCGCACAACCACATCATCAAAATTCAGCTTAAGCTTCTCATTTGGAGGTGAGATCCATTTAATATTAACATAATATTTACCCTGTCTTAACCCACAATTTCGTGTTTTCATAAAAACAATGATCACCTATAAATACAAATTAAAATATAAAAAAGCTAAAATCATCACAAAAAAATGTTGAAAACATTCACAACTATAAGAACATAGAGGACTAACAATATATGTATATGAAAAACACATTACTTAGAACTCTCATTAACTAGCTGCAAAGAAGATGCTAGTACTCAATGGAAAAAAAGTATAATATATATATATATATATATATATATATATATAAAAGGTTTAAATCCAAATTCATGACCCAATATAACTGGATCTGAAAATCTATCTTATGAACAACATGCAATTATAAACAGGCGAATTTCATCCATAGTAAAACTCAAAATCAATACCAAAATTAAAATAAGTCAATTTCTCTCTACACCATTCTTTTGACTGGAAAGGTATGCGAATGGACTACAATATGTCTTCCCTGATTTTCTATGAATTTGTATTACACAATGGATAATAATCAAATTCAGATCATCAACCGTTCTTTGATGTGGAGCAACATTTCTGGTCTGGAATATTTCCAGCACAGTTTGTGCACGATGGTAACTGCTCCAAACTTGTTGGAAGGGATTTGTGCACAATCTCTGTATTTATATTTGTATTTACATCTTGAAGAAGGAGGAGCCTATCTCGAGCAGAGACATGGAAGACAAATATGACGTTGAGCACAATGGGTATTCTATTGACATATTTTGAAAAATATTTAAATGTTCAATTTATATTTAAACTTATTTTAATGGGATTATTATCTTTCAATTGAAAATTTATATATATATATATAAATTTAAAGTACATATATAAAAAAATTTATAATCACAAGTAGACATTGGATATATATTCTTTTAAGATAAGTAATGTAGTGTAAAAACTAATGCATGCATTATAAGTTGTATGGAGTGGATTGTTTTTTATTTGAAAGAAACATAGGCAAATGCCTTCAATAGCTAAAGTTCAAAGCATACCACTCATCATAAGTGTCGTGATTGTTTTGGAAAGGACAAAGAAGAAAATAATGAATGGATGGAAAAAGTGGCAAGTTGACTAGTAACCACTAAGTATTCAAAGTTGATAGATATCAAGAATTTCTAAAAAGGAATTGAAGATCTAATACCTGATAACACATGCCTGTAAAGAGATAGTGTGGTCATAGAGGATGAGTTCAAGTATTGGCCTTTAGAGTCAACAAGTTAGAATTGGATGTGACAATAAGAGTGCCATTTTTTTTTCTGTATTTTTATAAGCTAGACTAGAAGTTCATCAATTATGACTACATAAAAGGAGACCAAGCATGAGTAGTGTATTTATTACATTTTTTGAAGCATGTTAAACATTGTTAATACAAACCAAGAATTGAGCTACATGGTTTGATCTCTCCTTCTAAATGACTTGGGTATTGCCTTGTTATTGCTTTATTGGTAATTTAAATTAAAAAAAATTATTGGTAATTTAAATTAAAAAAATAGAAAATTGCAATCTCTATTGCTAGATCCATGTGTCCATAGCCTTGGTAAAGACACCTAAATTACATTGGAAGCTAGTCAATTTTCAATTATATTCTTTATTTTCTTTTATTTTTTTATTTTTTCTTTTGACATTGTTTTCAAGTACATTTGAGAAGTTTATCTCAACTCGCAAACAATGAATCTTATTGTTGAGTTGGAAATCATAGTGGCAACATAGGTAGACTTTTATAATTTTTATCCAATAGTTTCTTAATGATACCAAGAAATTTTCTATTGGTTGATTCTATAGCATTGTTCCCTTGTAGGTATTAATTCAAAGAGAAACTCAATATTATACCATGATCAAAAGCCCAATTGAAAAAATTAAAAAAGAAAAATTATGGCCATTGTCACATACCAAAGAAAATAGAACATCAAACCTAGTAATGTTGTGTTCTTTAAAAAACTTAGTTACCACCTCAATTATACATTATTTGCATGATTGAGCTTCAATGCATCTTGTATAGTAATATGTACAATAGTAAGGATATACCTATGTCTAACAAAAAACTTGGATTAATCATATATGATGACATTAAGTACCCATTGTGCAAAGGAATAAATCTTCATGACTGGTTGTAATGACATTGCTAAATTCTTCTCTCTAGAAGTAGATATTTGGTAAATGTGACATGAATAAACATGGGCATGTGCATCCTTTAAGACCGTGGGCCAATAATATCGATCTCACAAGATTTGATGAGTTATATGGCTACACCTAAACCATGGCCAACTCTAATTCTTTAATGAAAATCCTTTAGTAACTTAGTTTGGCGCTTCTTCTTTCCGTAAACATATAGGGTAAACCCTATCGTGATTCTTTTTGTACAACACCTCAACTTTTACCATGAAATGGTTACTTTTCAAGTGTAAATCTCTTGACAATGAAATCTATTAGAAATGACAAGTGATATTTATAGTTTCCATCTAAAAATATGTGTGGAATGAATGAACTTTCCAACTTAGCATGAATGAAGGAGAGATCTTGTCTACAACCTTTATGCTATAATTTGTGCTTGTTATTAAATTGTCTTAATTGATACAACACCCATAATGCAATGATCTTTTGGGCTAGTGATTTCATTTACTATATGATCTATTCTGCAATTTTACAAGTTATCTATAAATTTGATACCCCCCACAACAATGTTGCATAGAATAAGAATTTAATAACTGTTTAAATATTTTAATGATATCAAATTTCCACAATCCATGATAATTATTATGCAATGGTTTCTGGATTGATTCGATTGTGTATAAGTTTTTACATCAACATTTTGGATGAGAGCAGAGAGCATAAGGAGAAAAAATCTGCCAAACTCATTCTCTAATGTTTTTATTTTTCAACTAATGATTTTCATACTTTTTATAGTATTTATTATGATCATGAAGAGACATTTATTATTTAACATACTGAAAATTTATATATAATATTTTTTTCAAAACTAAAAATTAGATTACTACTTTCATTCTGATATTTTTTTAAAAATAAGAGATAATTTATTTTGACAATTCTAAAATATTTTAATTCAATATTTTATTTACGCCGAAGGTGTATCCTATTTGAAAATGCCCGACCTAATTTTGACCACCAAAGGTTCACAGGTAACTGCAATACAGTTAAATCAATCTGACCCGTTGATTTTTTCTATCATTTTTTAAACCTTTTTTCTGAAATTTACGCAGCAAGTATGAAGACCATTCATTTAATCTGAGCGGTTCACATCCACTCACGGCAACTGTCATTTTCAACCACTTTAATTTGCCCCCGATTAACTTTGTAATGGGTTTTTTTGTTTTTTAATTGATTCTAATAAATTAATTTAAATAATATTATATTAACTTATATTATATATTAATTATATTATGTTATTTACATTTTACATATAAAAATTTACGGTTTTAGTAAATTTAAATTACTGGCTTTGTATTTTTCTAATTGATTTTGTTATTTTTTAATTTTTATTTTTTTAAAAATAAATTGATTTTATTAAATATTATATATTGATTATATATTATGTTTATATTTAATAATATATATTATATAAAATATAAATATAATTTACATTTTACATATAATTTAATAATAAATATGTGTTAAATATTTATATTTTTAAAATGTAATAATATTTTTAAAATATATTATATAATTTACATTATATATAATGCAAATATAATAATATATTTTATTTATCTTAATTGATTTTCCGCAAATATAATAATATATTTTATTTATCCTAATTGACTTTCCACACTTCTTGGCGTACCCATTGCACACTAAGGTGCGATTGCTAGTTATATATTTTTGTTTAAATTTGATTGAATTTAAAATAGCTTTTAAAAAAAAAACTAATAAAATTTATGTATTCAATATAAAAATATAGGTTTAAAGCTAAATTCATAACCCAAATGGGTCTGAAAATCTGTCTTATGAAAGTCGTGCAATTATAAACTAGATAAGTTTCATCTATTCAAAAAGTCAAAAGCAATATCAAAATCGAAAGCAAAATCAATACCAAATAAACAATTGTTCTCTACACCACACTTTTGCTGGAAAGGTAGCGAATGGATCCAACATGAACATAGAACGAAATTACAGGAATACAATATGTCTTCCCTGATTTGCTATCAATTTTTATTACATAAAGGATAAGAACCAAATTGAGATATAATCGGTACTTCTTTGGGTTAATGGATTTGATTGCCCTGGTAGACAATGCACGTGAACCGTTTGACTAAATGCATCAAAAATATGTGATCTCATGGAATGCCATGATTGCAGGATGTACGCAAAAGGGATTTATTGAAAAGACTTCAGAAACTTTCAAGCAAATGCAATTGGCGGGTGTACAGCTAGACTCTGCAACCTTTGTTAGAATCCTCGCTGCCTGTGCCAAAATGGGAGCTTTGGAACAGGGTACAGACATCCATCAAAGCATAAAGGATAAAGCAATTTTGTAAGCTAAACCTATGGTGGATGTGTGGATCTATTTTCTTGCTGCCTGCAGATCACATATGAATACAGACTTAGGAGTAAAACATTGACTTTGTTCTCTTGGTATAAGGAGATTGATGAAAGATAAGGAATTAAAAAGCTTTCCTGATGTAGAGTGATTGGAGGCTATGTGCTTCTTCTGTAGGAGACTGAAAACATCTACAGACACAGTAAATCTATGAAATGTTGGAGAAATTGGTTTGGGAGATGAAGGCAATTGGGTATTTTTCAGATGCAAGACATTTAGAGGTGTGGAAAAGAAGGGGAAAAATTCATTTCTCTGTCACCATAGTGAAAAGATGTCAATTGTTTTTGGTTTTCTAGACATGCCCATTGGAACAACTATTAGTCTTGTTATGAACCTTCAAATGAGGAAATTTATCTCCAATACTATTGCAATTCCTACTTTTATTGATTAGTTTAGTTGATTTCATGAAGAGGAAATGAACTCACTTGTCAATCAAAGACCTTGTTAATTCATGAGGATTAATTTCTTGTAGGAAGTTATTTTGAAAAGCTTTAATTGTGATAAACCTTAATATATGGGTTCCTAAGTTGGTTTGCTTATCTTAGAATGTTTAGGAACATTCACTAATAACATTTCCACTTCTTTATGGTCTGCAACACCATCTCTAATTTAAGATTAAATCAAGGAACTCCTTTGTTGATGTTTGTCCTTTTGAGCCTTTATCTTACATATTATTCTTAGTGAAAGGACTCTATTGTGCTTCTAATTATTTTTTAGTTTGACTTTGTTGACTATACAGTCCCTTATTGATATTTGATCAAATATTTATTATTTTCCCTATAGTTTTTATGTGATATCTTTGTCTTGCCCCTTTCTAGGTGATGTTGGGGCCTATAGTAGTAAGTGCAAATTTATCCAAGTTGAGTGCTTCCTTTCTTAACAAAACCATCCGTTGGCCACCATCAATAACCAATCTAAGAATTCATTCAATAGACCCCCTTATTAAAAAATGTTCTTGTTGTAGTGTTTTGTCTTTCGGTATACTTGTCACATGCCTAAATATCTCAAACTATAGAAATTTCTAAGTGTTAGGGGTGATTGTGTCTATTTGTAGCTTTTATTAGGTTTATAGGTTTCCTCTTGCCAGTGTTCTTTCCCTTCATTCCTTGAAACCTGACATTTCCATTTTTTGAGACCTTTGGCTATTTTAGTCTTTTAGAACCTCTCATTACCTAGGTACTTTATCATGGATTTACCCATGCTTCCACTCCCTACTTTGTCTTTAATTCCAAATAATCTTATAATTTCTTTAATAAGTTCATTCCCATTCCATATAATATTGTAACTCCATTTTAAAAAAATAAGTTTAATCCAAAAGATTCCAAATATCGACTTTAAAGTCTACAACAAGATTCATGATACATCAAATTACATTCATAAATACGAGTCATCTTTCATGACATTTATAATACAAAACATTGTAAAAGAAATTTACAATTTAAGACTTAGGCATTTTGTTGCCTTAAGTTCTACAATAATCATTCAATAATAAAATACAATAGATATATGAAGAAATCTTCATTTGTTCTTCAATCCAATAGCTTATCTTCAAACATGAAGACGAGAACAAGGTTCAGGCGCTTTTTTTGCCCAACCTCGAAGCTTATGCTTCCCCAGAATTCCTTAGTCATTCAAAGAATACCCGACCTTGCATGAATCGCTTAGCAAAAAGAAGTCGACAAGCAAGATGGAATCTGATGCGTACCTAGTATAACTAGTAATTCCACAAGAATTTTCATTTTTCTAATTCATTTAAAAAACAAGCAAGTTCGATACTAGGATATGGTAGAGAGTTATAAATATTCCACCTGTTTCAATGGTCCTTAAGTTACTTGGCCAAGTAAAATGTCATGCACGACAAATAATAGTAGTTTTGTAAAAGAAAAACGACGCTCTCTAATAACCCATATTCGACACCCGTCCCAGAAGGTAACTTTCCAAACACATGACATGCACATTCAATTATCAAGCATGCAAGGTTCCAATCAAAATAAATAAATTATCTTTCCCAACACATGTCATGCGCATTCCATATCAAGCATACATGGTTCCATTTAAAATAAATATTATCTTTCCCAATCACATGAACTGCACTTCAATTTTCAAGCAAACACAGTTTTATTGCAGTAATTTCACAGATTTAAATCACAAATAACATTAAGTTCATATTTAAAATAAATAAATTAAAGAAGGTGTATCTCAAGTATGTAACTAAGTACATATAAAACAAGAAACGAATAAATGAGCACACATTCTTTTGGTTCATTTACTCATATAATTTAACTACACTTCAATATAATCTTTGTCTAATTCGTTTCATTCCGAAGTAATTATATTTTAATTTTAGTTTATGTTCTTTTCTCTTTGTTTTTCATATTTCCATTAAAATATTATCTTTGCAAAAACATAAAACCTCATATTTAATTCTGTTTCTTAGGCAATTTTAGAGTCATTTCTAAAGATTTATCAAATTTTCATTTTTACTTTTCAAACATATTTAAATACACAAAAGTTATTTAATCTTATATTCTGGAAATTTTTTTATCGAAACCAATAACATTTAGCTGTGATAATTCTGCAAAATTTTCCCTATCTTTTTTGTTTCTTTTATTGTGATTTCCAATTCTAGATTGACACAGTTTAGCGTAATTTAGATTCTAAAGCTTTTCTAAATCTAAATAGATCTAAAACAATATTTTTTTTTCTGTTTGCATTCTTTCAATTTACTAATAAGAATTTCCTAAAAATAAATAAATCTACTGTCTTTTTGTAGTTTTTTGTTTCCGACTTGTTCAATAAATTTTCCATAAAAACTCAGTCTGGTATATGAAATTTCTTCTAAATTTAATAAAAACAGTAATGTGTTTTCCATCGATCCTACCTGTGAATCTTCTGTAGCTGTGTGTTTCTTGAATCTAGCAATGAATGTTTGTCTTTTTGTTCTTTTCTCACCCTTCTCTTCCTATTGTTCTTTCCTATCTCCACACCCCTCTTCCTTACTTCCTTTCTGCTTTGTATTTTCTTCCACTCTCTTGGCCGCACCCTCTTCTCTTTCTTCTGTTCTCTTATTCTCCTCTATTCTTGCTGCTTGTGACCTCTCCTTCCTTTTGGCGCATGGGAGACAAGCATAATCAAAAGAAAACAAAATAAAAACTTCCCTCTCTGTCACGCACCTTCCTTCTCCCTCTACTTGCGTGTGGTGGAGAGAGAGATCTTTGTTCTAAATTTTCCTCTTTCTCCTGCCTGTGCCCTGCGCTCTTCTCCTATTCTACCTTTGGTCGCACCTCTTCACCTGTTGGCTTACGTGGGATGAAGGGAGGCAAACTTCTTTTCTTTTTTATTCTTTCTCCCTACTAGCTGGCGCGCACTCCCTCTTCCCCTTCTTGCCATGCACCTCTGCTCTCCTTTTGTCCTTGCGTATGAGGAAGGCAGAATTTCATGAAATAACAACTTAATCTATTGTTTACCTCCTCTCTCCTAGCCGCGCGTGGGGTATAGGATGAGCAGATTTAAAGAAGGTAATCAAAACAGTCCTCCTCCCTTCTGCTGGCTACGCATGGGAGCTTAATGAATGCCAACTCCATCCACATAAAAAGCTCTCCTTTCTTTTTTTTAACTCTGCCTCCTAAAAATGGATTTCTTTTCTCTCTTTTTCTCCCTTCCATCTCATGCTAAAAATGGTGGAGTTAACAATGAAATCAGATCCATTATTCATGCTTGATCTCCAACCAAAATTGCCATAATTCCAAGTTTCAATTTGTGATTGCATGCAAAATTGATTGTGATGTAATTGTTTTCAATTTGTAAACTAGTGTTTTGAATTCAATTTCAATTTTGATTGCCAACGTATTGTTTTTTTCTAATGTTCATTAAATAACTAGTTTTAATACCTATTTCTAATTAAACAAATCTTTCTTCTCTTATTTATTAAATGAGAAAAATATCAAATAAATCAATAACACTATTCTACATTTTATATTTTCACAATTAAAAGTTTATTCCAATATTTTAAAATAAAACGCATTATTATTTTCAACTGAAAATAAAAGATTTAAATAAAGAAATAATAAATTGAATAAAATCAAATTTCTCACAATAATTATCAAATCGCCATTTAAAACAAACATATTCTTTTTCAAATTTTTGTTCACAAATGCATAGCCATAATAACCATTTAATCATCAAATTACGTTTTAATTAATTAAGTGGTGTGTGAGATTCCATCATCCTCATTAACATCTAATGGCTAAAATGACTCTACCTGATCAATGTTCTCGCCTTCATTCTCGTTCACCTGTTCCTATGTTCACTTGAACTCAATTTCTTATCAGCAATGACAATCCCCGAATTTCATAATAATGAATTCAAAATCATTTCATTTGCATTTAAATTTCAATTGCAATTTCAATTTTAGTAATCATCTAACATAAACATGCAAATCTCCTGATTTATATTTGCATTTAAATAATTGATAAAAATTAGTACGTGACATCCTTCCCCTCTTGGAAGAGACATTGTCTCGATGTCTTATTAATCAATCAATAAGCATAGTATCTTAATTATAAAACATAGTTTGTCAATCAAATAACATATTATCTCAATCATAATGAAATAATAACTAATATCATAGTTCTCCAAACATAAGCATAAGCAATTCATAGTAGCATCCACGCTATCCAATTTAACAACATGCGAATCAAAAAAATAATAGAGTATCAAGTATCTCATGCATTATGCAAATACTACTCTAAGAAAGCAAATGAGGAAAATGATGGTCAATCATCTCAGAATCCTCCAATGTAGCACTATCCTCAGTATACTGGTCCCACTGGACCTTGTACTGAGTACTATCCCTATTAACGGTAGTCTATATGAAATTGGATTCATGACTTCCAGTACATCAAAGGGTCCCACAAATCTCGGAGCCAACTTTGATGATTTCCCAAAATACGTAAGATTTACAAAACATTCATCCTATGCAGTACTCTTGTCCTTTCTAGACCTTGATTCAAGTGTCCTTACTATCACATAGGGAAATCTCGTATGCTTCACACATACTTACTTTCTCAAAGATCTTTATTCCATAAATACATCCAATATATAATAATAACTATAATTAGTGATCGAAGTTCATTGGTCCATTAATTTTATCCTTAGTATAACCCAAATGGAAGAGGAATGTCGATGTATTGTACACTACATCGTAGGTCCAATCCTTTTCCTTTGTATTTACACTTTTAGACAACTCATAACTCGAGTCCATCCGCCACTTACACATTCATTATCCTTACCATAAAGTACTTTACTTTGATTACTTGTCTATCTCGAGCATAACCTTGCTCCTAGACACTTGTCAATTTTGATACCACTCCACACTTAAACTTTGTTATCAATTAAGTTACATCGATTACTTCGATCTATTATGAGCCTTTTGACATTTTATCAAGTCTATAATTATATCCAAGCCTTTTTCAGCTTTAAAAGAGTTTCCCTTTTTTCCAAATAATGGTCCAAACTTCAATTTTTTGAATTTTACAAATCATTCAAGTTTCAGTCTACCATTTTACTTATTTGACTAAAATAATATATTGCACATTTATTCAAATGAATGTCTCATGGTATGATTTTGGTTTACACAACCGTATCATTATTTGCTAAACTAAAATAACCTTTCAAGTTTACTAAGCAACTACTTACCCACAATATATTATTTAGGATAAAAATCCTATAAGTCGAGTTTCCAAAAACTGTTGGTTTCTTTGATGAGTCTATCCACCAGAACATTATGTTAATTCTACTAAGATAGACAAATCAATTTGTCTTGTGTTCTACCATTTTCCTTCTAGAATTTCAAGAGAGTTACATGTCCTACCAATGATGACTTATGGTCTTCATTTCCTGGCATACTAGACATTACCTTGCTACATTTCGTGCAACTTCTTTCTCTATCTTCTTCCAGATAATAGTGGATCTTTATCTGACAATTCCCTTTGTCAATCCGATGTCCTAACTCTAACATTATTTTCCTCGTTCCATTCTTGAATCTTCCAAATTTTGGACACATAGGTTCTTTTATATCCAACAATAGTCTATCCTTTGACTAAGTGATAACCTATTTTGATCTTACGCCATTATTAATCTTCATGTAAATGGTTATAGGTTTTGCGGAGATAATTCCCATTTATCTCAGGACATCCATACCGTGGATTTTCTTTTGTCCTTGGATTATTTTCAAAGATTCAATTCATCTTTTAACTCAATCTAATTTCCTTGATTTAATCCGGGGTACTAATTTTTGAGTATTAATCCTCTTTCAATCAATTCAAAGCAATAATCTACTGAAAGCGTCATATTGTTCTCTATCTCCAAAGATTTATTAAATCACTATGGCTCTCAGATCATGAGTGCACTATGATTGTTAAAATGACAATTCAAAGAACAAGATGGATGCTAATGCAATAATATGGAGCTTAATATGATAATACTAGATGATAAAGAAATTAAACTGGCATGAATTGACATGGAAATAGATAAATGCAGCTACAAGAGGCAACCATGATTATGAAAGCTTGAATGTTAGATGTTGAATACTTGATGCTTGAATGCTTGAATTCCTATAGAGTAAGAGTGCATAAGTTAGATTATCTGGCCCTTTTCTTGGTTCAATGAGGCTGTATTTATAGAATTCTTGGCTATAGAAATGCACAGGGATGGCAAAGAGAGGCTTGGATTCAATTTGGAGGATTGAATGGTGAGAGATGGAGAAGATTGAGAGAATTTTGGTGATTGTCTCTACCCATGAAAACACCAGGCAAGAGAAGAGGAAAGATTGATGGAGGAGGATTGAGAGAAGAATTTGGAATTTGTCTCCAATTTGTCTCCAAAAATTTTCGTGAAGTTTCAAAGCATTAATTTAGACATAATTTAGATATAAATTAGACATAGGATATCTAACTCATTTTTGAGGAAATATAGATGGAATATTCCTTATGCATTAATTCAAATATTTTGATTTATTTAAATTAGCAAAAGAGGGATAAATAATTTAATAAAACGAACTATAAGAGTTGTTTATTAAATTAAACAGAAGAATATGGCAATTAATAAATAAAGTGTTTTAATCTCTATTTAATTAATTTAAGATTGATGTGATAGAATAAAATAGGGATTTTATAATTAAATCAAACAAAGTATTTAATTTTGTTTATTTAATTAAGATAAGAAGAATTCAAATGTGAATGTGAACGTGAACTATATAAATAAATATTTCTATTTATTTAAACAGTAGAGGAAATTAGGATAATTAATTAAATAATTCGCATTTAATTAATCAGATGCTCCAGACCAATTTTAAGTGTATACACATTGCTTTCCCTACCTCATGGCATACCTTAAATACACTTTTCTCAAGGTTAGATTTTTCATTGTTTTTTTTTTCTCACAGATTCAGCATATTGGATCATTCAGTAGGAGATCCAATGAATAATCAGCAACAAATAACATTCCATCTTCTTTCTAATATCCTTTTTAATGGAGGAATATCCATGGTCACAAACCTCTTTTGTTGATGTACTTCTCAACTCAAAGTGTTGCTTTCCTTGCAACTTCTAGTGTCCTGACACATAGAGCCGTGTTGCATTAATTTTCCCTTTTGGAACCATTATTCATAAGTTGTTTAATTCCAAAAACTTCAATAACCTCATTAATTTTGGTTGGAGGAACCTTGCTCATGTCATTGATTGTTTCCTCTGACCATTCTGGTCTTTTCTCAATTCCTCGGTACTAACTCTTTTGTAACAAGATCTTTATCTTAACACAAGAGTTTAATTCAATAGTTCCCCAACCCTTGAGGATACTTCCTTCGTTCATATCCTACCTTGATCAATCTAATCTATGTTGACTTTGCATACATAGATTCGTAGTGTTTACGCTAATCCAAGAGTTCCTAACTCTTTTACAATTGTAGGTTGCCACAATTCAATTTATCTTATTCCTACTCATTCTCTTTTTTTGAGAGTCATGTATGTATAGGTTATTCTTCCTAACTTTCCTACATAACCTGATTGCCTACTCTTCCACAATCCTAGATTTCATCATAAGTTGTTGGTTTAGGAATTCTGATTCCAGGGATGAATCTTTAACTAGTCCCAATTTACACAAGTTACTAATTCTTACATCTTCCTTTTTACTTACTTAAGTTATTTTTTCTTGCCGTTCTGGCACAAGAAATTTTCAACCTTTATCTTTTGATAAGGTTTATGCATTATTGCGTAATGAGCTCATAGGTTTCAGTGCAGAACCTAGTAGCTCTGATACCAAATGTAAAGTGTGAAAGTCTTTAATTTCAAATAATCTTATAATTCCTTTAATAAGTTCATTCCCATTCCATATAAAATCGTAAATCCATTTAAAAAAAGTAAGTTTAATCCAAAAGATTCCAAATATCGACTTTAAATTCTACAACAAGATTCATGATACATCCAATTACATTCATAAATACGTGTCATCTTTCACGATATTTATAATACAAAACATTGTAAAAGAAATTTACAATTTAAGACTTAGGCATTTTGTTGCCTTAAGTTCTACAATAATCATTCAATAATAAAATACAATAGATATATTAAATCTTCATTTGTTCTTCAATCCAATAGCTTATCTTCAAACATGAAGACGAGAACAAGGTTCAGGCACTCTTTTCGCCCAACCTCGAAGTTTACGCTTCCCCGGAATTCCTTAGTCATTCAAAGAATACTCGACCCTGCACGAATTGCTTAACAAAAAGAAGTTGACAAGTAGGATGGAATCTGATGCGTGCCTAGTATAACTAGTAATTCCACAAGCATTTTCATTTTTCTAATTCATTTAAGAAACAAGAAAGTTTGATACTAGGATATGGTAGAGAGTTATAAATATTCCATTCGTTTCAATGGTCCTTAAGTTACTTGGCCAAGTAAAATGTCATGCATGACAAATAATAGTAGTTTTGGAAAAGCAAAACTACGCTCTCTAATAACCCATATTCGGCACCCGACCCGGAAGGTAACTTTCCAAACACATGACATGCACATTCAATTATCAAGCATGCAAGGTTCCAATCAAAATAAATAAATTATCTTTCCCAACACATGTCATGCACATTCCATATCAAGCATACATGGTTCCATTCAAAATAAATATTTTTCCCAATCACATGAACTACACTTCAATTTTCAAGAAAACATAGTTTTATTGTAGTAATTTCACAGATTTAAATCACAAATAACATTAAGTTTATATTTAAAATAAATAAATTAAAGAAGGTGTATCTCAAGTATGTAACTAAGTACATATAAAACAAGAAACGAATAAATGAGCACACATTCTTTCGGTTCATTTACTCATATAATTTAACTACACTTCAATATAATCTTTGTCTAATCCATTTCATTCTGAAGTAATTATATTTTAATTTTAGTTTCTGTTCTTTTCAGTTTTTTTTTTTATATTTCCATTAAAATATTATCTTTGCAAAAACATAAAACCTCATATTTAATTATGTTTCGTAGGCAATTTTAGAGTCATTTCTAAAGATTTATCAAATTTTCACTTTTACTTGTCAAACATATTTAAATACACAAAAGTTATTTAATCTTATATTCTGGAAAAAAAAATTATCGAAACCAATAACATTCAGCTGTGATAATTCTGCAAAAGTTTCCCTATCTTTTCTATTTCTTTTCTTGCAATTTCCAAATCTAGATTGACACAGTTTAGCATAATTTAAATTCTAAAGCTTTTCTAAATCTAAATAGATCTAAAACGGTTTTTTTTTTTTGTTTGCATTCTTTCAATTTACTAATCAGAATTTCCTAAAAATAAATAAATCTACTATCTTTGTGTGGTTTTCTATTTCCAGCTTGTTCAATAAATTTTCCAGAAAAACTCAGTCTGGTATATGAAATTTCTTCTAAATTTAATAAAAATAGTAATGTGTTTTCCATCGATCCTACCTATGAATCTTCTGTAGCTGTGTGTTTCTTGAATCTAACAATGAATGCTTGTCTTTTTGTTCTTTTCTCACCCTTCTCTTCCTATTGTTCATTCCTATCTCCACACCTCTCTTCCTTACTTCCTTTTTGCTTTGTATTTTCTTCCACTCTCTTGGCCGCACCCTCTCCTCTTTCTTTTGTTCTCTTATTCTCCTTTATTCCTGCTGCTTGTGTCCTCTCCTTCCTTCTAGTGCATGGGAGACAAGCAGCATCAAAACAAAATAAAATAAAAACTTCCCTCTCTGTCACACACTGTCCTTCTCCCTCTACTTGCATGTGGTGGAGAGAGAGATCTTTGTTTTAAATTTTCCTCTGTTTCCTACCCAGGCCTTGTGCTCTTCTCCTATTCTACCTCTGGTCGCACCTCTTCACCTGTTGGCTTACATGGGATGAAGGGAGGCAGACTTCTTTTCTTTTTATTCTTTCCCCCTACTAGCTGGCGCGCACTCCCTCTTCCCATTCTTGCCATGCACCTCTTCTCTCCTTCTATCCTTGTGTATGAGGAAGGCAAAATTTCATGAAATAACAACTTAATCTGTTGTTTACCTCCTCTCTCCTTGTTGCACGTGGGGTATAAGATGAGCAGATTTAAAGAAGGTAATCAATACAGTCCTCCCCCCTTCTGCTGGCTATGCATGGGAGCTTAAGGAATGCCAACTCCATCCACATAGAAAGCTCTCCTTTCTTTTTTTTTACTCTGCCTCCTAAAAACGGATTTCTTTTCTCTTTTTCTCCCTTCCATCTCATGCTAAAAATGGTGGAGTTAACAATGAAATCAGATCCATTATTCATGTTTGATCTTCGGCCAAAATTGCCATAACTCCAAGTTTCAATTTGTGATTGCATGCAAAATTGATTGTGATGTAATTGTTTTCAATTTGTAAACTAGTGTTTTGAATTCAATTTCAATTTTGATTGCCAATGTATTGTTTTTTCTAATCTTCATTAAATAACTAGTTTTAATATCTATTTCTAATTAAACAAATCTTTCCTCTCTTATTTATTAAATGAGAAAAATATCAAATAAATCAATAACACTATTCTACATTTTATATTTTCACAATTAAAAGTTTATTCCAATATTTTAAAATAAAATGCATTATTATTTTCAACTGAAAATAAAAGATTTAAATAAATAAATAATAAATTGAATAAAATCAATTTTCTCACAATAATTATCAAATCGCCATTTAAAACAAACATATTCCTTTTCGAAATTTCGTTCACAAATGCATAGCCATAATAACCATTTAATCATCAAATTACATTTTAATTAATTAAGTGGTGTGTAAGATTCCATCATCCTCATTAACATCTAATGGCTAAAATGACTCTACCTGATCAATGTTCTCGCCTTCATTCTCGTTCACCTGTTCCTACGTTCACTTGAACTCAATTTCTCATCAACAATGACAATCCCCAAATTTCATACTAATGAATTCAAAATGATTTCATTTGCATTTAAATCTTAATTTCAATTTTAGTAATCATCTAACATAAACATGCAAATCTCTTGATTTATATTTGCATTTAAATAATTGATAAAAATCAGTACGTGATAGTGTTAGGGGTGATTGTGTCTATTTTTAGCTTTTATTTGGTTTATAGGTTTCCTCTTGCCAGTGTTCTTTCCCTTCATTCCTTGAAACCTAACATTTCCATTTTTTGAGACCTTTGGCTATTTTAGTCTTTTAGACCTCTCATTACCTAGGTACTTTATCATGGCTTTACCCACTCCACTCCCTACTTTGTCTTTGACTTTGACCCTAGGATTTTAGGTCTCCATGTAATCATGTAATTTTTAAGCTATGAGACTAATCTGGATGAACCTCAATTATTCTCCACTTACATTTTCATGCTTTCTCTTCTTTAGCATTGAGTATTCACCATCTTTAATTCCTAATTTGAGGATTCACTTTTCTTTTAATTCTCAAAATATTGGGCTTTTAGTATTTTCCCTACTCATTTCCCTCACCCCACTTCCCATCTCCCTTCCTCCTTGTGGAACCCATACTTTTAGGATTACTCATACCATCATACCCAAAAGGTATAATGTATGTGGTAAAACCAAACTCTAAACCTTGAAAGGCTTCCACCCTATTTTCCTCACTCTTTTTTCTTCTAGAATTTGGCACACCACATTAATGATCCTTAACCCATTTCTCTTGAGTCATAGATTTTTGGACTTCAATATTTTCCTTTACCAAAAAGTGCATCTAGCACTCTATAACCCAAATCCTTGATCCCTTTCCTTTACCTTTTCGTCCATATTATTTAGTGGTATCAAATTTTCCCTCACCTTGATCCCACTTCTTCTTCCATTAGTATTGAGTATCCCTTTCCTTGATCTTCACTCTTCTTTATGTATTTTCCTTTCAGACTCCTAAGATTATTTATACAACCTTCCCTAAGAGTAAGTTAGCTTCTGGTAAGCCTAAACCCTAGTTCCCAATTTCTCAATGTAACCTAGACTTCTATGGATTCTACCTATCAATTAAAACCAACGACAAGATAATCCTTTAATGACCAAGGCAATGTCATATGCAGATAAGAATATTTTCCTATGTGTCACCTAGTCACTTTCTTGGACTAATCACAACATGACGCATGTCTTACATGCACTTAACCACCTAAAGCAAGTGGGGAGGTGTATTTTGATTTGATTAAATTTGACAACATCCCTCAAGCAATGATTTACTTATGAAATCCTTTCTATAAAAAAAGAGCAACCAATCAAAAGGTCTCTATATCTAAGTAACCTATATTCCTAGCCAAGCAACCTCTATTCCTTTTCATACCCCCACATTAAAAATAGCTTTAGGGTTATCCTTAGATAGATAGGGAATCTACCCTCAATTCTTAGATATTATTTTGAATGCACCACCCGCACTAATGATCTATATAGCTACCAATAAGATTTTCCATTTTCTTAGTCCTATGCAATACTCTAGCCCTTGAAGACGGATATCCAACCAATTCCTGCAGTCTAAAAAAATACTCTAGCCCTTGAAAAAGGCTTTTGGACTAAGGCATGATGTCACTATGAATGAGTGTCCAAAATTATATGAGATTTTCCAATTAGGGTTACAAACAAGATACAAAATGAGAACACCACCAAATCACAAGTGTAGAAGATAACTCTAAGGGAATACAACATATAGTCATTCTAGAGAACAAAGAGCATAGTCCAAGGAAAACATCATATAGCATTCTAGTTATAGAAGAGCAGGACTTTTAAGACCAAAAACTTCCATAATAAGCATCGATGGTAAGTAGAAGACTGAAGATGACAAAGATGAGTTTTCAAAGATCTGAAGCATGTGTCAACCAATTCTGAGGGAAGGAGGAGAACCGTGAGCCACCATCAAGAGCAAACACCACTTTCCTCTAAAGATTCCAAATTAGTTGGAGGTGGAAATAAGGAATTGAGTGAGGTTCTATGAGAGCATTCCTTATCAGGAACTGCATAGAGTCAAACGAACTAACAACATATTTGAAGTAGTATACACCAACCAAGGCTTGACCCTATGGAGGCTGCTTACAAAGTCATAAGAATAATCATCCAATAAACTGTTAGCCATAGTATTAAGTAGAGTAGTGATGGATCGATCAGAAATTAGAAATTGGCGACAAAGAACATCACCCACAAGATTGGAGCCTTTCAGAATGTCATAACCCTCCAAAGAATTTTGCAAAATGGGAAGAGGACAAACATGGGGAAGAATATAAGAACCTACAAGAAATTTCATCATTTCGCTACACCAAAGCACGACCATCAAGTTAGAAACAAAACAGGATGCAACATCATTAGGCAGAGACATATCATGGAAGTCCAATCAATCATACCCCAGAATGGTTTTGAATGATTCTTCAACAAGTTTGCATTCTAAAATGCAAGTTCACCCGAGCTTTTTAGAGGAGAACAGTCTATCATCCCTTAGTTCCAAATATCTTGGTGGAATGTATACTCTGAAAGAAGTCTGCATGTTTCTTCTTACTGCTATCCGAAGAGAAGGCAGAATGAAAGCCAAAAGTCCTTGAGAGAAGGGAACTAAGAGATCCATAAATAAGCAATTCACATGAGCAGAGTAAACGGTTGATGCAGATTCATTAATGCAACTGAAAGCTCATTGCATCATAAGTGATGCAAAAGAACATAAATGGATCCAGTGAGAGCTAGTCGTAAGGCGATATAACTGGCAGGTGCCAAGTGTTAATTTTCATATCAACATATCAGAGCAAGGTATCATTTGTATTTAAGCCAAATCAAAGCCTTGGATTAGCAGATCTCCCAAGGTATTATTCACATGTCATGTTTATTACAAGATAAGCACCCACATAAAATGTCTAACATAATTCCTTTAATCTTTCCCAGGTGTTGTAAGGTATGAGCATGTCAAACTGACACTCGCATGAATCACAAAGCGGAGGAATAATCATTAGAACTTGCAGCTAATTTAGCAACACAAAATTGACTAGAGTTGCCAATGATCCCCATGGTAACAACATTGCTAGAAATAGTAAAAGGTTCAATTTCCCTAATGAACGTATTCCAAATTTGGAGCATCCGAGAGGAGGCATCCACCAGAAAAAATGGTACCATCGGAATGAAAAATATAGATGGATTGAATTCCATGCAATGCCAGTACCAACTGATTCCATGTTCATCGCCATCACTATCCTCCACTAACCGTACAAGAGGAGACATCCTCAAGAACAATTAATGTAGAATAGGGAGAGCAGTAATACCATGAGTTATGAGGAAAAAGAGTCATGAATGCTCCAAATCATGCCACATTAGATTGCCATGTATTCAATGAAAAGTAACCAGAATGTGAGTTATAGTCGTTGGTTGCCAAGAAATCAAGTTTCTAGGGTCACCACACGCCCCTTGCATAATTTGAATTCCACATTTGAATTAGAAATGTGCCACCAGAGCTCCCACACCCTAATCAACCATTTGAAAGGGATAGTCCTTATGAGCAATTAGAGTGGAGAAGGGCCCACAAGATACAAAAAATTCCCCATAATACATGTGACACAATCTAAAATTATGATAAAAATTCATTTGGCCGAGCCAAATTAATAATAATATGCCAAATCAAGCATAGTTTCCAACTCATTTAAATCACATATTAAAAGGATCCAAAGCCAAACCTGACCAAGCAGATCAATTAGCTTAGGTCACATAAACCATGATTAGAGTAAACAACCTGTAACACAAACAATTCACATGGGACCATGTTAATAAGTGTCTTTTTAAATTGGGAATTTAGAAGATTTAGATACTTTTGGTATGATAGATTTTTTAACTGTATATTCCCATCAATGGCTTTGTTTGCCAATCGATCAACTTGATCATTAGTTTCCCTGAAGCAATGCATCACTTGATAAGAAGAAAAATTATTCAAGAGATATCAAATGTGAGAGACAAGGTAATTCAGATGCTAAGAGTTTGAATGACCTTTTAACACTGTAGATATTACAACCATGGAGTCTCCTATGATTTGAATATGGGGTATTAAATGTTCAATTTCTAGCTCTAGACCCATTTTTAAGGCATTGAATTATGCAACATTATTAGTTCCTTCTAGAAGACTAGAACAAACTGCTCCAATAAAATTGCCATGACAATCTCTTAGGACTGAGGCAGCCCCTAATTTCCCAAGGTTCCCTCTAGAAGCCCCATCAAAGTTGAGTTAAAAAAAATCCTTAGGTGGAGGAAGCCATTCAATGAAGAATCAGTTCACGGGAGGATTTTTGGTCAACAAAGATCCCACATTGGGAAGTTTGAGTAGAGACTAGTTTTTTAGAATGAAGGAATCCCATGAAGAAAAGCTATTAATGGTAATTGCATTCCTAAAAAGGCTCGACATTGTAGTTTCAGAAATTGAGATTTTAATTTTTTGTATGATCTACTCCCTAGATAACTGCTCCTTAAAAATCTGCATGTTCCTTTCAAGACAAATGTTCCAAATGAGGATAAAGGGAGAGATTTCCTAGAGACAAGAAAATTTAGAAGTTGAGTGAAGTTTAGGCCAACTCAGGAAATGTTTTAGAATCTCATTTTGCAAGGGAGAATACCAGTCCAATTTTCTCAATAGCCATGTCCAACATTCATAAGCAAAGGGGAAATTAATGAGAAGGTGATCTATGGATTCAAAATCCTTACCACACGTCATGTAGGAGTTGAGAAAATACAACTTCACAAACCTTGAAGATCACCTGCATGCAAATAACCTATCACAAAAGAAGAGATGGAGACAAACAAGCAAGGGTTCTCTGAAAACTAAAAATGTATATATCAGAGAGAATGAGAGAATGAATTGATATGAAATACAATGAGATCAAGAAACCCTAATAGGGAAAACCCTAATAGAAGCCCTAAAAGGAAAACATTTAATAATTAATATAATTATTAAATGTCACTTTATGCAAAGTAAAGTGAAATCTTAAGAAGGGAATAAAGGTAACTTAATCAACATAGTTAAGTTAAAAACCTTTCCTCTAACACCCCCCCTTAAGATGAGCAAAAGTGCAGCTACAAACAAATGCAAGAAAGCAAAGGTAACTACAATGCAAGAAGGCAAACATGGGTCCTGACAACTAGGCCAGATGAGGTACCCAAATACAACCAAATCTCTGTAAAGAGGAGAAATAGAGAAAACCTCATGGGAAAAAACTCTACTCCAAAAAGAGATGCTGAGAGCCAAGAAGAACATCACTGAAGCAGAAGAAACTGCAAACAACTGTCGAAAGATGACTGCTATGGTGCTAAAGAACCTCCGCTGAAGATAAGATGATTAGGAACAAGAAGACAACAATCTGCATAAGTGCCCATACAACACTACTCGAATCAGATGGCAAACAAAGGCAAACACCTGGAATGAAGATACAGATGGCACAAGAACCAATAGTCTGAAACACTGATCAACTGAGAATGGAAGATCCCTTCCAAGGCAAAACCAAGGAGGAATTAGCACGAACAGTATTATACCCCCCCATAATGCTGAACTGAGAGAGCCTGACAGATCCACTGAAATAGTGTGAAACACCCTGTAATGCACGAAGGAGAAGATACAACATCTGAAAGTGCACAAGAAAGCACCTGCAACTGAAAAAGTGGTGTGCAAAATAAAGCACACATGCATGAGGCTGGAATCATAGGATCCACTGTCATCATGAAGGGACACTCACCGGACAAAGATGTGATGGCAAAACAAAGGCAAACTACACAACCCCTCATGGCACTTTATAATAACAATGCGCTCGTACAAAATATGGCACAACCTTATGTGCAAAATCCCCAAAAAATGCATGTACAATAGTGTGGCACTTTATCTCAGTGCGTTTACATAAAAGATATTGCTTACAAATGATGCTCAAAATATCCAAAAAGGACAAAACTGGAAATACATGAAAAACAGCCAAAAAACTGACTGTAGAATGCACCAACAGAAGAATGAAGTGATGAGACCCACACCACTGGAAAGATGAGAAAACCAACTTTCCAACGATATCTTGTTTGCCAAAAAATAATATCGTATGCCCAAGTTATGGCCTCTGGAATAAAACAGCTCCAAAGATGAAAAAAGCCAACGTTGGATAAAATTTGACGGTCATACGGCCGTCATAGCAAAAATACTGACTTAAATTTAATGGCCAAACGACCGTCACCGTAAAAGTGTGATAGGGCTTATTATAGAAAAAAATATTTTTTTAAATAATAATAAAAAAGCATTTGATTTTTTTTGAAAAAAAATCATAAAAAACCATGAGTTTTTTTTTATTTTTAAAAAAAGAAAGGGGCGAGGTTCGCATGGGGGCTATCGCCTACCAAGGTGGCAGGACGGTATCCATGCGGTACCGCCTGTAGCAGGAGGGGCGGTGCCCAAGGGGCCACCACCTGCCATAATGACAGGCGGCGGTACCCTTGGGTACCATCCCTGCCTGCGTAGGGTACCCGCAGTAGGCCGGCAAGCCTTTAAACTACGCTTTTTTAATTTTTATTTTTTTTTACAATGAAAAAAAACCTACGAAATTTTGCAGAGAAAAAAATATTTTTTTTTTTTGGCGAAATACAATAATCTGAAAAAATATGCGAAATAATAAATTTCGAGGAAATTTTTTTTTCCCAGGCAGGTGGACGCACGGATGACCGTACTTGCAAAAAAAAAAATTGCTCCAAAATTCGACTTTGTCCAAAATGGACAAATGAACAGTCGATTTAAGGGTTTTGGACCGCTGCGGATGCAATGGCGATGTCCATTTGAGCTGAAAATGCTTCAAAATTGTAGGTATGCCCTGGATCAAAAAAATAAACCCTAAACCCTTGAAGCTCCAAAAATCTTCAAAACAAGAATAGAAAGTAGCAGATCTGGAGCTCTGATACCATGTAGGAGTTGAGAAAATACAACTTCACAAACCCCAAAGATCACCTACATGCAAATAACCTGTCACAAAAGAAGAGATGGAGACAAACAAGCAAGGGTTCTCTGAAAACTAAAAATGTATATATCAGAGAGAATGAGAGAATGAATTGATATGAAATACAATGAGATCAATCCTTATAAAAGGAGATCAAGAAATCCTAATAGGAAAAACCCTAATAGAAGCCCTAAAAGGAAAACATTTAATAATTAATATAATTATTAAATGTCACTTTATGCAAACTAAAGTGAAATCTTAAGAAGGGAATAAAGGTAACTTAATCAACATAATTAAGTTAAAAACCTTTACTCTAACACGTCACACATGTAAAGATAGGTATAATTCCCAATCTATCAAGTCTGAATCCTGAGAGTATTTTGTCTTTTAGTTATGTTGTATATATGTTTTTGGATATTAGTAGATCTAAAATCGAGCAGATTCACCTCTCAATTTTGAAAATTTGAACTTTGGTACATGGTACCTTAGGGAAACCTAGGAGATTCGAGTGTTGGTTGTGTCATTAAATAGGATGATGATAGAATACTCATGGAAACATCTAAGAAATTTTAGATTGAAATGAATAATGAATCAAAAGTACAAACTTTGATCATGTGACTCAATATTGTTGTTCAAATAGTAGTGTTGCAACTAGGTATTAAAGGTGATTACATGATTATCACTATTTCATAGAGAAATAGTAAATTACCAACTTGAAACTTAATAACATCCTCCAAAATATATGAGAATTGATAAATTTCATCCCTCAAATTGAAAATTGTCATTGCTACAGAGAAGCCAAAGTGGTGGTAGATGGATTGACTAATCTAGTTATTGATGGCTTGCTCAATTACATAATAGATTCCACTAATATTACATGGGAATTTTCAAGTTGTAGGTTTTGATTAATGATGAATTAGTAGGTGATCATATCTAGGGAAAATCCCCTCCACTAGGAGTAGTTAGATTAATTACACACATCATGTATCTATAATACAAGTACTAGATTATTGATGATTATTATTTTTGTGGTGTGGCTAAATTATTGAAGATATCATGTGTATAATCCTTAACATATGGTAAGTATTCACTATAAAAAAAATTTAGAGCTTTGTTTCATTATGTTTCTACCTAATTCAATGAGTAATTAACAATTGAGGATGCCAACTTATACTTTTTAATCATATGATTGAATTTCTTAGGCTCTATTGCACTTAACAATTTGAGAAATGCCTTTCAATTAAAACACAAAGCATGTTCTAAAGGTAGTAGCAATTACTTTGTAGTTATTTTTAATGGTTGGGAGTAACTTTGTGGGGTTTAATTAAGAAATAGCTACTTAATTCATATACAATCTTCAATACCTCCTTTAAATAGAGCCCTAGTTTGATCTATGAAAAGGTTTTTATCAACATAAACTTTACATGAAGGTTTATAGAAGTATTGATAGATGTTGAATTAAAATCTAAGGGTGTAAAGAGCGGAAAATTCCATAAAAACAATTCGACAATACTTAAAATAAATTCCATTATATTCCAAATAAAGTTGTCATTTCATTCATATATTCATCATAAAACAAGTCGATTACATACAATGACATAAAAGTTGAAAAGATAACATTATATTATTCAGTCTAAATCTTACAAGTGTCGAAATAAACATTTCCAATAACAATTACAATGGAGGATACATATCCCGTTTACAAATTCGAGACTTAGGCAGTCAGTCGCCATAAGCTCGTCAATATATACATCATGAATAATAAAGCATTTTTAAAAGAAGAATCAGTCAGTCGATCTTCTATCCATAAGCAAATCTTCAAATGAAGAAGAGAACAAGGATCAGGCGCTTTTCCGCCCAACCTCGAAGCTTACGCTTCCCCGGAATTTCTTAGTCAATTAAGAAATACCCGACCCTGCACGAATTGCTTAGCAAAAAGCAGTCTACGAGCAAGATGGAATCTGGTGCAAGCCTAGTACTACTAGTAATCCACAAGCATTTTCAGTTTTCTAATTCAGTTAAGAAAAAAAGCAAGTTCGATACTAGGATATGGTAGAGAGCTCGAATAACCCATCTATTTCAATGGTACAAAATAATTACTTGGCCAAGTAAGATGTCATGCACGACAATAAAACGTAGTTTTGGAAAAAGCAAAACCACACTCTCTATTTACCCATATTCGGCACCCGTCCTGGAAGGTAACTTTCCCAAAAACAACACATGCATAATTATCTATCATTCATGCATGGTTCAAATAGTCAAACACAATCTTTCGCAATCTTTCAATATTTAACTGAAAATAGTGTTTAAAATGAATACAGTTTATAAAACATCACTTTTCATTGTTCCAATTCACAAAAAGACATAAAATCAGCATTTTTAACTCAGTCATTTAAATAATCAAATAAATTTCAAATCAGTATTTCCAAAATTCTCAGCAAAATAAACAACTTTCTGTTTTTGTGTTTTGCTGTCAACAATTTGTGTTTCCTCTCAGCATAATTCAACTAATTTGTATCAGCAAAAAAAAATTTATTTTTTTCAATATTGTAAGTTTGTTTCCAAGTTTTATTTGGTTTTCTAATTTTCAGTTCATTGTTCTATGAACAATTTTAAATCAAAATTTATCTAATTCTCAGCATAAATAATTTAAATTTCTGTTTCTAATCTTTTCTTGAATTCTGGAAAATAATTTAAAAAAAAACACAGTTGAATTTTTCCTAACATGAAGATTTATCTATTGATTTTCCATTTAATCTATGTCTTTAATTTTATCTAAGATTCTGGAAATCAATCCAATTTAATTCTATTTTCACTTTTAGTAAATTGCAAGTATTTTTTTTTTAACAGTCATAGTTTTTTTTTTTTTTGTCTATTTTCCTAAATTGTAACAATCAAATCTTCTTTAAATTTCTAATAATCATTTCCAGAATTTGTTGAATTAAAACTTGAAAGATCTAATTTATAAATTCATTTACAAATTCCTACCTGTGAATTCTGGAAATGGCTGTGAATTTTCTCTGCCTTTCTTTACCAATGGTACGCAGTTGGGAGGTAATTGACTATTCCTTTCTTTCCTTTTTGCTGCCTTGCTGCTGACTGTTCTTTCTTCCTCTGTGTCTGTGAATTCTGGAAATGGCTGTGAATTTTCTCTGCCTTTCTTTACCAATGGTACGCAATTGGGAGGTAATTGACTGTTCCTTTCTTTCCTTTTTGCTGCCTTGCTGCTGACTGTTCTTTCTTCCTTTTTGCTGCCTTGCTGCTGATTGTTCTTTCTTCCTCTGTGTCTGGGTGAGATCCAGAACAAATAAAACAATGATCTTCAGCTTAAATTTTCTTATGTTTCCCCCAAATTCGAATTTTCTGTTGTTCAAACTCTGTGTGTGTGTTCTGAGTGAGTAGTTTGCTCATAAATTAAAAGGAAACCTTTTCTCTTCTTCCTTCCAATAACAGAGTTCTTTCTTGGTTAATTTGCTCCAGATCCAAAGAAAGATGAATATATTTTCCTCTTTTTTTTCAATTTCGAAATTTGGTGTATATATTCTCTGTGTTTCATTTCGGATTTTTCCTTAATATATATTTTTTTTCCCTCATGCATTCTTGCATGCTTAGATCCACCATTCTCTCCAATTGATCTTTAGATCAATTCCAAACTCCCAGTTAAAGATATTTTTAAGATATTTTAAATCTTCCACTTTTGTTGAGTTAAAATTTGCTTGCAATTCCCAATTTCGAATTTTGAACGTATTTCAATTCCCATTTCACAATTTAATTAAATTTACAAAATGAATCTATTTCAAAATATAAAATTCATTTATTTTTCACTATTTCAATTTAAATAACATTGAAATTTAAAAATAACTTTATTAAACTAATTTTTTAATCAAAGTCAAGTTTAAAATGACATTACATTTAATTTTCAAAATTCAACTTCGTATTTCCAATATAAAAATAAAATACTCAACAAACAGATCTATTTTATTTAAATTGCATTAAATTTCATAATTTAACGAAATTATCTTCAAAAACGCATTTCTACAATTTTCTAAGAAATCACACCATAACTGAATTTTTTTCGATTTGCAAGCATATATACACACAAGACATTAAAAATATCAATCTACGTGAGTGTGTGAGATCCCATCTATTTGCACACGTCAATCGGCTAAACAACTCTACCTGATCGTTGTTCTCGCCTTCGACCTCGTTCACCTGTTTCCTATGTTCACTTGCACTCAATTCATCATCAATAATGACAAACCCCGAAATAAACGTAAATATGGTAATTGCATTTCAATTTCAATTTAATTTCATCTTCATTTCATTTCGAATTTCAATTAAATCATCTTTAAAGTAATCATTAAATAATCTAATTTTGACAAATCAAGTAACATTTGCATTTAAATAAATAAGTTAAAAATCCATTCGTGACAAAGGGGCTCCTTTAATTGGATAGGGTGTTGTATGAATATTTTTAGGAACTTGATGAGTTTTTATTGATCTTTATCTTAGAAATTGAAAGAATTGAATTCTTCCTAGTAGTTGGAGTTAGTCATTTTAGAAAAATGTATTGATTTTGGTCCACTTCATCTCCCTATAAGAATACTTGATGAAAATTTAAGGCTAGCATACATGGATGAGGTAAAGGAAGCTATGGAGGAAATGTATACAATGATAAATGTGCATGATCTTGGTTTGATGGGTTTAACTTTAATTAAAACTCTTTTTGTTGTTGGGTAATATCCAAGCTTGGATTTCCATGGTCTAGGTGTAACAAAAATAGAGATTGGAAAACATATTGTGTGTTCAAAATATTCCTCTCCTAGTAAATATTTGCATGTGTACATGATTTTAGGTTCTAGGGCTAGATCATTAGCATGGTAGCTAAGAAAAACTTCCTATTGATGATAAGAGATGTGGATTTTTCTATTTGTGATTGTGGTTCCTCTTTTTGGTATGGATGTCCTAGGTTGGACATTAGATGCATCAAAGATTTTCAAATAACCAATGTATGTGTTTGGTGTTCTTTTTCTATTGGTGTTATTCCTTAATCTATCAATTAATTATTAGATTTTGTGAGTTAAAAGTAACTCCTTCCTTTTTGACTTCTAATTTTACCTAATATAAATATATATTTTTATTTTATTATTGTACCTTTAAATTAACTCTAATACTTCTAGAGATTCATTTTTAACTCTCATATATATATATAAACCCTCACCTATCTAACCTTTCAAATTATTTTATGTTAGGAGAATTAAAAGGGATGGAAATGCAAATGTTTCATCATAAATATAATGTACATAGCGCACTCGTTGTTTGAATTTAGTGTAGGCTAAATGATAGTCGATTTCAATTCCATTAAAAAACCGTTATGATTCCATCGATTAAGCTTTTAGAATACTTACTCGAATCAAAAGTACAAGAATTTTGCTTCAACAAAAACATGTTACAAGATTTGAAAAATATTCTTAAAATGAGTGACATTTTTCATATGCATGCCATCAAGATCTAAATATTAACAAACGTATTTACTCTAGTTGATGGAGAAAATCCGCAAACAAATTATATTCAAGTTTCTCCTGATTTGGTATCAGTTTCGATTACACAATGGATAATGATCAAATTCAGATCTACGCGGCATTTCTCTGGGTTAGATCATCGGATTTGATTGCCATCATTGGCGATATGCAAAGTTGTGGTTGGAGATGAGTCCAGCGTTCTTTGATGCGGGCCAACATTCTTGTCTACAATATGTCCTCCACAGTTTGTGCACAAATATGATGTTGAGCAGAATAAACAACGTTCCCATCTTAGTAACCATTCATCTCACCATCATATTTTCTTGCGCAGAGTGTGGATTTGTTTTGAGAAGGCAGGGAAATCTCTTTGCCCTTCAACTAAATAAAAAGTTGCAGATGGGAATTAGGGTTTGGGGTTGTTCAATGGGTTTGGAGATCGTTTATATAGAATGAAGAGGATAAACATGTAAATAGAGTTTCAGATTAAACGGCGTGGAAAAGATTCAAGTCTTGATGTTGAATAGCATTGTGGGAATTTCATGTATTTGAATGATTCAAACTTAATATCATATGTCAAGTGGTTGGTTTTTTGTAAGACGAGCTTTGGTTTTTTTCAAAACAACCTTGGTTTTCTTTGGTTGGAGAGAAGCATCTGTTTTAGAGGTGGTATATAGCAGACAAGTGTCAAAAGGATGTGGCTTAAAGATAACCATAGTCAAATTTTGTGGATTGTATAACAGATTCTTTGTCTAGAGTAATAATTCCGTTAATTTTATCTGACCTATTCAAAAATTCATCTAAGTCAAATATTCAATTAAAATAAATTCAAACATTTGACCCACGTTCAATTCCAACTGCCTCTAAAACAATCCGCATTAATTCTCTCAATAAAAATAATATAATATTTTCTTTCAACAATGATAAATAGCTTTAGATTGGTCTCACTAAATTTTTTTAAAAAATCAATAAACATTTAAGTCCACTAACATGATGCTATATATCTCAATCTTGGCGATAGGTCTTAACTAATTTAAAAGGTAATTGCCCCTGCATTCTTTAGAATGTATTCCTATTGAAATGATAGGTTACTATTAAAATGAAAAGGCTGAAGATCTCACCTTGCTAATCACTAACAATTTTTTCATAATTTTTTTTTTAAAAAAAAATGTTAATATAAGACATAGATTCATCAAAAGGCGAGTCTTTCTTAGTGGGATGATGGAAAGAATTATTACATAAATTAGATTTAATTATTTAAGATTTCATTTTATAAAAAGAAATTTATTTGGTATAATAATATAAAGATTTATGTATATGAAGAGGTAATTAAATATTTGATCTTTTACATATATAAAAGAAAAAAGAAAATTGTAAAATATTGATTTTTTTTTTTAAATTAAAAATGTTTAGATATAAATTTAATTAATATTGAATAAGTTTTTAAAAGTTATCAAATCTTAAATATTTTAATATCTTTTATATTTTATGCCCTTCAAAACTATAATAATATTAAAAGATGGAAAAAAATAATATAAATACAATCTTTTCGAGTCTCATGATTATATCTTCGTAAAAAACATAAACATAAAAAATATAATTTACAGGAATATAAGTAAAGACACTTAATAAACTAATAGATATAACTAATGATTAACTATGGATCTCTCACTTTATGAATGAATTTGATATAACCTTGATTGATAATATTCCCAAAAGAATGACCTTTAATCAATTCCTTGTAAATATGAGAAAAAATTAAGCATATTATGTGTTTCATGTGTGTACAAATGATAGGAAATGAGTTCAATACCATTAGATTTTTCACTATTTATATCAAAGAGTTCTTCATTAAGTTTATCCATATATGGATATAACAACATAAACTAGAGTTGAAGGGATGTGACTGCAAGGAACCACGTATATCCATTCTTGCAAGGATTACTCTCAACAAATACTCTTGGGTTTTAAAGAGTTTATTGTAATTCAAAAATCATTACAAATTTAGGTAGAGATGTAACATGATTATGACCATATTAATTGTCTTAATTTGTTTTGTAGGATACATATTTAAATAATATATTGGAAACAAATCCTTAGAGAAATATTGTTTGTTTTAGACTTAGTGTTACAAAGATCATATATGAGTACACTTCAAAACATGTATCTTTGTAATATTGAAATTGTACTCGAGATCATAAACTCAAATCTACACATGAACATACTAGATTGTTGAAAATGAAAAATATACAAAGGGATTATTTTTTAGTTTTAAAAATATTCATTTTTTACCATATTGTCTAAAAACGAGACCATATGGCTAACAATCTCATTCAAACACTAAATCAATGTCATAACACATTTCCATTCAATCTAAGTCTTTGTATGTTAGGTCTATACTTGTGTCTTCCCTATTTCCATTTATTATATATTTTCCCTTCCTGCATATTCTTTTCTTCCAAGTCCTCTCTTCCCATCTTCCTATCAAACATTTAAACTTTTCATTACTAGCATGTATATTTCTCAACCCTCAATGCATCATCTTATAGTTTGAGTCTTGTAATATGGTTTACCCCTCGATCCCCAATAATTTTGCCTATGTTTTTGTTCCCCTCCTAACTTTCTAGCACACATTGTATTGTTTTTGGTGTCATTACTTTCAAAGTGAAATATTTATTTCCCATGATAAGTTGTAGTTGCATGTTGGTTACCTATTCTATTTTTGGAAGATATACAAGAGTGTATGCTTTTATCTAGGATCATCATCTACACTTAACAAGATTTCTTTTAGAATATATTTTGAGTACTTATGTTCAAGCATGGGAATCCTAAGATGAAAACCCTAGTGATTTCTAAAGGCAAAAATGTTTTTATATAGGATCATCATCTACACTTAGCAAGATTTATTTTAGAATATATTTTGAGTACTTATGTTCAAGCATGGGAATCCTAAGATGAAAAACCTAGTGATTTCCAAAGGCAATCTCATGTAGAGTTTATATTTGAGCTTTACTGGATGTGGAGTGTAGTTGCATTGTATTGATCTATTTTTAAACTATTGTTGGTATAAATTGCTTGTATTGTAGAGTCATTTGAATATAATAAAATAATTATTGTAATAAGAAAGAAAGAAGGATATATATATCTATATATATAGTCCATTATAATAAGAATATCGAGTGTTATGTTTTTTTTTAATTGGTAAGGAGGGATTATTTAGATTGGCCCCACACCAATGGAGGTCACAAGGGGGACTCCTACCCTTCAACATATTCAACTTAGGACCACTTATTCAACTTTATTCCACTAAGAAACCACAATGGAAGTCTAAGAGCCACCACTTGGAATTCCAACTTAAGATGTCACTTTTGGGGATTCAAACATGGATCTCCATCTTGAGAACCATATGGCCTTTCCATTTAACCACAAACCCATTGAATCAAGTGTTATGTTGTCATTATTGACTAGATGTAATAAAATTGTTGATGTATAAATTGTAATTTAAATCTAAGTCAAGTATAAGATTTATTTAGATATTAGTGCCTGATAGTGTTTTTATTTAAATAATAAGTGCTTGTGGAAGGTTAAGAATTAGATTTACATTATTGTTTTGGCTAGGGACATTATAGTGGTATCAGAGTTAGTGGTAGATTACATTATGCAAGTTGGAATCTAGGATGCAAATATATTGTATGTATTCTTTATCTAATGCCTATAAGATCCCTTCCTCTCTTAAGATATCTATGATTAGATAGGAAAATATAAACCATGTTAATATTGAGTTATTACCAAGGAAGCTCCATAAGAATCTCTTTTATAAACCTCTTGTGAATAATGTGTTCAATCAAAGGTGATCCTATAACAAAGACTTCTATTGATCATTCCAAATTTTATATTTTTCCATGCTTAGCATTTCCAATTTTCTTAGGTCAAGGTAGAATTTGAAATTCATTATTGGTGATCATAACACTAATTGAATCATATGAGTCATCTATTTTTGTGGTGTGTTTATCATTTGATACTTATGCACATGCTATATGAACTAGCTCTAGCCATCTCCTCTAGTTTATCCTAATTTTTAGGTGTGACACTAGACTCACATTTTAGTCCTTGCATGAAATCCCTTGATAATGAAATCAATTGGAAATGACAACCAATGTCTATAGTTTCCATCCAAAAATATGTGTGAAATGAATGAATATCCATCTTAGCATGAATGAAAAAGAGATCTTGTTTACAACCTTTATATTATAATGTGTGTTTGTTATTCAATTGTCTTAATTGACACTTCCCTAATTTGCAATGATCTACTGGGCTAGTGGTTTCATTTTTCAACTAATGATTTTCTTATTTTTTATATCATTTGTCATGACCATGGACTCACCCTATATGATAATGTCTCAATTTTTTACATAAATCAACATCATTATTTCTATTCAAATTCCCTATAACATAATTTGCTACTAAAATATTGAAATTTCTCCAACCACATCATCAAATTCAGGTTGAGCTTCTCATTTGGAAGTGAGATCCATTTAATATTAACATAATATTTACCCTATCTTAACCCACAATTTCGTGTTTTCATAAAAACAATGATCACCTATAAATACAAATTAAAATATAAAAAAGCTAAAATCATCACAAGAAAATGTTGAAAACATTCACAACTATAAGAGCATAAAGGACTAACAATATATGTATATGAAAAACACATTACTTAGAACTCTCGTTAACTAGCTGCAAAGAAGATGCTAGTACTCAATGGAAAAAAAGTATAATATATATATATATATATATAAAAGGTTTAAATCCAAATTCATGACCCAATATAACTGGATCTGAAAATCTATCTTATGAACAACATGCAATTATAAACAGGCGAATTTCATCCATAGTAAAACTCAAAATCAATACCAAAATTAAAATAAGTCAATTTCTCTCTACAGCATTCTTTTGACTGGAAAGTTATGCGAATGGATTACAATATGTCTTCCCTGATTTTCTATGAATTTGTATTACACAATGGATAATAATCAAATTCAGATCATCAACCGTTCTTTGATGTGGAGCAACATTTCTGGTCTGGAATATTTCCAGCACAGTTTGTGCACAATGGTAGCTGCTCCAAACTTGTTGGAAAGGATTTATGCACAATTTCTGTATTAGTATTTGTATTTACATCTTGAAGAAGGAGGTTATCTCGAGCGGAGACATGGAAGACAAATATGATGTTGAGCAGAATAAACAACGTTCCCATCTTAGTAACCATTCATCTCGCCATCATATTTTCTTCCCCACAATGTGGATTTGCTTTGTGAAAGCAGTGAAATCTCTTTGCCCAGTTCCAATTGCCCTTTTCACCATCCTCATCAAACATAACATGCTTGACTTCGTCCACGTTAATTTTCTCAATTTAAGCTTTCCAGCATTCTTTTGATTTTAAGTGTACAACCCAATATTTGTCGTTGTTCTAAATTTTATGTTTTGTTATTATTGTTTTCACAATGGGTATTCTATTGACATATTTATGAAAAATATTCGATGTTTAATCTATATTTAAATTTATTTTAGTGGGATTATTATTTTTTAATTAAAAATTTATATATATACATAACTAATTATGAATTTTAAATATGTATAAAAAATTTATAATCAAAAGTAGGTGTTGGGTATATATATACCCTTTAGGATATGTCATGTAGTGTAAAAACTAATGCATGTGTTGTAGGTTAAGTATGGGGTAGATTGGTTTTTTATTTGAAAAAAACATAGACAAAAACCTTCCATAAGGTAAGGTTCAAAGCATACCACTCATCATAACTGTAGTGATTGTTTTGGAAAGGACAAATAAGCAAATAATCAATAGATGGAAAAAGAGACAAGTTGACTAAAAACCACTAAGTATTCAATGAACATAGATATTAAATTTCTAACAAGGCATTAAATACCTGATACTTGATAACGCATGCTTATAAAGAGATAATGTGCTAATAGAGGATGTGTTCAGCTATTGGCCTTTAAAGTCAACAAGTTAGAATTGGATGTGACAATAAGATTTCCATTTTTTTCTATTTTTGTAAACTAGACTAGAAATGTATCAATTACGACTACATAAAATGAGACCAATATTAGCAAACCCCTAGATATTCAAGAAACCTACTTGCGTGAGTAATGTATTTTAAAAAAAAAATTTAAGCATGCTAAACCTTGTTGTTACAAATCAAGAATTGAGCTACATGGTTTGATTTCACCTTCTAAACTACTTGGGTACTACCTTGTTATTTCTTAAGTGTTTAAAGCCTTGATGAGGTTATCTCTATTCCTATACATGTGTCCATAAACCTGGTAAAGGAACCTTAATTACACTAGAAGCTAGTTGAGTTTCAATGACATTCTTTATTTTCTTTTATGTTTTATTTTTTCTTTTGATATTGTTCTCAAGTACATTTGAGAAGCTTATCTCAACTCACAAACAATGAATCTTATTGTTGAGTTGGAAATCATAGTGGCAACATAGTTAGACTTTTATATTTTTTCTCAATACCCAACTATAATCGTCAATCCCAACAACTTAAGAAATATTAGGATTTGTAAGGATGTTAGATTTCAAAGAATTATTTAGGAGATACATATCAAAATTTTATATTCCAAAGGGAGAGTACCCATACAATCTAGCACTAATATTTGAAAATAAAAGTAATTGAGTCACAACCATCCTTTATCCAAGGAATACTCTAGAACATAATCACTCAATAATTTCTCCATCATAGCCCTTTATTAAAATATTTTGGCAAAAGAAAGCCCCTAAAAGATAGAGCAAGATAGAAATAAAAAATAAACCAACCTAAACACTAGCAACAAAAAGACACACAAACAAAACACTTAAAACACCTATGTACAAGGTAGAAATCAAGATTACCCAGGCTTAAAAATAGTGCTTTAAAAATTATCCATTGACTAGAAATGGAATAGCTTCTCTAGTAAGAGTTTGTATTTAGCAAGTATGGTCACCCATATTTTAGTAACTTCTAGAAGGGACATGACCACAACCTATCAAGCTTGTCATGATCTCCTTTATTTCCATTAGCTTTGTCCCACTAAAGGACTAAACTGGAAATATGTAAGGCTTTGACCTTAGCTCTTTTATCAAATGAATATTTCACAATTTACTAATGTAAATAGGAAAAAAATTAAGAGTTCCATCAAATTTCTCTTCTAAGTGTAGTAGTTGAAGAATTCTAGCCTCTACTTTGTCATCCATTTCAAGGCAATCATTCATAAATTGTAAAGTATGGATTTTCAAATTGATAGGGAAGATAGGATCCATCCCATATACTAGATGATAAGGTGAGGTACCTAAAGAAATATTAGTTCTAGTCTTATCTACCCATTATGTATATTTTAACTATGTATGCCACTCTTAAGGATTTTTATTTCGATAGTTTCTTAATGATATCAAGAAAATTCCTATCGCTTGATGCTACAATATTGTTCCCTTGTAGGTATTAATTCAAAGAAAATCTCAATATTATACCATGATCAAAAGCACAATTAAAAAAGGAAATAAAAAAAGTACGACCATTGTCACATAACAAAGCAAATAGAACATCAAACCAAGTAATGTCATGTTCCTCCAAAAACTTAGTTACCATCTCAATTATACATTGTTTGCATGATTGAGCTTCAATGCATTTTGTATAGTAATATGTGGTAGTAAGTATATACCAATGTCTAACAAAAAAAAATGGATTAATCATACTTGATGAAATTAAGTCCCCATTGTGCAAAGGAATGAATCTTCATGAGTGGTTGTAATGGCAAAGATAAATTCTTCTCTCTAGATGTAGATATTTGGCAAATGTGACATGGATAAACATGGGCATGTGCATCCTTGAAGAATGTAGGCCAATAATATCCACCGAGCACAAGATCTCATGAGCTATAGCTACACCTAAACGATGGACAATTCTAATTCTTTTATGAAAATCCTTTAGTACTCGATTTGCTTCTTCTTTCCTTAAACACATAAGTTAAACACTATCATGATTCTTTCTATACAACACCTTAAATTTTATCATGAAATGATTACCTTTCAATTGTAAAGCTCTTCACAATGAAATCAATTGGAAATGACAAGGAATATCTATAGTTTCTATCTAAAAATATGTGCAGAATGAATGAACTTTCCACCTTAGCATGAATTAAGGAGAGATCTTGTTTACAACCTTTATATTATAATTTTTGCTTGTTATTCAATTGTCATAATTGACCAAACACTCCCCATGCAATGATCTTTTGGGCTAGTGATTTCATTCTCTATATGATCTATTGTGTAATTTTAGAAGTTATCTACATATTTGATACCCTCCCGACAACAATGTTGAATAGAATAAGAATCTAATAGTATTAAAATCTGCCATTTATAATTCATGACCGATTATAAATGGGGTTTAAAATGTGTCTTATGAAAGTCATGAAACTATAAACTAGATAAATTTCATCTATACAAAAACTCAAAGCAATATCATAATCGAAAGAAAAATCAATACCAAAGAGATCAATTGTTCTCTACACCACACTTTTGACTGGAGAGATAGCGAATGGATCCAATATGAGCATAGAATGGAATTACTGGATTACAATATGTCCTCCCTGATTTGCTATCAATTTATATTACACAATGGATAACAACCGAATTGAGATCTCTGGGTTTAGATTTGATTGCCATCATTGCTGATATGCAAAGTTCTGGTTGGAGATGAGTCCAGCGTTCTTTGATGCGGGGCAACACTTCTTGTCTACAATATGTCCTCCACAGTTTGTGCACGATGGTAGCTGCTCCAAACTTGTTGGAAAGGACTTGTGCACAATCTCCGTGTTTGTATTTGTATTTACATTTGCATTTTGGAGGAGCTTATCTCGAGCGAAGACATGGAAGACAGATATGATGTTGAGCAGAATAAACAACGTGCTCATCTTAGTAACCATCATATTTTCTTCCCCACAATGTGGATTTGCTTTGTGAAAGCAGTGAAACCTCTTCGCCCTTCAACTAAATAAAAGATTGCAGATGGGAATTTTTATTTGGCCTTGTTCAATGGTTATGGAGAGGAGGGCAGATGGAGATAGTTTATATAGTAAAATAGGATAAACACGCAGAGATACATTGAGAGTCAAGTCTTGATGTTTAATAGCATTGTAGGAATTGCATGTATTTGACTAATTCAAAGTTAACATCACATGGGTCGTACTTCTCAATCCCCATTGCCTGTTCATCATCCTCACCAAACATAGCACTGTTGACTTTGTCCGCGTTAATTTTCCTCCAGATTTGTCATCATGGGAAATGGAAATGCAAATAGAATTCTTTTATCTAGGAGGTATCTAATTGATTCTAATATAAGGTCCACATATTTTCGTAGAATTTGTGATTTAAATGTAAGATGTACATATTCTATCTGTTGTAGGATATGTGATTTTAATACAAGGCATACATATTCTACTTCTTGTAAGATTTGAACTTTTGACCTCTCTTTCAAGAGTACAAGTTATCAACCATTAGACCCAACTCATGTGTAGATTGTCATAAATTTGTTTTTTAACTATTTTCTTTTACAATAATACTATATTAACATATTTTGAAAAAAATCAAATATATAATTTATTTTTAAATTTACTTCAATAGGATTATTATTTGTAAGAGTCGGTATAGAATAACTCTACACCATGCAAGATTTGGTTGAAGATTATAGCCACCCAAGATCTAGGAACTTCATGAAAGCACAAGAGAGATCAATATGCAATGCTCAAGATTGCAATGGAATTGATTATCTAACAATTCAATATGACCATTTTTTATTTACACATGAGACTACTTGGTTATAAAGCCAAGGTGAGACATAGGATTAAATAGGATTATGACAAGTGTCATAATCCTATGTTATGTGACAAATTATGATAACTATCTAGTGTTGGAAATAGGATGCCATTTAATTGCAATCCTAAACATATTTCATGTATCTCCTAGGTCTTTGAAAAGTATTCCCCAACACTAGGATTAGAAAGAGATTAAATTCGAATGAAATGAATATGTAAATTGACATTTGTAATTATTTCTAAATAATAGAAACATGTGGGGGTGTCCAAGATGAGTTCCTAAATAATAGGAGCACATGGGGTGCCCACATGGAAGGTGGATCCCACCTTGTTTTAGTTAACTGTTTGGAGGATTGATAACACTTCAGTAATGCATGTCTAGGTTCCTACAAAATAGGGATTGATAATTATAAGAGTGGAATGGCACTATCAGTTCAGTTTATTTATGGTTCGGTTATCTTCAGTTGCATGTAGTTATTTTGAGTTGTATACTAGTTGATTTTACTAATGACTTCAGTTGCATGACAAATAACAAGTGGATACTTTCAGTTAAGTGGGGATGATCAATCATGCATAAAGCACACGCGTTAAAAGTCAAAAGATAAGATTTAAGATCTAATGACAACTAACACCTTTTAGAAAGATTCCCTAGGACCTAAGTAAAATTAACATTCAAATTGGACCTACTAATGACTAGATAGGTAAAACACCTATTTATACCAACACCCCCCTTTAAGTGCAACTTAAGGAGTAGCTAACTATTGTGCAAATGACACAAAGATGGGTCCCAACTATGAGGCCATGTAAGGTACCCATGTACAAATGAAAATGCAATCTCTCAAAAATAGAGAGAAGGAGAAAACCTGGTGGGACAAAACTCCTCCCAAAAGAGATAGAAAACAAAATAATCTAAATGATGAATGAGAAGGACAACTGCACTGAATCAAGGACCCAAAATTATGGCGACATAAGCATCCTCAGGTACAAGGTAAATGAAGGAGATGGAATACCAACACATGTCACTAGATCCTCAATAGATGAAACAATACCGAGATTCAAATGACCATACTGAATCTCCTCAAAAGTGTCCATGCACTAGATGCCTCAATGTGAATATTTACCATATCATTAGGAATAAAATGTGAGAAGGTGTAGACTTGAGATTGGTGATCAACCTCTCCAACTACAACTATATCTTTGCTATGCAAATCTTGGATTATGACAAAATTTAATGTGAACTCAACACTCTTGCCTGCTCGACCATGTGTGATCTGATAGATATAAAGGATATTGGTTGATAATGAAGGGTAAGTGCATGGATCTGTGACACAATTTTGGCTCTTAAGATGCCACTTTCTTTTTCTTTTTTTCTGAAATCATCAAAATATGATTTGCACGAGAAAATGAAGATAGTTACACTCAAAATTTGCAAGATGCGGCAAGAACAAAATTTGAAGTGTTGTGAGTCTAGTTTGTAAGATACTATTTTTTTTTTTTGAAATTAATGAAGATTAAGGGTCTCAAAAAGGGAGCGGCCAAAACGGGTCCTATTTTTATTAAAAAAAACAGCATAGCGCCTAGGGGCTCCCCCCCTTTTGATTAATTTTTTTTAGAATTTCAAAAATCTCAATGATGAGAAATTAGCTAACACCATGTAGTTTATCCTTATTCTTTCGGATAATTTTTTTAATGAATATATAATATTTTATGAATTTTCAAAGTGGACACATCTTGAAAAGCTGAAATTTGAGCGTGCTCCCCCCTAAATATTTTGAAAACTTATCAATTTTTTTTTTCATCATGTGTAGAATGGAGTCTAGTTTCAAAAAATTTAATTTGTTTCACGTTTCGATGAACGAGTAAAAATATATCCTAAAACTAGCACATGTTGGTTTTTGACAAAAAACAAAGGCATTTACAATAGAAGCCATGGATCAAAACCTTAACTAAATCAAAATGATTTTTTTTATATATATTTAGATAGCTAAGAGAGAGGTTAATGCTATCATGATTTTTTATAAACTTGCATTGAAAGACATGCAAATGAAACAGGGAGCACAGATGAAAATATGAGAAAATTTGGCACCCTTTCAAAAAATCACGTATTTTTCATGAACTGGTTGTCCAAACCTTTGGGTCGGATGCCCAATGTAAAATCCAACCCATTGGGTTGGTATTTCCTAATGCAACCTATTTGGCGCATGCCAAATTTGGTGCTCGCCAAATTTGGTGTGCGCCAAATGGGTTGCTTCATTTGGATAGCACCAAATTTGGCGCTCACCAAATGTCATTCATGACTTTTAAAATGCATTTTTATAAACTCTTTGATTTTCTCTTTCTTTGTCAGGGAAACTATATACATGAAATATAAATTTAAGTATAAGTTAACATTTACTTTCTTATACTTTAAGTTATATTTCATGTATATAGGCGGGATGTTTAAGAGTGGTTTCAGATCTCTAGGAGTTATAATGCAAATTCTAGTTTTTGGAAGATCTTAAAAATTTCAGACTTAGTCAAATTTCAGTAATCAGCATACCAAATTTTAGTAATCAAGAGGTCAAATTTCAGTAATCAAGTAGTCAAATTTTATCTTTCTCTCTCTATCTCACTCATTTTCATCTCTTATTCTCTAGATCTCTCTCTCTCTCACTATCTACATCCCTTTATCTAACAATCTCTCCCTTGAGCTCAAGAACTATGTCTCTACAGGTCCATCTCTCTCTCCTTCCCTCTTCAATATCTATCTCCCTCCCTCCTTCCCTCTACATTTCTCTATCTCCCCTCCCTCTCCTTTTATCTCTATATATATCTCTCTACTCTCTATATCACCTCTCTCTATACCTTCCTATCCCTCTCTCCCCTCTTTCTCTCCCACTCTCTGCTTCCCTCTCTCTTCCTTTCACCCACCTTTGATCTCCACTTCTCGCTATCTAACCTATCCCTCTATACATCTTTTTCTCTCCCCCCTCTCAATCTCTCCACCTTCCTCCTTACCTCTCTACTTTTATCTCCATCACACATCTCTATCACCTATCTCACTTCTCTCTCTCCCCTTTACTCTCTACTCTCTTTCTATCTATCTCACATCTCTCTCCCTACATATCCCTCCCTCCTCTATCTTATCTCTCTCACCTCTCTCTCTCCATCCCTACCTCTTCCTCCCTCTCTCCTTCCCTCTATACTTCTCTTTATCTCGTCCTCCCTCTATCTACCTAGACCCCTCTCTTTTTTTGTCTCACCTCTCTCTCCATCCCTACCTCTCCCTATATCTCTCCTTTCATATCTAATTCTCTCTACCTAGTTGTCCCTCTATACCTATTTCTCTCTACTTCCTTGCCTCCTCTCTCTCAATATCTCCACCTTCTTTCCCTCTCTACTTCTCTCTCTATCACCTCTCTATCTCTCTCCTCCCTTTCTACTCTCTCTATCTCTCCCTCCCTCCCCTCTTTCTATCTCTCCTCTCTCCCTCTCCCTCTTTCTATCTCTCATTGCCCTCTCTCTACCTATATCTCTCCTTCTATCTATCTCAACTATCCATCTTTACCTATCCCTCCCTCCTCTCTCTCTTCCACCAAACTTCACTCTACATCTCTCTTTCTAACCTACCCCTATATACCTCTTTCTCTTTCCCTCTCTCTTTCCCTCTCTTAATCTCTCTACCTTCCTCCTTACGTCTCTACTTCTCTCTATCACCTCTCTCTCTCTCCCCCTTCCCTCTTTACTTTCTTTCTCTCTATCTCGCCTCTCTCTCCCTAAATATCCCTCCCTCCCTCCTCTCTCTCTATCTCACCTATCTCTCCCTCCCTCCCTACCTCTTCTTCCCTCTCTCCTCTCCTCTCTACTTCCCTTTATCTCCCCCTCCCTCTCCTTACCTACCTCTCTCTTTATTGCACTCTCTCACCTCTCTCTCTAAATCCTTATCTCTCCCTTGATCCCTACCTCTCCATCCATCTCTCCTTCCCTCTCTACTTCTCTATATCTCCCCTTCCTCTCTCTACCTACCTCTCTCTCACTCTCTCCATCCCTACCTCTCCCTCCATCTCTCCTTCCCTCTCTACTTCTCTCTACCTACCTATGCCTCTATACCTTATTCTCTCTCCCTCCTTCCCTCTCTCAATCTCCCCACGTTCCTTCTTCTCTCTCTAACTTCTCCCCCCCTTCCCCTCTCTCCTTCCATCTCTACTCTATCTCTATCTAAACTCTCTTTACCTACATATATCCCTCCCTCATCTTTCTATCTCTCATCTCCCTATCTCCCCCCTTTCCCTCTCTACCTACCCCTTCTCTCTCTCTCTATCTCTCTCTCTCTCTCACACACTCACTCCATCTATCTCTCTCCCCTCTACCCTCTACCATCGACCTTCTACCCTCTATCTCTATCTCTCTCCCACTCCCTATCTCTCTCTTTCTCTCTCTCTCTCAAGTCTCTC